>CAJZCY010000002.1:14567500-14882500 GCA_914969975.1 Anopheles atroparvus
GTCATGTTTTCCCCCCTCTTCGCCACGGCGTTTATCGATGACATCAACTCGGTCCCGCCGGCTGACATTACGGCACCATTGCCTGCTCCCGGTCGTTGTGTTGTGGCCCACCACCGAAGGCTAGCAACAACCGTTTGCCCCTCACCTTCCTCGGCGAGGGCAGGTGTGGAGGTCGCATGTGGTTTGTTTGGCGCACGGTAATGAGCTATCAACTGACGACCGTGTGATGTCAGCGTGACTTCTCTTGCCTTTCCCGAAAACCTGCGCCACCTATTTTCAGCATCCTGCAGCAAACGTTTCCGATTATTGACCAATCGAACGGTTCGGGCCACTTGTGGGTTTCTCATCGTAGCGCGCACACGTCATTTTATGGCGCGGATTAATTACATACTCAGCAACCGCAGCAAGCTGTGCCTGTCTACCGACCCTGGCGTGTGTTTTCAATTGGCCGGTTATGAAATGTAACCCCGAAAGTGTTCGAGATAAAAATAGAATCAAAAAGAAAATCGTTCTCAACACAAGACACCAAAAAAGAAATTCCCTTAGCCACAACGTTAGCACCGAAACCCGCGTTCCGGTCATGTGGGACCGGACGAAGGCGTGCTTCCTTTTATTTTCGTCTAGCCATTCTTGACCACGAGCAAACCACCGGTTCTTATCTAACCGAAAGAGCAGCCGGCGTGAGTCACGGCAAATACTACCTCGTTGTCTAGGCGGCGGAGGAAGGCGAAGGAACATTAAACATTTGAACAATCGGTTACACCTAGGTCGGCTCGAGGAGTATCTTTTTGTTTGCATTTTTTTTTTTTCTAATGCGCATTGTGATAAAGAGCAGTAAGTGGCGGTTGCTAGAGCAGTGAAAAGTCCCATTACATTTTATCACACGATAATGCAACAAGAGACAATCGTTGATTGTTGAGCATACATTCATAGTGAAATGATGAATCACATTGATCGTAAAAAAACTATCCAAACTTTTTTTTTTTTTGCAAATCTCTTGCAAGGGAAAAATACAGCCAAAGAACAAATTAAACATTACGATTGAAGTTTGAGATAAATAGTTCATGGCTACAATAGCATTCAAGTGCTGGTTGACTTCCTGTGTGTGTGTGTGTGTGTTTATACTCCGTTAATGTGTTTCACATCATTCATTGCATTATTTTGATGCGAACAAATACATTACAATGTAACTTCTGTGGACATTGCAAATCATCCAGACAACAATCTGAATCGAAATGTGGATGTATGCAAGCACTGCACGAATTGCAAAAAAAGCGAAAATGCAGATGCGTTACGCTTGGTTTGCAATGGACCAATAGACTATTAGTGCTATTTGCATCACAAGCGCAAATCACACATTTGTGCGGAAAGCGGCATTTTATAATATAATTCTGAATTTTAATTACACACTTAATCATCCATAGAAAAGGAGTAGCCCATATATTTATTTACTGACTGTGAAAAACGTATTTGTAACAACAACAAAATACATAATTTGTTAAGCAATTACAATTTGACGCAATGCCTCACGAACCAGAAGGAATCCCTGGAGAAAAAAAAATAAAAACAGCTAACAAGCTAACAGCAGCAAAAGATAAAAAATAGACATACAGTTTTCAACAGACTTTTAGGAACAAATACAAGAATGTTTATCAAGTGACAATTTATCGAAACCATCTTGTCAATTTAGTCCTTATAGTACAGGGCTGCTAGGAAACCCATCTGATGCTTTTTACACAGGATTCTCCCTGTTTAATAAGGGAAGGGAAGGGAAGGGACATTATTCAAGGGAATAATGTTTACCGAATGAATCCATCAACTCCAGTATTTCTTGTACCTAGATGAAGGATAATCAAAGTCTTCCTCAGGTATGAAAGCATGATTTGGTGACATAAAATTTAAACTTATCTCTTTACCTAATTTATAACGAAGAATTGCATCGACGAAAAACGTAGTTGAATGTTGTGGAACGATTTTTTTTTTACCCTAGAAATAACATCTTGAATTAGCAAGGGCAAGAAGGAAGGGAGTTTTCACAATCGTAGGCCAGTTTTTTTTTCTTCGCCACGTGCCTTTGTAGCCTCGAACAAATGTACCAATGGCATGTGTGCAAGCCACTTTCATGATGGAAATAGGATCCCTTCCCGACGGACCAGCTGAGCAAACCATCAAACCACCGAACTGTGACGACACACACCGCGGTTTTGGTGCCGCCATTTAGGTATGGCGAGCAGCTTGATTCCGCTTCCATTCCATTCCGGCGTGGCTGTGCTCGGTTTGAAAAACATCAACCGCCGCCGGGTTGACGCATTTTGACGCGGTTTTCCTCCCATTTTTGTTCACGTTTTTCCTCCGCTGGTTTTTTGTCCGATGCGATAGCAAAAGTATCAATCAATCTTCGCGCCGACGACAGCAAGCAAACCGACGCATTTCAGCACACATGGTCACCAAACGGCACGAGAGAGAACGAGTGGCCTCCCGCTTCGGGGAAAATAACTCAACCACATGCTGCCCATTGCTGGGTTTCTATTGCCCCTGCGATGGCCGCCCTCAGCTCCCGCCGGTCATGTATTGATGGGAGGAATTCACTTTCACCACCCTGTGGTCCAAACGCACCACAATCTCACACGAGCGTTTACTTTGGCGTTAATGTGCAGTGCGCGCAATCAAATGGATCGTTTCCGTTCCGAATCAATTGCACTCAAAAAAAAAAACACATACACACTTATGTGCATTCCCCTTGCGTCCCTTATCTATCTCCAACGTGCTCTGGTTCGGCACTTTTGTTTTTCCTCCCTCCGATTTCCCCTCCCATTCCAAGGGGACCTTTTCGGGGGATGCCCATGCTGACGCAGCCGGCCCTGCGTGCTGAAGTAGTTCGAGCATAAATATTTACATGTCGAAAGTGGCGTTCTTGGCAGCGCAGGACACACAGGCGAAGTGAGTGGCACTTGGCGCAGGGACAAAGTGGTCGATTGGCATCACATTTCGGTTCGGCTCCGGATTTGGTTGTTTTTCCTCCGGGATTCGCGTCGGACGGCTACGCGATCGACACGATCAAATTACGTATCGCCCTTCCCATGCGTCCCTCCAATGCGCGGACGGCTTGCGAAGAAACAAATTGACTGCTTGTCAAGTGTCAGAGCCAGAAAGTGGAAATGGAGTGTCACATGGCGATCCGGAAAAAAAAGATTACCCAATTCGGTCCTACTTATTTATTGCCATCCAGCTAAAAGCAACGCCAAAGGGAAGAGGAAGAAGAATTGCTGTAATTACGCGAGAACGATAATAACATTGGTTCCTTTTTTTTCCTCCATACAGAAGCGTAGTAGGATATATTTTGAAAATTTATTGAGTACGCCTTGTGTTTAACACATGTCACGGCAAATTGGTTAATTGGAGTGACACACTTTTGGCCATTCATTAAATTAGCTGTAGGGAAACGTGCTGATAACATGTTGCGGGATAGCAAACACTCAACATGTGGCTTACGAGCATTTGTGTATCAAAGTATTTTTGGATTCGGTTTTTTTTCGTAGTATCGCTGAGTGAATGTGCCAGACCTTCGGCAATCAATTATATTCTTGCATCAAACTCATTTATTTTTTCACAGCTATATTTACCCATTTGAGCAGACTATTAGAAAGACCAAATAAGTTCAGATAAACTGCTTGAAATAAAATTCTGTAATGAGTTTTCCAATTTATTTGATTAATTTTCAACGTATGCCTTCAAATATCCTGAAACCAGATATTTTGAAGGGCAACGAATATAATGATCTTAAGTTTCCTCTCTAAACCCTACAAACTTTGAGAAAAACGGATTAATCCATTGATTTAAAACATTAACGAGAGAATTTTTGGGAACATTTCTCTCCAGAATACTCATATCTTGATACTCTTCATGGGTGCTACAGGTACATCTTAGAACTCCTATCAGGTATCGTTGCCAAATGCTATAGAAATATGAGTTAATTTGTTAATATGATCTCGCAAAATTTTATGCTTCAAATCGTAGATCTTACAAACTTCGGGTTTTGAATCAGATACTCCATTCATTTCATAAATTAATTCAGAAACGAATCAAGTTATTCAGAAATAATTCAAATTTTTAAATTGTTTAGTTAAATAAAATAAAAAAGATAAATTGAGCAAAAGAGAAACTTTTTGGCAAAATAAATGAAATACATTTGTACATTTATCGATCATTAATTTATTGAAATTACCACGAGGATTTGCGAAATAAATCCCACCTCATTTATTAAACGCACATGGCGGTTCCCCAAAACGGCATCATGCGTTCGCAAATTAAACATCGGCACCAATCCCGCGATGAATGATCGTTTGAATGCAAATCTCTGTCACATTTCCATACGAAGAAGAAGCGGCTTACAATTAAACCCAACCTCCCATTGCCACCCGGCAACCGGTATGCCGTTGTTATTCCTTGTAAATTATCCTATCTGTCGCTATTGTACCACTAGCGAGCCCCGCCTGATTGCATCGCATCGTTTTTCGCTCTTAATCGGGCCATGTCTCGTTTGCATATAAATTGCAGCCAGTTTCCTCAACAAGGATCTCAAATTAACCCGTATGTGGCGTATGTATGTTTTTTTTTTCTTACCCTATCATCTTGTGCCGGCCGTTTTGTGTCTCTGTGTTCCTTCTGGGCGGCGTATCTACCTTTTTACGATAATCGAAGCAGTATTACACCGTCGTTAACAAGCGGGTCATAACATGTACATTCATGACCCCCCTCCCAACCCCATTCCTTACAGCCTTTCTTTCCTGGGAAGTATTGCTTCCCCTCGGGCTCGTCTTCATCCTGCTCAACGACGTCGTGTCATCCGATGCACTCATGTCACAAGCAAATTATTGGAGCCGAATTCAATTGACCCGAAGAAGTGCAACCATTCCCCTTGCACTTTGTGTTCCCCCTTAGGAGCAAATATATTCCTTCCAACCGCGCCGTCCTAGAGCGCGCCGGCTCTTCGATTGCACTGGAATGCAGCACGATCGTGCCAGAACCCCCGAGGGGAAATCCCGGACCGGGTGGATAGTAACGGTTCACGGGTAGCTGATTTATGCAAATCGTATGCAAATATTTGGCTTTCTTTTACGCCCAGCACCGCGTAGCGTCGTCGGTGTAATACAAATAAGACTTTTGCAAGTCAACCGCAAGCCCTTGGGTTCCCTTTCCCCGGCGTGTACCCCGTTGGTTCCGTGGGACGCTCTTTACGCCATAAACGAATATTGTCACGTTTTATTCATCCAATTTTCCTGCTACCCCCGTCCGCCCCGTAAGGGCAGTGTTATCGAAGCGCCTCCATCGATCCGCCAAGGTGGGTAATCAAATCTTGGGCAGAACAATTATGCTGATGGCGGAATGATCACGGTGCAGAAACGTTGCAATTGAGAAAAAGAAAAGAAACCAGGACGGATGGAATCCCTCTCGGGACGGTCGCTGTCCGATGGTTTCCCTTCTGGGCAGAAAGTGTTCCTTCGCGAAATCGATCCACCATCGTATCGTGCGCGTGACCCCGTCGCGTCGGCTTGTTTGCTTTACGGGAGGCGATCGATTCGTGGTGGTCACGATAATGAGGGAAAAAATTGATTTATAATCACGAGCAACGATTGTGATCGATAATTTGATTTTGCTGGAATGGGGCCCATTTGTACCAAGCTTTCAATAATGATACGGTTGTACGTGCATAGGTACTTTATCTTGTCTTCTTTTACTTTGTTTATGCTGTTTTTTCCGTTTCCACATTGATTAAAGTTTCGATGCATAAATGCGAACAATATTTGAGCAAATATACCCACCGAAGAAGGGTCATTTCATATTTTTGGATGAACTTTCAGTTACTTTATTGGCACAATAATGATTAGACCTCGAAGGTTGTTACTAGACCGTGCATAACTAGTCGTGAATTATTGCAAAGATATAATAGATGTATAATATACTCTGGTTGAGGACAAGTTATAAGGCGTATGGAGCATTTCATTTGTGGTATTCCGATTTGTGGTATTAGATGTGATATAAACCTAAATGACGTGCTTAAGACTCTTAAGCACCAATCGGGTAAAGTCGATCGATAAGAATGTTAACGTATCTTTTTATGAGGACTATCATCTTCTTTTAACACCGGATTGGTGATTAATGGTGTGTTTATCGATTTAGGTTCACAATATAAACGCTAACTCCTGTTCATTGGTGTTTGTAATAAAATGTGAATACAGGGATGAATTTAATTGTTCACGTTGATGAACAAAAAACCTTTCTGGAGATTCAGCTATTCTACGGTCTCCGATGAGATTTTATCGTGATTCAAAGCTTGCTCCAAAAGTCTACCTAAAAGAAAGAGTCTAAAATAAGCATCCATTGTGCTACGATGTGACGCACGCTGGTGACGGTATCATAAATTCGTTCTTCTTTAGATAACAAATGTTTCACGTCCGCGTCGTGAACGAGTGATAAACAAGCGGGGAGAACAGCGCTTCGTTGATTATGTTTTATTTTGTTAACTTTTCCTCCCTTTCTATCTTTTCTTTGCAGTTGGATTCCCGATCCTAATATTTTTCGTCGCCGGCGACCCGTTCAAGCGAGGATTCTTCTGCGACGATGAGTCACTCATGCACCCGTTCCATGACTCAACGGTCACGGTAAGCCAGTGATAAGAATCTAAGATATTTTGGATAAAGTATTTTCCATCCGTCACGATTCATGCTCCCCAAATGACTTTCCTTTAACACTTTTGCGTTTTCTTTTTCTCTTCCCCCGCAGAACTGGATGCTGTACATCATTGGACTCGCTCTCCCGATCATTGTGGTAAGTTTTCATCGTACCTGTTCCGCCGGTTGCCTGCATCCTCCAGTAGGCTTCTACCGACGTCATCAGTTCGTTGTGGTTTAATTCACCCAGTTTGGGGTTTTACTCTCGCGGGTTCGAAAACCTCTAACCTTCGCCGGATGCCGGGCAATTTATAACCCCTTCCCGATCGGTCGTTAATTACTGTGGACCTCGATCGTAAAGCGCACCGAACCACCGGGGCAACCACTGGAATGACGGGACGCTGCCGGGTTTACCAATATTTATTTATTTATTTTTTCCCGATCGTGCTAACGAAGCAACACCCACTGAAAACGGGGTAAGGTGCTTCTTGGTGCGGCAAGTGTAGTATGTAGTACGGTGAGGGGTGAGGGGAAACCAACACGCAGCTGCGAGGCGAAAGCGAAAAACCATCCGCTTTCCATGACCTAGGACGCGCTCGGAAACGGAAGCATAAAGTGGAAAACGTTAACGCGTGTGTAGCGCATTGGGACTTGGGACACACTGACTGTGGTTGCCACTTGCTCCACGATCGTACGAACGAACGAAGAGAAGAAGAAAAAAAAACTAAAACCAACAACCAACTGCAACGAAAGAAGCCGGCCGCCCTTTTGCTCATTCACGATTTGATGCAGCGTCGTCGTGCACAGCGTGTTTGTTTTGTATGCGACGAGTTTCGTTTCGATGCGGGCCCTTTGATGCATCCGGCATGAGGGAAGATGGCTTTAGGGAGGAATTTTAGGCTACCCTGCTCGCTTGCAGCACTGCTTGTGCGGTTATTTAAATAATTTAGCCAAACGAACGACAAGACCAAGCAGACAGAACGACACATACACACACACACACACATACGAGGTAATTTAGGAAGAGAAGATCACAAATCTGCTCTGGGCATTATTGCGCCTCTACAGTCAACTTCCGGGCAGGTCAAAGTTATTAAACAAATACACAAAAGTCACTCAACAAACTGGAGTTCACAACAAGTGCATTTTGCTTTTGTGCTAGAACCACACCCCTCAATTGACTGCAGTCGAAATAAACCATTTGGGAACTTGAAGGAGAGTTTACCTTGAGCAGGTACAACCATAAATGAGGTCCTTTCAGTTGCCATAAACTCTTTTACGATGCTATTAGTTGAGTTTTATGATGCTTTGGCGTATCCTTTAAAAAATCAATCGTTCGCCTTACATTTTATTACATTCAGTTTTGTTGAGCTATTTTGTATCATTAAGGGCGTGTTTGTAAAGGTTGCTATAAGTGTTTCGTTTAAAATTAATTTTAACTGTTAATAAGAAGTATGGGTTTTATTTTAGGTAATTATTTACACAGCATGTGCAGAATGCGAATCTCTTTGACTGAAACCGGCGTACATAATTCACATCGCACTGGAGGATTGTAGATTTGCTCTCTTCTAAGCCCGGGGCCCCCCGGTGCGGAGATGAAGGAAAACCAAAGCGCGAAAACGCACTCCGGGCCATTGGTAGGTTGTGCCTTGTGTCTGTAGCGAACGAGCGAACGTACGCAGTTTATGACAACCAAAGCCATCGTGCGTCCGTCGTGCCTCAAGATAGAGCCTTCTTTGTGGAAAGCCATGCGCAGTTGCAAACACAACTGGCGGTCACGGTGGTGGCGAGCATAATCGGACGAATTTGGAAATTCGTCACGGCGGCAGTTCTGCGAAACGATTTGCACGCCTTCCCGGGCCACGCCACGCCAAATCCCGACATTAAATGTTCCGGTAGGCCGTTGCTACGTTTGGGCAAGATGCAGTTTTCGGTTGGCTTTGGACGAAAGCGAAACAAATGTGCTGCTTGCTAGAACCAATCCTCCAGCAGCATCTTCTTTGTATGGGAGGCGTGGATGCCCCGCAAAGGGATCGCCAGAGGTGACGGAACTGAAGAGGGTGGGGTTCTCCTGCCTCTTTTGTTTCGGGCCACGCTGACGCTGACATTATCGTCTTGGCACGTACAGGGTTTCCATTCAGAAGAGTTCTCTTACGCTCGCTTTGATTTCCATAAAGATACCGCCCGGGTCGCGCTCGGAGCACTGGCTTGGACTGCCTACGGGCAGTGATTGAAAATTTTCCCTTTTCACAAAGCCCGGCCCCGGTGGCTCTCGAAACCACCAGCTCTGGATGGGAAAACTGGTTTCCGATAAATTAGAAGCCATGGTTTCCCGGTGGCTTGGTGGTTTCCCCGTCGGCCGCGCTTCGGTGCCCCACGGCGTGTGGTACCATTAACAGTCGATTTCTTTCGTCGCCCGGCTTGCACATGAAACTGAAGTGGCCTCTCGGCCTTCGTTCTATCTTGCACGGCCCACCTCTTTCTCTTTCGTTTACATTTTTCCGCCTCAAACAACCCACAACCAACTCGCACGCCGACGGGCTGGGCACCGACCGATAAAACCACGTTCGAACAGATGCCGCATCCCGCCCTACGAATTTCTCGGGATCCGAGGCCACGTTCGAAGGCTTCTCATCGATGGGTCCCCAATGCGCTCCTCCTCTCGGGTGTCCCACTCGACTAACACGTATAATTAGTATTCCAAACGTCGGTATGAAGAGCGGGAAATAGATATGCGACATCATCGGAAAGAGTGTAGAACAACTATGACGACCACGTCCGGGAAAGTTGATCACGTACAAGGAAGGCGTGCCGGTAGGGAAAGCTTAAAAAAAAAGTCCAGCAGAGTTCTACCTTCGACTGTCAACTATGATCGGATTACAAGGCTACAATAGTCGACCTGTCCCAGTTCACAGGGCTTAGAATGAGGGTAAGATTTAAAAAAAAAATCCAGTTAGGTGTAGATGAATGTATACCCATAAAGTGGTTAAGGGACACTAACGTTCAGCTAGTTAAAAGTTGTGATATTTTTTATGTGTTTCAGATATTATATCAACAGAACAAATCAGTGTTAAAAAATATTTTGAATTGTAATTGGAAGCATTATGTCTTCAACTCTAAATGCCTTGGATTGAATCTGTTTGTAAGGCTATGAAAATTTGGTAAAATGATAATACATTTTGCAAAATTAATAATGATATTTAGGCATTTCTTTTCTTATCATTCTTACTTAAAATTGAATTAATTTTTTTTATTTAAGATGAATCAAACGATTGATTGTTTTTCTTAAAAAATAGGTGTAAAACTTTCAATTCAAAAAACGAGCAATCTGTTCGAACCGCGTTGATAATTTTTTTGCGAAACCGACAGATGATTGATTTTCTTTTGCTATATTTTTTCTAGCCTAATTATATAACAGGCTTACAGCGCGTAAAACTTTCAAATCAATTAAGGAAAACTATATGAAATCAATCTTCATCTACTTTGCAAACGCGAAGAAATCTAGCAGCCAACCACAAAATAATAACGACCATATTGGCTCCTCCGTGTCTGTGAGGCTGTGACATAAGTATGAAAAATAGTGGCCGTTCACCGCTGGCGTAAAAAACATAACAACCTTTTTCCAACGCCATTGAATAACCTTCGTAGGGCTGCGTAGCAAATCGATAATCTTTTTGCGAGCCGCCATTTATCATTGCACTGGAAACCGGTGCTTCGTTTCCGCGTGGCCTGGCGGTCGCATAAAAGTGTTCGGTGGAATCTGCAAATGTGTCACTTTGAGAGGAAAACGGACAGAAATCCAAGACTCTGGTCCGTGCGGTCCGAACCTCTTCATTTATGTTACCAGCCTGGTTTTCCGTGCCTTTGTTTATCACGTCCATCATAAAGCACGCGCTCGACGTCGCGCAACCTCAATCCGTACGTCTATCTGGTTGCAGATCATCCGCAAGCAACAGTAACAAATCCGCGTGCGAAACGACGCCTTCCCTGGACTGAATTTATGACCCGCACAAATTTGTCTGCTGTGTAAAGCATGGCACCGAGTTCGCGGATAGTAATTCATAGATAAAAGAGCGACACTTCTGGGCTGTAAAATAAACTAAACCAAAATGCAAATCATAATGCAGCATTTTTTTAACGTTCGTGTCCTTTTTGCTTCGCGTTTGCGAAGGTCTGGTCGCCACCATCATTAACTAGAACTAGAGTTGTCCCTCTCGGAGCTCTCTCTGCCTGGTTGCCTCGTTAAGGGCTGGGTTGTGAATGATGTACGACGCCGATTCCATCCCGCTTTCGTACTGTTTGTTGACTGTACCGTTTTCGAAATGGTATCGCGAAGCCTCGTTAGCTTACGGTGCGGGCTTGGTTGAAACATTAATCTAATTTACGGAATACGCTGTTAAACGATCGTACAGTTTGATTAGTTCCGCCCCGCGGCTGGTGGCAGTGGGAGGACTACTCACGACGGACCACCACCACCTAACCGTTGCGGAAGTGCGCCGGGAGGATTTGTTGAAGCACAACGATTTAGTGCTCGAGTTGATTGACCCCAATCTTCGACCCTTTTGCTGTGCATTTGGTACCTCCTGAGCGCCGAGTTTACGAAAGTGCACTCAATGTACAGTTGATGTGTTTTTTGTTTTGTTTTAGAAACTCAACGGTGCTTCCGAACCTTCTCATCATCTTGTTTCTCATCATTTTATTTTCTCCTCTATAGATCCTCATCACGGAGGTGATCCGGGCGCGGAGAAAGACATCGGATGCGCACCCGCTCAAGGTGTGGAACTGGGACATTCCCTTCTGGGTCGTGCAGTCCTACAAATCGATCGGCATGTTCGGCTTCGGGGCAGCCGTAAGCCAGCTGCTGACGGACGTCGGAAAGTACACCATCGGACGCCTCCGGCCGCACTTCTTCGACGTAAGTATCAGCAGCGGGCACAATTAATTGACCCACCATTTCCACATCGACGTTCAATTGGGTGGGCGCGCGCATGCATTCCCTCCCGGTGTGATGTAAGAATTGTCCCCAATGGCGGGGCACTTCGCATAGGTTGTCTTAATGAATCGAGAAGCGGTCGACCGCGGAGCGACTCAACAAAGCGGGGGGAAAACAAACAAGCTTCTTCCGTCCATTCGTTGTCGGCGCGGTGTTCGATCGACCGATCGATCGACTAAAGGAAGTGCATCGCAAACATGAATTGAAGTGGCTGCCGATAGCTCTCTTCTTCCGGTGCGCCACAACAACCTACTCGTAGCCGACGGGCACGGATCCTTATTCTGTTATCAACTCTGCGTGGGTATCGAAGCTGCTGCAACCTCTCGAACCTAGTGTCCCGCGTCGGAGCATTACTCAATTGTTACAAAAGACGCCGAACGCGATCACACAAGGAGGAAGGAAAAACATATTTACGAACGGACGCCAAGACGCGACTGATGTTCCGCGCTGACCGATGTGTTACTGTTATTGTGTCTCCTTCGCAATCTCCCCCGTGCCGAGACGTTGTTCAAGAATGCAACTGGCTACAGGGACGATGGAAGGGAGGCTGTCATTGTCTTTCGCCCACACATGCTCTCCGTTCCATTCCACCAAGTGACCACCATGTGACGGATGCAGCACGATGGCGCTAATGAATGAGTGGCCTCCGCACTTCATTGCTACTTCGAACGAACGACGGGCTCGCTCGGACATACTTTCACAGAACGTGTTCAATAAAACAGCGACACACGGAACGACGGTACCGTGACCGGGAAAATCACCTCGCCTCAACCTTCCGACGTTTAAATATGTGCGCACGAGCGAACGGCAATACTCTGTGTCCAACATATGAGGTTGTTAGATAGCAGATGGATGGATTGTGTGTTGATTAGGAGCAAGCAATTGGTTATTTTTAAAACACTTCACTTATGTGACGGACAATCCCCGCTGTCCGTCACATTCCACTGTGCTCACAGTCCCTTGCTCAATAAATCCTTGGGACAAAAAAACATCTGAAGGTAGGACAAGGATTTTGTGGTTTGTGGCTTGATGATGAACTATGATGTAATTGTATAAGTTTATTCCTGGAAACATTTCGATGGCGTGGATTGTCCTACGGTTATCTTCTACTGCATACATAGTCATCTGAGACAAGTCTGCAGAATTTCTCTCTTGAAAACATCTACGAGTTTATAAAGTAGGTGTCAATTTCGTTGCACAAACAGCGTTAGATTCTTCAAACAATCTGCACAGCTACCTATAATTAGAAAGTTCATTAGAGAAAAAAATAAGTTGTCTCCTCTGAGCCACCACCCTAGTCTCTGATATTTTATATGAAGTGATAACAAGTTAAATGCAGGAGAAAGCGTTGGAAAGGAAAAGGCATCGTTTGAAAGCATACAATCGCTTGTGCGCTGGCCAGTTCACCCTGTAATGGAAAGATTAATGTTAAATACGACGGTCATCTGCGCCAGCAAAACATAGCAATTAGTTTATTAAGATGTTATGCTTGAAAGCGAAATGTGCCAACGATGCTAATTGCAGTACTATGTGACGTTGCCCGTACATTGCAGGTCTGCCAGCCCCGGATGAAGGACGGTACCTTCTGCAACGCTACCATCAATCAGGGAAAATATATTACGGACTTCGAATGTACCAGCCTGAAGTCCTCCACCCGTATGCTGAAGGAGATGCGTCTGTCGTTCCCGAGTGGACATTCCAGTTTTTCGATGTACACGCTTGTTTTCTGCGCCGTAAGTACACACACCACACGCCGCTAACGTTCGGTCGACCGTGGCCAACGAAGTTTTCCGAGGCACGCATGTTTAACGACGGTTTCTTTTTTTTTTTTTCTTTCCCTCGTTGTAGATTTTCCTGCAGGCCCGCATGAACTGGCGCGGATCGAAGCTGCTGAAGCATTTCCTCCAGTTTCTGCTTATTCTGCTCGCCTGGTACACCTGCCTGAGTCGCATTTCCGACTATAAGCACCACTGGTCGGACGTGCTGTCCGGGGCCGTACTGGGCGCGACGGTTGCGATCGTGGTGTCGAACTTCTGCACCGACCTGTTTAGCATGGCGCGCAAACGTGCCCACGGCACGCTGCCCACCTTGCCGCAGACGCGCTACGAGCTCAGCGCTAACCACGCTAATGGAAACTAAAGAAGGGGATTACATTTAAAACAAAACAAAAACCACGAGTAGACGGTCTGTCGAAGTCACCGGTTCGAACTCGCATACGAGAAGCCGGTGCGAAGTTGAACGACAATGTTCCTTGCCAAAATGGGGGAAAGTGCGCATCCAATGCAACCTGTGCAAACCTTCGCGCGAGGGAGGACGAGGCGTAGTGGGTGGAATCCTCGAGCGATGCCAAGCGTGTGCCGCAAACTTAATACGAGCACCGTCGCGTACTAAGTAGCGGGAAAAACGCGACCCTACAGTAGTGAGACGTTATTTATTATGTTTATTCCATAAGTAGTACGGTAGCGCATTAAAGTACACCTAGAGTAAAACGTTTGTTTTAACGTACACAAGCCTAGCTAGTAGATGCATAGTTCAGTACCGTTCAGACTGAAAAGACTAAAACGAAGCTCTAGATCTTTGTATGGCTAAAATTGGAAAGACATTCTACTTCACAGCCGACCAATCGGATGCCGTTTTTAAAAGCGAACCTTTACCGGCGCCGATATTTCAAAATTAAGGCTGCTCTCAGTAAGATACGATTTGTTGTATTACTTTTAGAGCCTCAATGCTAGTTGTTTATTTATCACAAGACGTAATACATTACCTGTAACCATCACTATGAGGAAAATAAAAGAGCTATACATTCATTATCACATAGTTAATTACACGAAGCTACTGGTGTTTTTTTTCCTTTCGTATCGTGCCTTACACGAATTTTTGTATGGAAAGAAATATGAATCGTTTTCAGTTGATGATTTAAATTGGTTAAGCTCATGACAAAATGTAACAGTGTGTTTTTTTTAGTTTAAAAACGTATAGGAACAACATGCCATACAATGAAAATAAGAGGAAAAGACGATACAATCAAGATGTTTTTCGTTAACGTAACGAAAAACTGCAAATCGGAAAAAAATGGCTTCAATTATCGTTTTTATCAATCCACCGATAGAACCGATTCCGGTGTAAAACGATATGTCCCTGATTTTGGTCCCGAGACAGATCCGCGAACCGGGCAGGCGCGGCGGTAGTTTGAGACATATCGTTTGGGACCTGCGCGCACGTGTTGTTTATATTGCATACATGCTGGTTGCAATGCATACTGACACGTGCTGGTCTAAATTTAGGCGTCTCAATGAGGCTACCGAGTATGTTCAAGATCACGCAATTCCATCCAGACCCCCTAGATATCTCATCCGAGGAATGATGAGATCACTGTCGCGATCCAGTGACTTTTGTGCCATCTTCTATCTACGGTGCCGCGCACCTTCGTCCGCCATTCTCTTCATGTCATCCACGATCGCACGCGCAGCAAGAAGTGAGCCGTCGGGAGCTTTTACACATTCATCGTTTTGCTCCCGTATGCGAAGCTGCTCAACGAGATGAGACGGCGAGCAGCGGAACCAACACAGCCGCACCACGGAAGCACCGCAGCGCTGGCGTGCGCGTGTGCAGAGAAATGTTTATAGTACGCGATCAGTCCGAAGGCAGCCCCCGTGTGAGATGGAAGTCGCCGTGTGCTAGTTTGTTGACTGGTACGTCCCGTAACACCCTTGTTGGGCAAGGGGGAGAAAGGACACTGAAGCAGAGAGTGAGCAGGAGTGCGAGCAAAAAAGCGTTCTGCGTGGTTCTGTGTTCTTGTGGTTTTTTTTAAATTTAGTTTCCTACTATTTCGCTTGCAAAATCGGTGGTGTGCGGTGTACGGTGTTCCTTGCGCCGCAGACACAACCCGCCCCGGGAGTTCGCCCCGCCACCTGCACGGTGCAGAACGATTTCGTTGAAGAAAATGGTTCAACAGCAGTTCCCTGCGCGCGCCACCGGAGGGAATCGGATCGTTCGCTCGTTCGTTCGTTTCTTACTGGCTTCCCTTCGCGCTGGGCTGAGCCATTCCTACCAACTGTGATCGCGGTGCAGCGCAACGCCAAACAAAACGCCAAAGTGGAACCGAAAACAAAGTACCGCAGATTATAGGACCGGAACAAGCAGCAGGCAAGGCTAATTAGAAGCCCCGAGCGCGAAGTGTCAGTGCCGGAAATCTAGGAGGAAAAAGTCTTCGAGAAGGTGCATTTTTTTGTTTCACAAACAAGGCAAGGCAGGTGGCGAAAAGAAGTGGCAGGGTGTATGGGGGGTAGTTTTCAGTTCGGTGTGTCTGACACCGTGAAAGGTTTTTGATGAGTTGACGGGTTGATGGAGGAGGGGATTCCCTAGAGCAGCAACGATCGCGCCCCGATCAGATAGGCGCAGGTTCAAACGCTCGTTTGTTGTTTTCGGTCTGGTTCTTCATCGACATTCGTCAACATCGCCATCATCCGAGTCGTCGGCGCGGTAAAGGGAGAAGCGAATAGCAGCAGCAGACACAACCCCCTTTACGGCAACGCGCTAACGGAGTTTGTCGGACCCCGCCAGTGTGGCAATTAAGAAAGGTTGGTTGAGAAAAGTAGCGCCGATCGAGCGATCCGAAAAGCTCGCCCCGGTGGTCGATGGAGCGAGGCGACGGGTACGGTTGCGGTCAACAGCAGCAGGAGCGGTTACATCATCGGGTCACCGGTTTGTGTGTGTGTGTGTGTGTGTGCATATTTCGTGATCGATAACACAGGCTCCCTCACCGCTCCCCGGCGTAACCTCGTCCACGGTGAGCGCGATGGTGACATCGAGGTGGAATTTCAAATATTTCACCGAGTGACCGAGATGGCTACTTTCTTCTCACTGCCCAGTACCAGTGTGTGCCCTCAAAAGGCAACCCTTTATTACGTCGAGAAAAACTTGTTCGCAAAACAAAAAAGTGTGCAATGGTGACCTGAGTAGTGTGCTTGCCCTGGAAGACGCTTCCTAGGGTCGTTGATCCGCTTGACATTCCAGGGCATCTAAAAAAACGGATGAACGAGGTTGAACAAACGATCGTAATAGTTGTGTCTTTCCGGATGATCATTTCAAAGAAACAGTGCAAAACAAACGCCACGACGGATGATCGATGGGCGATTTAACTCCGCGATTAGGACATTGTTTAAAGTGGTTTATGATGTGAGTTTTGAGAAAATGCAAGAAAAAGCATTTCCCGTTCCTTCTTGATTGCGTTTGCGTTGCTCATCTTCCCCTTCGTACGTACGTACGTCAATACTCGAGCATCTCGCACCAATGGACCGCCTATCTCTCATTCTCATCATCTCATCAGCTCATCTCAATACCTATACTGCAATGTGCTCACGCGCTTCTCACGGAGATGAGAAGTTTCGCCAACTGTTTTTCTTGTTTCTCCCCCACCGTTTACGAGGGGAGTGTAATTGTGAGCCCGACCGTTTGCGTACGTGCGCGTGCCAGCCAGTCGTCGTCTGCCCGTGTCCGTTACATCTGTGTGCGAGATCATCCAACGGAGCAATCCCTTCTTTCCCCGCAACGATCCACAAACGTGCAAAGGGAACGTCTCCCGCCCGTCCGTCCGTCCGTCCCTCATCTGAAGGGTGTGTGTTTTCCTCCGCTACTGTTATTTTCCCGTCCCTATCCCTATTCGGCCTGTTTATTCCCCCCTCCGCTCCTGTGGTACAACAAAAGCCTCGCCGCGTACAGGTGAGAAAAATGCAAATGCTCACAGGTGAGAGAGGAGCGTACCCCGAACGCACCGGGAAACAATAGCAACAAAGGCAGAGCGGGTAACGATCGACACGGCCGGTGTGGTACCCGACGCCTGCCTTTGGGGGTTTGTGTTGTGAAAACGAAAAGTGGCTTCTTTTTCGGCCAACGAGACTGGGGTGGGCGTATTGGGAAATACATTTTTCGTTCACGCGTTCACTTTGCTAGCGTTGGGCCGCGAAACGAACTCGACTCGCACGCGGCAGCAGGCGACGAACTCAACACGCGGGGTTTCCCCCTGGGGTTGCCACAAAACACAGGACCATATCTCGGCCGGTACCAACCAGCGCGCATTGCAATGCAATCTGTGGCCCGCTTTTGCTCTCGTTTTTATTTCCCCGTGCAGCACACCGACGCCCGAGAGTCGCCGCGTCTGTGTGGCGCGCGTTTGAATTCGGTGGTGAGATGAATTGCGTCTGTTTGGCAATAATAAAGGGCGATGGACGCGCTCCGCTCGCCGTGTGCGTGCTCTGTCGAAACGTGCAGCTTATTATAGAGTAATTTCGCTAAGAATATTATGCACCGACCGGCACCTCGTTGATGGTAAATTGTTGGGCAGCGTTATTGGCGTATTGTAGGGGGTATTTGTGCGCTCAGCAATGAATGCGGGCTCTAGTGCAGTGTCGGGGTTTTAGAAACAAAGAGATGTTCCCGTTTTCTTAATGATAAATAGACTATTCATGAACAAAATATTACGACCGATTGTACGAGCAAAATGTGCAATGAGTAATGTTGTGTCATAAGTCATACTGCAAACATTTTGAAACAGCATTGCGGCTCTTATTTGAGGATGATAATTTGATAATGGTTTTTTTTTCTAATGGACAAGCAATGACATACAGGTTTTTTCAATGGATAGGATAAGCGTAAACGCGTTTAGCCAATGTGCAAAAATGAGCTATCAAAGTTGAAACCTGAACAAGCCATGTGTGAACCCATCAAGCCAAATGTCGTATTCATCAGCATAAACACACAATCGAACACCAGATATTTAAACCTCATTAACATAAAAGTCAGATTCGAGGCCGGTTTGTTTTGGTTTTCATAGATGCAAATTGTGTACACATACATATATATTCAACCATTTGAGCTTCAGTAGTAATCAAACATTATTCAATTTCCATAACAGTTATTAAATAATAATTGATAATTCTATTGATGCACAGCGTGGACGTTAAATATGTGTAAACAGTAACTTTTTTTTCAAATGGTTGAATATATATGTATGTGTACACAATTTGCATCTATGAAAACCAAAACAAACCGGCCTCGAATCTGACTTTTATGTTAATGAGGTTTAAATATCTGGTGTTCGATTGTGTGTTTATGCTGATGAATACGACATTTGGCTTGATGGGTTCACACATGGCTTGTTCAGGTTTCAACTTTGATAGGCCATTTTTGCACATTGGCTAAACGCGTTTACGCTTATCCTATCCATTGAAAAAACCTGTAACTCAACATAACACTCAAAAATCTAACATAAAAACAGACACAAAACTTTCGTAAAAACGAGTTAAATGAATATAATATTGTGTAAACCATCAAGTCAAATTGTACCAGCACACTTTCAAGCTATAGACGGATCAGGATATCACCCACAATGTGAATACTTTTCAAAGTGGATTCGACAGTGATAATGTATGCCAAACCCATCACTTAGTCGCATCACACTGAGTTGTGACATGGTGATAGTACCGTCAACGTTAAGTTGCGATAAGTCTGTAATAATGCCCCGTGAATTCGAGTAATAAAGGAAATTCAACGATCTTTCCGGGAGCATTCAACATGTTTATGCCACACAAACTTCCTCTTGAAAATATTCATTTTTTTCTAATAATATTCTAACCAGTTTAGATAGATCTGGTCGCCTAATTTCAAAGGAGGTCTTTCGACGTGCAGCTTATTCAATATTTAAGTACACTACTATGGGAATTTTGATATGTTAAATATTTGAGGCTTTTAATAGGGGAGGGGGTCTTAAAATTGTCGAACTATTATTGCTTGTAAAATGTAATCGCCGAAAAAGGCTTATGCACCTAATTTGTGGATGCATATTGCGGGGTCCAGTATTATGGAATCGATGTCCCAACAATTGGGATAATCATGGAGACAAAAAAAAAGACATTCCGAGGACAACAATAGACGAAATCAGGCATAGTTTTCACTATGGCACTCGGATAAACCCGTTTGTACGAAGACTTGTTTGTCGTTGATTGTGGCTGACAAACATTTGTCAGGGTTTTTTTTTTGTGAAATTCGGTGTCCAGGACTCGCTATGTTAAGGTATTATAAGAAAGGCTGAAATAGGCAACTACATCATGATTTTTCAACATGGAAATTTCAGTTCTATAATCAGAATTGCCTGAGAAAATAAAGGTCAAATGCATACTTCATATTGGAAGTCCGTGGTTCATTCAATCTGCCACTGAGTATTGAATTCTTCTTACAGCACTCGCCCAAAAGAGCCGGAAAAATAGAATGTCAGCAGCTTTGGAGACGAAATAGGGAAGTCGGTTTTGACTTCGGATAGCAAAATATCGCAAAACCTCCAATAAAATAGCGGAAGGAATACATTATTGAACGAATGCCGTAAGACGAATGCCGTGTTCTTACAGCACCGTTAAGCTGGGCGGAATAAAGCACAGCCCACCCGGGCTCCCTGGTGTAGGTCACAGCATAAAAGGAAATGAGAAATCATTTCAAAATTCTTACACCCCCGTACTGCGGGTCGCTTTTTGGGGAGCATTTGTTTTTTTTTTTTCGTTTTTAAATTTTGGGTACGGACAAACATTGATCCGCGAAAATGTGCTATGCTCCAATCGGAAACGTCCCCTCGTCTGATCGATATGTCTCACGCATTTGGGGACAGAAGTGTTACAAAACCGATCACACTCACGCGTGCGTCGGCGTAGCCTTTTTCCCCAAGTCGCAAGGCAGAGAGGCGGATTGAGGTCGGCGTACCAATAAAGATGATAATAAAAAACTAAATTTCGATCGATATTGGAGCACCCAATCGGTGCGCCATCCGTTGGTCCATCGGCGGGCCTCGTGTTTGCTCGGGCAGAACGCAGAAATAACATGTGTTCCTTTCGCGCCACAAACTCGCTCACGCACGATCGGCTACGCTGCGCGGATTTTCTCCGCCGAGTTTTCAATGCCACCGGTGCACGATAAACAAGTAGTACCCGCCATCGAAACCGTTCCGCAACGGGCCGCGAAACCTCAAGGCAACATTCCTGCGGCGCGGTGACCTCCGGCGGAATGGGAGAAAAAAAAAGAATATCACAATATTTGCACGCGGCCGCATCGATCGCGATCGAATAAGCCGTGCATTGATCGCACGACTGATCCTGCGCAGCGTATTTAGCCTCAGTCAGCCGGATAATAATACATTTTTAATTGCATTAGATCCGAGTGGGTGGCACCGGCTGTTTCCTCCTCCGAGCACGGGCAGCCCTTCCCACGTCATCCTTGCCTTTCGCTCCAGCGCACGTTTTTGTGCCGGTTTTCCAGTATCCCTTCCGTCCGCCGCCAACGGTGAACGCGAATAGAAAAAGGAACCCGAGCTTCCCCATCGGTAACCGCGACAATCTTGGGTGAACCACGCATATATGGGCTCGATGTACGACCCGGCGCCTTTCGTACCGGAATTGACGGTCATCCGGAGTGTTGCCACCTTGTTTTTTTTTCCTTCTTCTTCTTTACCTTCTGTCTTGTGTCGAACGAACCGCCGTTTCACCATGGCAATGGCCGTGACAGAGGCGCATTTCTTAGCTGGAAGGCCCAGCTTTTTTTGTGTGTGCTTTAGAATCGCATGGGCGGATTCGGAAACTCCGCGAGGTTCACATAAACCGAGGTGTGCGTTTTTTCGCCAGCTACATCTCCGTCCCATGTTCTCTATCTATGGATTCGACTGTTTGCGTGTGTCTGTTTATTTCTTACTTTTTTACTGTCGCCTGTATTCTACCCGTGCACGCCTCTGCCTTCTGACGATGACGATTCCGGTGACTGTTGGCCGTATAACTCACCGGAACCCGGACGCACAAGACTCCGCACCGAGCACTCCAAACATAGCGCCTTCTGGAGGTGGCAACAACAGAGAGATTGAAGAAAAGGAAGAAAAACACGCACATACACCCAACAGCACCAAGATGTCGGCTCTTCATCAGGCATCTTTACGGGATCTCGTCTGGAGAGTTTGGTTGAGTTTCTGGGGGAAGGGGAAGCAGCAGGGTTGGGATTTTTCTGCTTGCAGCTGATTTCTAGACACTGTGTTACATGGTCTACCTTTATATCCTATTAAAATGTGAAGAAAAACATAGTTCAATTTAATCGTGGCCTGTAGAAGTAAATTTTTATAAGCATGGAGTAAATTGACTCGTAAAACGGCATAGACAGGCTTCGGCCAGAATAGAAAAATATAACTTATAGCTTTTATAGCTGAAATGTTTTCCTCTTTCGCATTACCGAAGTAAAAGCTGAAGAAACGGTAAAGAAACAGTAAACAGGATTATTGGTTTTATTGTATACAGAAGACGTCAATAACGATCAACTGTTATGTGACCAAAATAAACAATATTTTATCGAAGGATAATAATTGGCACGAAACCGGATACAGACGGTGTTTCTTCATCAAACATGAAACATTTTTCCCTTAAAATCAGCTAATTTACTTCTTAACTGATGAACAACATCATTGTAGGAAATTTCCTTGAAATAAATACTTGGTTTACTTTTTACCATTAATCATCAGTTATTTAAAATGTACTCAAAGGAAACCAATGTGCTTGGGATTGCATTACATTATTTGAAATGAAGTAAAGTAAACAAAATGAATGGGACTACATACATTTGTTACACGCGCGCAAAAATGTGGCAATTGGAGGACATGCGGAACAAAAAGAATTGCTTATGTCAATAAGCACAAAGCCATTTGGATCCTCTTTGGAAAATGGCAAATAGGTGAATGTTCCACTGCACTCCCGATAGTGGTTCCTCATTCCTGAGAGACTCGATGATCTTCCCGTCGGAGTAAATGATCAGAACCGCTGTGCAAAAGCAGGGTACGGACCCGGGACCTAAGGATTAGTAGTGTTGTAAGTGGCAGCATTTTAAAGACTAATGGTAACTGTAGGTGTTAACTAGCGGGTACAAGTATTTCTACTGTATTCCGTAGAGTGGTTCCTCGTTACCAGATGGGAGATCTGAGATGTACCTTTTTGGCGAAGTTATTTGGCCGTTGTGAGCAAATTGTTGACAAAAATATAATAGATAAATTCATCCTTCTCAAGCCTATGTCTGGTTAAGAGGGGGGATTAAGCGTCATCATAATTTTATTCCCTCACCTCACCCCAAATTTTCATCGAACGGATCAATTGGTAGTAATAGAAAATATCAATTAAATCAACACAAAATATAAATTAACTGACACCGTTAATTCTCGGATGGGAAGCACCTAAACCGTCTGGTTGTTTTTGCAATAAAATTGCATAAATAAGTTGTAATAATGTAGTAAGAAGAATTGTTACGGAAATAGAAGACTTTTTTAAGCGAATATTTCTATCCGATAGCACAATCTTAAAACAGCTGAGATCGTGTTTTCTTATTGCTTCCTAATCACCTTGATCGTGGCCTTCGTCGCAGATTGTTTTGCAAAGATAGCGGCCCGGGTGCTACCTGTCTGTAATACGGAACCAAAAAAAAAAAAAACAAAACTCTAATTTGATAGACGCTCAAATTTATCGATCACGTTTCAATATATTGTGTAACGCTAGCCGGCGTTCCCTTCAACCACTTTGAACATGCGAACATTGCCGCCTAAATGAAAATCGATCGAATCGGCGTGCCCAATCGACTCCCGGCCATAGCTATGGACGATGGACAACCCAACCCCACCCCAGCGGCTCGTAATGTTTTTCGTTTACACGGCGCCACGCAAAACGGAATTCCGCCATTTCTTGCGAATTGACGGAATCGATTTCAGGCCCGAATCTGCGGTGAAAGTAGTGATTCCTGTTGGCTGTTATTTGCCTAAAGCCGATCGTACAAGATCGCTTTTACTTGCCCGCAAAAAAAAAAACATACCGGCGTATGTTACCGATGATGCTCTCCTTGATTGCGATGCCTATTTGCTTCCTTTCGCGCACACGGTGATTAACGTTTTGCATCGACTTGGCGCTCGATTAGCTCTGGCCACTGGCCATCGACCGCGGCGATGATCCGATGGGCCGCTCGAATGAAAGTGAGAATGATAGAAACCATTTTTCCCCCACAACATACAGTGTTTATTTTATTTTTGTTCGCGAGTTTTTTTTTTTTTGCCACCTTCCAACGTTCATTGATTTCTTTTTCGATGGAGGTCTATCCTCCACCCCGCTGCCATTGCCTCCTCAACTTGACGAGCGATTGGTTATTGGACTCCGGTCGGCATGCATGAAGGATGCAAAGCAAAAACGTAACACATCAAATCATATGTAATTGCGAAAATGGTTTTATTGACTCGCTGTTATCGCCCGGGGGGTCGTTTATCGCAATACGATTGCCTATTACCACTGGCCAATAACATCATCATCATCATCATCAGCATTAACACAGCAACATCCCAAATCGCCACCATCGTATAAAACATCGTTTTGCGAAGCAATCGAAGCAATGCCGTTTGAGGCCGAGGCGTTTGGAAAATCTGGTCAAACGCTGGTTTCCCCCCCCCCCCCCCTTTCGGGCACCTGATCATCACCTGCCCGTAAAATGATTAATGAAGATAAAACAGCCACCACCACCTACACTCAGCCCAACACTCTTTCTCGCTCGCTTGCCGGTTTGGTGAACCGTTTGCCCGCGCCGAGCCATCTTTATTGTGCAACAAACGCGGGTGCTGTGTGTGGAGTTGGCAAATCTTTCGGTTTTCGCCCGGGGTGTTATTCGGTCAGCAAACTCCCACGAGAGCGGAGTGGTGTCGGGGGGGTGGAATCTGCCCCGCGAACCGTTGGATGATCTGGTTTGTGTGTTTTCCATGTGCTTTATTTTCTAGCCACTCTCGGCCCGAAACACCGTGGCCGAATGCACTCCGGTTGAGCGATCTAAACGTGGCAAAAGCTATTTGTGGGTTGACAGAGACGGAGTAGGACGAGGAGTTACTCGGGCGATAACTAGCCGTCAAGATAAGGTACTCCAACAATAAACAGTCCACAAAACCTTTCAAATACTAACATGAAATAGAGATCTACCATGAATAAATGAATAAGACGTTTCTTTCTAACCCTTTTATAGAGGAAAAAACAATAAACCTCCATTCACTTGTAACATATTTAAAACTTTACACTTACAGCTAACAGTGTAAAAAAAGCTTATGGCTTCAGAAATAAGAAGGCTAGCAAATTAAAAGTCACTTAAAAAATCAAAGAAATGAAAGTTAAAAAGAATTCCAACAAATGAAAATAAGCAATTTCGCAACAAAATAGAAATTGGATAATTCTGGATCTTGCTGTGAACTAGGTTTAATTAAAATGCATCGAAATCTATCTTTCCGCAGCCTGCAAAATTGACCCAGTTTATTTTACCAGGCACGAAAAACTCGGTGGTCCTATTTTCCGTCTTCCAAAAATCAATTATGAATTGGAGTTATGGACTCGAATGTTCCCACGACATCGAGGCCAGAGAAAGGCGAAGTGGGAGAGCGAATTACGAGAACCAACTGCCGGAAGCGAGCATTCGATATCTGCAGCTCCGTGGCGCTGCGCTTTGTCACCCGATGATCCTGCCCAATTAAAGCGATATTCTAACCAGCGGATTCGAGTTCTCTCTCGTTAGCGAGGTGTTTGTTCGTCGGGTAGCGAGCCATCGCCAAAAACCGTCCATCCGCTAATGGAAATCCATTAACAATGAGTGTGTGTTCCCCCAACCAATCAACCGGGCCGGCACCGCCAGTTGTCCGTGTTTGGGAAAGCACGAATGACGGCATTTCCTGGTTCGAACGGCCGCGTTCGAGGAGGGCGAGTAAAAAGAAAGAAAGAAGGGAATTACGAGTCTGGTCTCGTCGGGCCATCCCTGTCACCAAGGCTCGGTAGCGGATTGGTGAAGCGCTCGGCCTTCGCTGGTATTTGCCCGGAAGAGAACTCTTACTTTCTTCAGCCTTGGCCACGCGGGTTGCCTTGGTAGCGGGGAAGGAGGCACGAATCGTGGGGTGAGAGAAAGAGAAGGAAAAAAAAAGTAAAAGGGTTCGGCCATCGATCCCCAATCAATCGATCGTGTCCGCTGGCTGATTGAGCAATAGAAAATGAAACACACACACACACGAAGAGGTTTGTCACTTGATTTACGATCGGAGGATCAACAACAAAAAACGGGTTCATATCACACGCCACAGGTTGGTCGGTGAGAAAAGGGGAGCTTCAGCATATCAGTCGGCCATTCCGAGGTGAATAATGCAAAGCCATCAAACCACCCCCCCCCCCCCCCCCCCCGCCCCCTCCTGCTTTCGGAGAGTTGCTGAGAGCCGAAGCCGTCGCAGGGAGAGCAAAGGCATGCAGTAGTCAACTTTCTCCAGCGCGAAACACAGCGTAGTACAGCGTGGCGTGCCAAAGGGCCAAGGGAGGGACAGAGAGAGAAAGAGAGAGGCTACAAGCCCCGAGTGCAGGCAAGAAAGAGAAAAGGCTGTGGAGTCGTGTGGAAGACATTCCAAGCGCATTCACCGTAAAACACCGGGGAGGGGAGAGTGGCCTCCGAGGAGGGAAAGGCGCACCGATCGGCGGAGTCTCGGGATTTCGCGAAACTACTGAGGAGCCCTGCTGAGGTCCACACCCAAGTGGCCTCCGGTAGTCGCGCGTCGTCAAGCGAACCAAAGACCACGCGCCAACGCAATACACTTCCACACGGTTCTCGCTCCCGCTTTAGCGCCGCGAAAATTCTCGCACACACCCATCCACCGTACACACACAAACGAACGCGCGCGCCCGCTTACGTACACACACACACACACACCTTTGGGCCTCTTTGGCCACAACCACACGCAACAATCAGCCGCGCAGCCCTGTCGCATTTGTCCGGTGGAACTCCTGGGGGAAAACGGGGAATCTTCCCTACCGAGGGACGTGAAGTGTCCGTAACCACCGCGGGAACCTGTGTGTACTTGCTTCCCGCGAAGAAACTCTTGCTCGCGCTCCAGCGCACTCCCGCCGTCTTCGTCACCGTCGTCGACGGGGGGATAAAATGGAATGGAGTGAAACGAGTTTTCCGATCGTTATGTGCAGCAGCAAGTAGCCGAGCGCCGAGCGGCAGAGAAAGAGTGTGCCAAGTGTGCAAAGGAGGCTGGGAACAGGGAAAGGGCGGTGGTTCGGATGGTTCGGATATCCGCGCCCGTCCATCGATCGACGGTCAGCCTAGTCCACAAAACTGCCGGACACAAACCGGACGCCAGCTCGCCGTCCGGGAGTAAAAGTGAGCGAAACGAAGCGCCTTAACTCCCACCCGCGTGGCCTCTCCGCGTCCAAACCCAGCTCTCCCTTTGCGTCGTCTGTGACACGATTTCAAGTGAAATTTCTTCCCGCCCCGACACCCGCGCGACGATGATGGCGGTTGTTCGTGGGGCGGTGTCGCACAGCGCGGAATGCTAGTGAAGAGGCACGGTTTGCGAAAACAAGCGTTTCGCAGCTTCCTCGTGGCTTCTTCCGTCGGCCGCATAAAAAAGAAGCATAATACAACACAAAACAGCGGCCCTGCGGCCGACCAGTGGTGCTTGATTCGGCTACTTGTTTGAAGTAAGTGAACGGTCGAAACCGCGTACCGGTTGGTGTTGGTGTTCCTTCCGGGGGCCAAATGTGGCGATGATGAGGAAAGTGCTGTTATTCCGCGGTGCTAGCGTATCTTATCCGGATGCATATGTGAACCCGGCGTCGAAATAAACGTGTTTCCTTTTGTCCTTTAATTCCAATTGTAGACGCTGAATAGTCACAAGAAGACAAGGATGGATCCAAAAAGTGATTCGAAACAAGTTTCCCAAGTAGAATCACCAAAAAGACTTCACAAACCTGGTCTAAAATGCCTTGGATCGTCGGAAGTTCGGAATATGAATAATCCCCAAACGATCCAACTATAGAAGGGTTTATTCTACACGGGTGTTAGGATTTTAAAATGGATTTAAAATGAATTGTTTATGTGCGAGATGTAAACAAGTTTTTTCATGGCTCATGCCTGCCATTTTTTTTTTTAATGTATAAATGCATCCATGCCATCAAGTGCAAATATCCGCCATGACTTCTCAGTGTTACACGGCTCCGAATGGTCCAAAGTGCAACAAATCTGCATCATTGACCCGCCTGAATTTCGGATTTAGTGATCGCTCGATCCCCGATTGTTGCTTATTGGCAAGGACCTTCGGCTTTAGATTTATTCCAGGTAATTTGACCCCACGATCTTGGCGATCAATTCTCGACACCTCGGCGAGGGATAACCTACTCTTCTTTCATATCGTTCAATGTGGTCCAAGTCTTGAAGCAAAATTCGCAAATTTGCAGTCTCCGAAAGACCCACTTGTTGTATTTACAGTGAGGAATTGCGATCTTGGGGTTCTCCTGCAACCTTAACCAGATCGCGATCCCCTCTTCGACGCACAAGTGTTGGCTGTTTGTTTAGCCAATATCGATAGTCTTTAATTTGGCCTCCAACATGGCGGGCAACAACGTCTACTAGATTTTGAGCGTCCAAAGTTTGCACTAGCGAACACCCATTTTGATGATTTGCACGTACTGCTCAATCGTGTATCTTTTCACGATAATTTGGCATCAGTTGCTTAAACGTGAATAAAGGATTTGACAAATATGCCACTAACAAAACATGTCCTCCACTAATTGGAAAACCTTTTAGTAAATGATAAACTCACAGGATTGTAAAACTAACATTTTTCTTCACGATATCCATGATTCTGACTAATTTACCTGGTATACATTGGACCTGGTGACCACTCTATTTCCTTGAGTTCTCTCTCAAAATTCAATAAACATTATCCAGAATTGCAGAATTTTATTTCAAACGTTTTGCGGATGTTTTACTAATTGGCGAGACTTGTGCAGTTGCACCGTTAAGCGGTCATCAAACGGAACTCAGATTCGTCGCTTAGTGTATTTGTTTACATTCGCTATCTCAAACCCCCCCCCCCCTCCCCACCCTCCCTCTTGTGTACG
Source organism: Anopheles atroparvus (assembly GCA_914969975.1). Lineage (NCBI taxonomy): Eukaryota > Metazoa > Arthropoda > Insecta > Diptera > Culicidae > Anopheles > Anopheles atroparvus. The sequence goes on from CAJZCY010000002.1 coordinate 14,596,129, forward strand.
TTTTGCGACCGTTAATTACACAGCTGTTCTTGCCATTGCCGGCATTCCGATCGGATTCGTTCACTATCATCAAGTCCAACTTCCTCAACGTGCACAATCCAGGGCCTTCCCATCCGACGCTCCGGCGAAGGAATGTGACTTAGTTTATTTTTCCGCGATAATAATCCAATCTTTCTTATAACTATAATTCCGTGCACAAGGTGCCCATTTCCTACCTCCTGGTGTTCCGGCTTTCTGTGGCCTTCCCCACTTTCCCTGTGCCTTGCAGGTTGACAGTTACACATCCGATTTTCGACCGCTAACGATCACCCTTGTGAACGCAGCCGCAGCAGAAAGTCGGCACGGTTCGTCTGCGCCGCCCCGAAAGCAAAAATCCCTCCACCCAGCAACAACATAATCATCTCGCAACACATTCATCTAACGGGGTCTGCGCGGTTTGGGACAGATTGATTCGATTCGGTCCGATCCGATTGCAAAGTGCTCGTTCCGGACAAGGGGAGGTCCCCTCGGGAGAAGGCGGCGTGACGCAGCATTGCGATGTGAGCTTTCCAGAGCGTGAAAAAAGCTAGCAGTCCCCCCCGGGTGTGCCCTTGTTGTTTTGCCCGCCCGGTTCGATGAAACTTTCCTCGCGGCGAAGGGGATGGCAAGAATCGAATCGGCAAGATTGGCGGCCCAGCGGCCCGCTGTGCAGTGTTGTGTGAAATAACATGATCCGAGGTGTTTGATTAGTGTTTGTGATCTTTTGTTTTTCTACTTCTACTACTTCGGTACGCCAGCGTCTCGGAGCTACAGATGATGACTGCCTTCCTTCCTTTCGCGAATGGAGATTTTTCTCGATGCAAACATCGAAACGAAACGTCAATCGTGACGCGAGAGCGAACGATCGGACAGTTTTGAAGGCAGAAGCTATAAAGAAGAAAAAAAAACAGAAACGTGGAAAGAAAAGCAAATGAAATGAACTACCGACGATGCACTACGATCGACGCTTGCACGTGCGGAAAATGTAGTGACCGAACGTGCGTGATTAAAATCCCATTCGCGAAAGTGGTGGCCGAAGACAGTCGGAACATTTGCCATTGCCATTGGGTGGTGAGGTACGGTCGGGGGTATGGGACGGTGTGGTGCAAAATTTAATTTCTTTACTTAATTTCATTTCCCCTTCGCTTGCGGTGGCGCCCGGAAGGAGAGAAGCAGGAATCGCGCGCCCCTGATCGCGGGCAGGAAAAAGAGTGAAAACCGACGAAAAAAACGGTTTCGGTGAACAACAGTGAGTGAATGAGAAACGAAAATTGGCCGGTCTCCGGTTTAGTGATTGTGACCGAAAAAATTAAAGAAAGCACAGCCAAACTCCTATAGTCGGTGCATCAGCATATCGGCAGCCCCAAACAGCGGGCGGAAGAGATAGCGAAACAAAAACTGCACTCAAAGCCACTTGGCTCGAAACGGGGCATTCGCGCTGGTTAACCAATCCATCAGAAGCGAACCGGCAGCAGCAACAGGCATCAGCATGTACCGGCCGAATTTCTACGAATCAACGTGCCTCCGGTGCAGCGAAATCGTCTATCAGGTGGATCGGGTGGGGCCGCTGAAAGATTTTACTTTCTTCCACTCCGGCTGCTTCAAGTGCAAACGGTGCGGAACCAAGCTGACGCTCAAGACCTACTACAACAACCAGCACAATCAGGATGATAAAGAGGTAAGTTTATCGAGTTGGATCTTACTTTCGCGTAAAATGCACCATCGGGATGGGACAGGGCGGAAGGGGAACGGGGACGGAGCAGCAAGGAGGCGCAGTGGGAAGTGAATTAAATGGCTACCGGATTGGCGATCGCTTTGATGAAATGATTTAATTTGTTCATTCGCTGCTTCGGCAAGCGAAACACTGTTTTTTTCCGCCCCCGGTCGACGATGGCTTCCATTGCCGTCGCTTTTTCCTTTCTGGACGATCGTCATTTTCTATCGAGGATCAGTAGCTTACTTTCAGGGTTTTGCGCCCCAGTCAATATTTTACATAGTCCAACATTATTGTTATCTAGCTGAAGGATGAGGAACTCGAGATTTTTTCCTGCAGAAGAATTGACTAATCATACGATACAATTTTAAAAATGCTGTGTTGATTCTTAAGAAAAGTTAATTAAATCCTTAAAATCGAAATGTATCAATGAAAAAGATAAATTGAAGAACTTTACGTTCACTGTTCCTTCATCATGATCTATTGTGGCCTGTTGTTTCGTTTTCTCGTGCTTAAAAAGACGAATGAAATTTGACCAGATTTTGTTTGGAATATACAATACTCATATCCCTGGTATTGTGTTTAGAAGAGGCCGTTCTCTCGGGTCTGCAGAAATAAATGTGAACAAAAAGAGGGCATAGAAACTTCTGGTATTAACATGTTACCACCGTTTAAATTGTAAAATTCTTCGTGCTGATGAGCATGATGAAGTCAATACAAATAACGCGGAATTGATGCGATTGAAGAATCATATAATCTGCGAATAATTATGATCCTAATAAATTAAAAATTCATCCGAATGTAAAGTAAGCTTTTTGGGAAAATATAATAGGAATTTATATGAATATAGAAGACGGATGAATCAAATAAATTAACTTCTTGTAAGAATGACCTTGACTAACGACTAACGACATTGCCAGTTGAAGATGGATGGAAATCTTAATTTACCATAAAAGTGAGCTTGGCCGTACTTCAAATTAAGGCTAGAAGCGACCAAGCCTGGGAGGTGGACGATTAAAGGACCATCCTCTTCATTTCTTAGTAGGAGAATTATGTTTGCGGCGAATGAGCTTGGTCTGTGGAACAACAAGGTGAAATCAAAATGTGCTAGTATCAGCGACCTTGCCAAGCATTGCTATTAAAATGCGCTTTAACACCATTACAGGTTTACTCGAGTCTTACTCAAACAGGCAGAGTTTTTTCGAACTGCTTTGCCCGAGTGTGGCTTGGGCAGTTTTTTAATTGTACACATCTTTTACATCAACCACACATATAACTCACCAGACAACAAATCATGCGTAAAACATTCGTTAAACATTACGAAAAATCGACAAATTTGTGGTGTGATAACGGAAGATCTCTGAACCGCTGGTGGCTTTTCAGTCTTTTAGGCAGGGGATTAGATACGGTTAAAGTTTATGAAAAACTACATCCTATCTATTGAAGCTCTTTAGCAAACAAGTACTTTCCTAATATCCTTGATACTCATCCAGAAAACAACCTAACAAATTTTAATCGAAATAAAGTTATCGACCTTTACTACTTTTACTTAATTTTGCTAAACCATGGTTGGATCGAGAAGGCCGTTGAAACTCAGGAGAGCAAGACAGACTGCACCAGCTCATGGGTCAAAAAGAGAGAGCAAGCATGAAATCTCGCTTACAAGTTCAAAGTGTAGGCGAGGTGGGGTCCTAGACTTGAGGATCTTGTTTAAAAGTGCTCGAAATCGCCTAGCGGGCACTACCTTCATTTCAATTGAATTTTTTAGTGCCATTCTTAAATACAAACAAAAGGATATAAAAACTGAAAATTCAAAATAATATATAATTTTCAAATAAATTCAATTTTTGCCAAAATAAATTGTGTTTCTACTATAATTTTCTTTACAAACCTTCAATAAAAATTATAATAAATTGTTTTAAATCGTCAAGTACAAATTTAAATATGACCACAAGCATTAAAAAAAGAATATTCTAAAAAGAGATGATTTTAAATCTCTTTTTTGTTAAATAATTTGAGTTTCTGCTATAATTTTGAACAGCAGTGTAAAATGCTGTAATAACCTTGACTAACCCCAGGGAAGCCCGACTGACAGCTCGCCACGAAGCGCATCACGGCTGTATGAACCTCGGTGAATTGGTGCTGTCAAACGTGTGGCAAAAGTAAAAACGTAGCTGTAGCTCCGTGGAAAGAATGCTAAATAGTTAAAATTTCGGTGGAAAAAGTTGTGAAAACCCATAAATTCAGTGAGCCCGTGACCCAGCACCCAGTTGGCAACGTTCTAAACGTGGAAATACGCGCACGGCAACATGTCGGACAGCGGCAGCGGCTCGGACGCTGACAGTGTGGCATCGAATCGATCTCGCAAAAGTGGTGGCTCGAATCGGTCCGTGTCGCGCTCGGTTTCACAATCCCCGCAGCGTTCACGGTCACCATCGCAGTCGTCGCAGTCGGAAAATGAGCGGCCGAGGAAGAAGCAGCGCAAAGACCGCCGCCGCCTAGACGATGACGATGATGACGACGAGGAGGAAGAGGTGGAGGACGAGCAGGAGCCGGAGGGTGAGGATCTGGATTCGGAGGAGTACGACGAGGAGGAGGAAGATGACGATGACAACCGGCGTGGGGGTCGCAAGAAGAAGAAGAAGCAGGAGCGCTTCGGTGGATTCATTATCGACGAGGCCGAGGTGGACGATGAGGTGGATGAGGATGAAGAGTGGGAGGACGGTGCGCAGGAGATGGGCATCGTGGGGAACGAAATCGAGGAGGTTGGACAGACGGCGCGCGAGATCGAGAACCGTCGACGCGGCACGAACCTGTGGGACTCGCACAAGGAGGATGAACTGGCGGAGTATCTGAAGCGCAAGTATGCGGACGCTTCGGTGGCGCGGCGTCAGTTCGGCGACGGGGGCGAAGAAATGTCCGATGAGATCACCCAGCAGACGCTGCTGCCCGGCATCAAAGATCCCAACCTGTGGATGGTGAAGTGCCGCATCGGTGAGGAAAAGGCGACGGCGTTGCTGATGATGCGTAAGTTCCTCACCTATCAGAACACGGATCAACCGCTGCAGATCAAGTCGGTCGTGGCGCCGGAAAGCGTCAAGGGGTACATCTACATCGAGGCGTACAAGCAGGCGCACACGAAGGCGGCGATCAACAATGTGGGCAATCTGCGTGTCGGCATCTGGAAGCAGGAGATGGTCCCGATCAAGGAGATGACGGACATCCTGAAGGTGGTGAAGGAGCAGACGGGACTCAAGCCGAAGCAATGGGTTCGGCTGAAGCGCGGCATCTACAAGGACGACATTGCACAGGTGGACTACGTCGATTTGGCACAAAACCAGGTCCATTTGAAACTGCTTCCTCGCATAGATTACACACGCCTCCGTGGGGCCCTCCGTACGACGCAGTCGGAGAGCAGCGAGGCGAAGCGAAAGAAGCGCCGACCGGTGGCGAAGTCCTTCGATCCGGAAGCCATCCGTGCAATCGGCGGCGAGGTCACGTCCGACGGTGACTTCTTGATCTTCGAGGGCAACCGATACTCGCGCAAGGGCTTCCTCTACAAAGCGTTCACCATGTCGGCCGTGCTGGCCGAGGGCGTTAAGCCGACGCTCGCCGAGCTGGAGCGCTTCGAGGAGCAGCCGGAGGAGATCAACATCGAGCTGGCCGTGTCGTCCAAGGAGGACCCCGTCACCGCGCACTCCTTCTCGATGGGCGACAACGTGGAGGTTTGCGTGGGCGATCTGATGAACCTGCAGGCGAAGATCATCGCGATCGACGGCTCGCTCATCACGGTGATGCCGAAGCACGAGGAGCTGCGCGATCCGCTCATCTTCAAGGCGTGCGAGCTACGCAAGTACTTCAAAACGGGAGACCACGTGAAGGTGCTCGCCGGGCGGTACGAGGGCGAGACGGGTCTGATCGTGCGCGTGGAACCGTCGCGCGTCGTCCTCGTGTCCGATTTGACCATGCACGAGCTGGAGGTGCTGCCGCGTGATCTGCAGCTCTGTACGGATATGGCGACTGGTGTGGATTCGCTCGGCATCTACCAGTGGGGTGATCTGGTGCAGCTGGACGCGCAAACGGTCGGGGTGATCGTGCGGCTGGAGCGCGAGAACTTCCACGTGCTGGGAATGCACGGCAAGGTGATCGAGTGCAAGCCAACGGCGTTGCAAAAGCGCCGCGAGAACCGCAACACGATCGCGCTCGACTCGGACCAGAACCAGATTCGCCGCAAGGACATCGTGAAGGCGATGGAGGGACCGCACACGGGACGCGATGGAGAAATCAAGCATCTCTACCGGAACCTGGCGTTCTTGCACTCTCGCATGTACACCGAGAACGGTGGCATCTTTGTGGTGAAGACGCGCCATCTGCAGCTGGCCGGTGGTAACAGGAATCCGATGCAAAACAGCAATCCGATGATGTCGCCCTTCGGGGGCATGATGTCCCCGCGCATCCACTCGCCGATGCATCCGTCCGGGGGACGTGGAGGTGGTGCTGGCGGTGGTGGCGGGCCTCAACGTGGTGGTCGTGGTGGAGGCCGAGGCGGTGCTCGTGTTTCGCGAGACCGCGAAATCCTCGGACGGACAATCCGCATCACCGGAGGGCCCTACAAGGGCGCGGTGGGTATTGTGAAGGACGCTACGGAAACGACGGCCCGTGTAGAGCTGCACTCGTCCTGTCAGACTATTTCGGTCGATCGGAATCACATCGCGATCGTGGATGGAGGAGCGACCCCAGCGGGAAGCATGTCGTCGTACATGCGCACACCGAGTCGCACTCCGGCCAGCAGCTACGGTGCACAGACGCCAGTCTACTCCGGCTCCAAGACGCCTTTGCACGGCTCGCAAACGCCCCAGTACGACCCGGGCAGTCGTACTCCGTACGGTTCGATGACACCGTCCCACGACGGTTCGATGACGCCACGCCACGGAGCCTGGGATCCGACCGTCTCGAACACGCCGGCCCGTACGAACGATTTCGACTTCATGGAGGAACCGTCGCCGTCCCCGGGCTACAACCCCAGCACGCCCGGCTACCAGATCAACACGCCGTACGCACCGCACACGCCCGGCAACATGTTCAACGCGGACAACTACAGCCCGTACCAGGCGAGCCCGAATCCGAGCCCCTCGCCGTACCAGGTCGGTGGCTACATCGGCACGCCGTCACCGAGCGCCTACTCGCCGGCCACGCCGGGCGCTCCGGCCTCCCCGTACAACCCGCAGACACCCGGCGCCGGGCTTGATCCGCAGCTCGGCGACTGGTTTACGACCGACATCGAGGTGAGGATCACCAGCCACGGCGATTCCGACCTGAGCGGCCAAACCGGCATCATTCGCACGGTCAACAACGGCGACTGCGTGGTGTTCCTGCCCGAGGAGGACCATTGCGTCACGGTGCCCATCTCCAACCTGGTACCGGTGCCGCCTGAGCCGGGCGAGAAGTTTAAGGTCCTCGTGGGCGAGGACCGGGAAACGGTGGGCGAGTTTATCGATCACTCCGGCAACAACGAGGCAGTCGTTACGATCGACGGGCAGTCGACGCTCATTCCGATGAACTACATGGCCCGCTACCGGGAGCCCACGAAGAACTAATGCGGCCGAGCTGGCAGTGAACAATTATTAAACAAATTAAAACACCCTTCACAACATTATTACTCATTTAAGGACAACCTGGCGGTGGCTGGAAATATATTTTTCACTATGAAACGATCCCGCTTGCTTTCTCTCACGTCGGATGTTTTATTCGATGGTTGCACTCGATTGTGAGCGTTAATTTTGTGCATTACAATACAACAAACTGACTAATTTCTTTTATCTCAAATAAAGATTAAATAAATGTTAAGCAAACAAGATGTTGATTGTATTTTTTTTTGTGAGAAAAATTACACTGTTATAGGTACATGAAAAATAACAACAAATTCAAAACCAAAATTAACAATCAATTCAATTCGAGTATTGCAAAAGAAATAAATACTTTTGCAAACTCATTGAGGTAAGACTTCTTTCTCGCTTTTGTTAGCCTTCTTTCTCGCTATCGTGAGAGTTTTATTTCGCTATTATGATTTTTTTTATCTCACAACAGTGAGATCGGCTACGTTTCACATTCGGCTACGACGGGATTACAATGGAATCATAGTTCCACGAGAACCGAAGCTCATCAACGTTTGGGAGAAAAAACTATATGTTAATTAAATGAAGAAGTTTCCAGATAAAAAGGAAAGCAGCTTCTAAATTATCACCGAATCTCTTATTTATTTATTTATTTACACGGCCAGGCCGTACTGTATAAGAATTATACTTTTCTTTTCCGTTTTTTTTTTGTTTTTACAAATTTTAGCTTAAGTCTAGTGTTAGTAGTAGACTTATTACTAATGTTAGTATTGGACATGGGATAACTGGGGCATCGTGGACTTCTGGGGCCGCCAGCTTTGATCTCAAGCTGTTCTCTCCAATCCGTACGCTCCAGCTCATTCTGGGGAGTCGGGCCTCTGCCTCGTGTTGTAGTACGCTATGTGGGCTGCTTTGCTGGTCTGTCACCGAATCTCTTCAACTAACAACAAATTTAAAATCTATTTTTCGATGCCTTTCACACTAAGGCCCTTTTGCTTTTCAGTGCAGTCTTCAGTTATTACATCACACACTCCTAAGCGCTTAAGCATGCCGGCCATATGAGGATCGCTCGGATCCAGGACGGCGGATATTACATCAATGCTACGATGTTGTCATATTCTGGGCACTAATTGGTCCCTTCTAATTGACCGTAATGGGCAACTTCCCGCGTCGTGGAGCTAAAAACTCATCACACGCCCCAAAGCTACGTGCTAACTTAAACGCCCGAAGCAACTACTACCCGGTGCATTGACTTCGTTGCATGCCTCGGCCGCTGGTCTACCACCGCGTCGCCGTGGCCGGTAGTAAACATTCACCGCTTATGGAAGCTTGCCTCCGTGCTGCATAAACTAACGAACCACGAGTGTGGGTCATAAATTCGTAGTAAGACGTTACGTACGCACGGTTAACTTATCCGGTTTAGTGCATCCAACCCGCAGTGTTCTCCCTAACGGGTCTGCAGCCAATCAATGAATGCAGGGACGAAATGGAGACGGGGTGCGAACATGAATTTATTAAAAAGCGACGATAAAAATTGATTGAAGCTTTGGCTTAACACAACGCCTATGGTCGGGAGTGTTGGAGTATCATTTGTGAAGATACAAAAATCGATTTTGAAATTTTCTTGTTAAAGCCGTAAATTTGGTCTTGTTTAATTCATCTAACATATTGCATTTTTACCGTTCTCTTTTTCGCAGGTCTATTGCTGCTCTCACGTGCCGAAGAGTGGCCCCGGCCACTTTGACCAGACCTCCGTCGGCATCCGACAGGCGCTGAACGTACCGAAAAGCACAAACTATGTGAACGAGCAGATCCGGGGACATCGGAACGACAGTGTCGACGGTAGGGACACAACCGCGGCGCCTTTGCTAATAGGCTAGCCTTAATCGATCAAAGTCGGGGACCGCACCACGGGCCCCCGCTAAAATACCGTTGTATAAGCCACTGAGCCGGAAAATTGCCTGAAAACGAAAGCTTCCTTTTCCATTCACCCGCGGTATCATTTCACGTGGTTTTTCTTTTTCCACCTTTTTTTGTCTTAATTCATGTGAGGTTAATGTGCAGCTTTACGCGGTGAATGCTTCCGCTCCTTTCGTTTTTTGTGTGTTTTCCCTTGCCTACTTCCGCCTCAGATGACAGACCAGCAAAGCGCATTAAACTATGCGCATCCAATAGGCTGGAACGGAAGTGCAATGTTTTGTGCATTTGGTTATGTTTTACGTTCCTTCGTGAAACCCCTTTCCCGCTTAGAGGAAGACGATCAGTCAAGGCAGCAGGATTATCGATGTTGGTACATACTTTCTAGTTTCGCCACATAAAAAAAAGAATTATGAACAGCTAGTTGGCGCGCTTGGATCGCACAAACCACTTTCCGGACGTTCACCTGAATCAAATTTCAACTCATCCTTCCGCACAAATTGCTGCGATCTCCCCGATGGCTAGTTTTCAACTCGTGCATGGGGGCTACTTTTACTTCTCGAATTCTTATTTCTTACCCTTTCTTCCCCCAGGGCAACCGCGGCTAGGAACACCGAACGGGTACAACAATGGCAGCCGGGAGGGAAACACGCCGCCCCAAAGCGATCCCGACTACAAGTACGGCCGGTTCGATGCAAGCGCCCTGCACATAGCGCACGCACTGAAGCAGACAGAAATCCAGAAGGCCTACGATAAACCGCGCGAAAAGCCCATCGATTACTACCTGGTAGGTGCCTGCCCAACGGGGGGGTGTTTTTCCCAAGAATGGCCGCGGGTTCACTCGACACCCAACCTGCAACCAAAACTAACACACGTGTTTCCCTACAACCGGGAGATTGCTTCAACGCGATATGATTGATTCTAGAAAACATAGCAAGACACATGGCATGGAGAATGGTTTCTTCATTTCCTCTGGAAACGTACCGTCCATCGATCAGCGTCTTGGCGATGCGCGGCAATATTTTTTCCCTCCATTTTTGCTTTGCACATCGATGACAAATTGCTTACCAGAGCGTAAAGAGGCATACCATCCGATGCCTGAAAGATGGATATCTTTCATAGTGTTTCCTTCTTGTGGTGGATGCGATCAGGGCTGCGATCACTTACGATGCAGGCCTCGGGCTGATCAGATCTTGCCCAATTATCTCAGCATGGTAGCAAGAAGGGAAGAGAAAAATAATCAGCAATGTAATAAAAACCCCTTCGAGGCTAATCGATCAAACTGCGCTGCAGCCCATTACGACATGCGGTGATTTTTATATCATTATTAGTTTTTGGTTGGAAAAGGTTTGTTCTGAATGCGTAATAGCATGTGTTTAGAGCATTTGTTGAAGTAATTAGAATAATTAAATAATGTTTTAGGAACACAACTTTAAGACAAGAATTACTAGTACCTTGAATTACTTCAAATTATTACACGATATTACGTTGGTGGAAAATATTCTTTGAACTCATTTTTATTAGAAACCTCACGAAAGATTAATTTTGTGTCATCGTTCGATATAATTTAATAATTGAATGACTTGAACTTTGAACAATAGCCAGTCCGGTGACTGTGAGGAAGAAACTTATCAACCGATTATTATTGTATTCATTTTTAGGCACGCGATGAACAAGCAAAGTTGGAAATGAAACACCGTAAAGAGGAGGACGATCTGTACAGAAAGTTCGCCCGCAAGAGAGAGGAAGAAGATCGAAGAATGCAGAACGAATTCCAGGTTTGGTTTGCTAACGGTTGATACCGATTGACTTAGTGTAGAGTGCGTACTAACCGAAGGTTTTTTATTTTTACCACTTGACCGACAGGACGAGTGGGAGCGGGAACTGCAACGATTAGCGCACAAGTTCGAGAAGGAGCTCACCACCAGCAGACGATCGCGCGAGGATCAGAGCATGCTCACGCTCAAACACGAACAGCAGAAGGAGGATCTGGAGAAGAACATGACCATCCGGAAGACGAAGAAAAAGGAGAGCCTCACGAGGAAGCTGCTCGAGCACGAGCGCTCCGAAACGGCGGCCCTGGTCGATCGGCAGTCGAGCGAGATGCTGGAGCTGATCAGCGTCCGGAGAAGCGAGTACATGCAGAGCGAGAGCATATTCCTGGACGACGACATCAACGAGACGGTGGTGGCGATGGAGTACCCGCTGGTGGCCCCCAAACCGGCCCCGCCCGCTCTGAGCAAGTTCCAGGTATACAACGACCCGGTCGAGTTCCAGGACGTCGACCAGATCGCGATCACGGTGGCACAGGAGGACCAGAAAACGTTCACCGATCTGGTGCGGCAGCTAGTCGGCCGCTGCACGTCGGACATCGAGAAGGCACGTACCATCTTCCGGTGGATCACGGTGAAGAACCTCAACACGATGACGTTCGACGATAATCTGCGGGGCGATACACCGATGGGGCTGCTGCGGGGCATCAAGTACGGCACGGAGAGCTACCACGTGTTGTTCAAGCGGCTCTGCAGCTACGCCGGGTTGCACTGCGTCGTTATCAAGGGCTACTCGAAGAGTGCCGGCTACCAACCGGGAGTGAAGTTCCAGGATTCAAGGTAAGTGGAATGCTAGAAACCACTTGGGAAACCAACGGCACCAACGTACAAACGGAGTTCCTATGACACTCTTCGTTTCAATTTCCTGCGATTGGTCTGCAGCCATCCGAAAAATTCCAGATTCCGCAACTCGTGGAACGCGGTCTACGTGGCCGGTGCGTGGCGCTTCGTGCAGTGCAACTGGGGCGCCCGGCACCTGGTCAACGCCAAGGAAGCACCGAAGACGGGCAAAGGCAAAAACGATAGCCTGCGGTACGAGTACGACGACCACTACTTCCTGACCGATCCGCGCGAGTTCATCTACGAGTTTTTCCCCCTGCAAGAGGAGTGGCAGCTGCTGAAGCGACCGATCACACTGACGGAGTTTGAAAATCTCCCGTTCGTGCGCTCGCTCTTTTTCCGCTACGGGTTGCACTTTGCCGACGATGGGTACGGTGCGGTTGTCTACACGGATGACACGGGTAAGTTGAGGAAGGATCTCAATCATATGCCGTGCGGGATTGATCAGTCCGTTTCGTTTTCGTGTTGGCCTACAGGTGCGGCCACCGTCCGGATAGCGATGCCGTCAAATATGCAAGGCTGCCTCATCTTCCACTACAACCTCAAGTTCTACGACAGCGACGAGGATTCGTTCGATGGCGTTTCCCTAAAGCGGTTCGTCATGCAGTCGGTCATTAGCAACGTCGTGGCGTTCCGAGTGCACGCGCCCTGCTCCGGGGCGTTCTTGCTCGATATTTTCGCAAATGCCGTCACCCCACAGGAGTACCTTACCGGCGAGCCGATGAAGTTCAAGAGTGTGTGCAAATTTAAGGTAGGTATCGGAAGAGCGTAGAACCAGTTTGAATTTTACTTTCGGATTGTTAATTTTATGTTACATTTCCTTCCAACTAGATCTGCTGCGAAGAGTTGCAGACCGTCATGGTGCCCTTGCCAGACTGTGCCAGCGGTGAATGGGGACCAACGAAAGCGACCAGATTGTTCGGCCTCATACCAATTACTCATCCGGTAAGAATTGAGTGATTGCTTTGGCATTCATGGCACCGGTACGGGGCTGAATTATTGACGGCATCTTTTTCTTTCTTGTTTCTTGCAGGAACCACTCATATTCGCCGGGCGAGCGATCGAGCTACAATTCCGCATGTCCAGACCGCTGACGGACTTTATGGCCACCTTGCACAAGAACGGCATCGAGGAGAAGAAACTCTCGAAATACGTGCAGCAATCGATCGTAGATGATATGATCACGTTTAATATAAGGTTTGTCACATTTGGAACCCTCGAACGCTTCCGGCGGTTTAACGTATCCAAAATTGTAATTGCAGTTTCCCCGAGGAAGGACAGTATGGCTTAGACATCTACACCCGGGAGGTGGGATCGGTATCGCACAACAATAATTCGTCTAACGAGAAGCATCTACTCACGCACTGCTGCAAGTATCTGATCAACTCATCGAAACGAAACTGAACCCAGTCAGTTTGGAAGACGCCGAGCACACCGCGCTAATCTTTTATGCCAGGCACACGCCAGTGCACCAATTTACCTTAACGACTAAACTATTTTGTGCTGTAAATATTGAATTCACAATTCACAACCATCCAACCGTAACCAATCCGCCCCGACCGTCCGTCCGTCCCTTCCGAAAGCTAAACCCACACGAAAGAGCAAACAAAGCAAACAAACGTTAAACGAAATGTTGTATGTTTACCGTAACATTAATTGTAGTTTTTAGTTTAATTGTGTTTTTTACATAATAATAATAAAATTGTTACAAATTTACCCTACCTGACACACGCGCAATGTTTTTCGTATACATAGAATAGATTTATAACTGCAAGTCTCTGTTCACCAGATTGTCCAGCTCTCGCTGGCGAACTCGCACCGATTCGAACGTGTCCACTTCGTTGGCGATCTGCTGCAGCAATTTGGAGCGCTGTTCCTGCATAGCTTTGTACTTTGCACGCATCGTTTCGATTTTGTAAATCAACTCCTACAAGAAAGAAAGAACAAATCACCATCAGAACAATACCCAAATAAACGCACGATTGTAAACTACCTCTGTTCGCTGCTTTTGGAAGCCGAGCTGGTACTGGTAAAACTTCAGGGATATGTGGAGTTTGTTTACGATCAGCGGGCGCACCTGCTCGCCTACCGATTTGCCCGTAGGGCGCCATACTTTCTTGGTACACCCAGCCGCTTTACTTTTAAGCATCTCTAACATTTCCACATTGTTGTCGATATCGGTTTCGTTCCATAGTTTGTTTACTTGCGCTATCAGCACATCCTGCAGTCCATCGCGAAACGTTTGCACCGCAGACTCCAGGTCCTTTTCGTTGGCAAAGAACGGCTTAAATTCGCTGAACCGCTCAACGCTGAAGGATAATAATAATAAAACATTGTAGCGATTTAGTATACAAGGGCTTACTATCCATTTACCTTATCTTGTTGACTAACGCAATGTAGGCATCGACAAATTTTTGCTTAGAGCTCGGTTTGTTTCCTTCGTCCATCGTGCCAACAGTTTTCGAAACTGATCGAGATCTGTAACGGCTGTCAAATGGATCGCTTTGGAAACATTGGTATGTTTACACCTCTACGTTCAGGTGTTTCAGCGTGGCAATAATTCCAAAGGGAAAAGGCAAACTTTTCACAGTATGTTGAATGTGTTCCGGCGAATGAAACATTGCTTAATTTGAGAAATAGTTTTAAATAATAGAAAAACTACTAGTGGCTATAAAACTATCAAACATGTGTTTTAAATAGGTTTCGGCTGCAAATTTTTCAAACTACATCGACGACAGAATTGCTGACAGATGTCCGCTGACGACAAATTGTTGATGTTCGACGACAAAAGAAAAGAAATCCCCTTTGGAAAGTTTGTTTGTATCATCATCGTCTTGTAACACGTCCGCGATGGAACGTTAGTGGAGTAGAAATGTGTAAAATGAGACTTCTGCTGAAACATCGTGCACTAATCGACATCTCAAAATGAAGCGCCAACGGTAAGTGATCGTGAACGTGAAAAAATAATCTCTCCAACTTTCCAGCTAACGATTCTCATTGGGCTAATCATTTTTCAGGGTCAAAGCTGGAACGAGCAGCAGTCATGTTTACGTGGAGGACCCGTTCTCAAGCGATGGGTATGATGTTCCCCTGGCGCAGCAGAAAACAGAACCTATCGAACGATTTCTAGAAGCGCAGATCCTGCCGGGTGATACGTTGCAAGCCATTGCCCTGCGATTTAATTGTTCGGTATGAAACGGGCCGTGCTATCGCAATCACGATGACGATCACCGGAAGATAAGGTGTCCTATGCTTCATTCCTCCACAGATACCACAGCTAAAAAAGCTCAACAAAATTGACAAAGAAAACGAAATCTACGCGCGGAATGTGATTCGTGTCCCGGTTACGCCACACTCAATCCTCCTGGAAACGCTACCGCGGGTGCACAGCAGCGGTAACAGCAGCCCCAAAAACATCACAACCCACCCAACGGTCGGGGGTTACGTGCCCGAGGACACGAAAGCCAAACTGGACGAAAAGCTCATCCTGGCCGCCGTGAGCAACGCGTCCATCCAACCAAGCAGCGGCGCAGTAACACAGTTCCCACGAAAGTCTTCCGGAAAACACAGGGACCCGACAGAGCGGTCGGACGCGATCAGGCTCGATGCGCTGGAGGATGGCGACGACGATCACTTGTCCAGCCAGCCATTGCTGATTAGCGGCGAGTACGACGACAGCCTACCGCAGCCACGACAGCTCCGGTTGCCGGCGAATGATTTTTCTTGCAATGGAAGTGATTGTGATATTTCCTGGATTTGTCTGCTCGTCTTTATCCTAGCCCTTTGCTTTGCAATTCCACTTATTTATGTAGTTTATGTGGCGGAGCACATAGATAAATATCATCACGATAGTTTTAGCAATAACCACAGCATTAATCATATTAACAATAGTCACGGTGTGCATCTGTGACCACACCGGAACACCGACGGCAGTTCGGATATTTTGTGTTTGTAAACGGTATTCGGTCCTACATGGAAGGTTTTACTGATTCACTGGGAGCGATGTCAAACATCTGTAAAAAGAAGAGTGCCTTTTACATCTGTTGATTAGCTCTTTAAATAAATTGATATTTTCTCCAGCTGTCAAATCGAATCGAATGGAATATGTTGTGGCATCTGTTGCAAAATCGTTAATCACTGACAACTCCGATCTATTTGATAATTTATTGTATAAAATGGAGCAAATATAAAAGAGGTCATTGTATGCCCCCACAAATACATAATGCTAGTGTACATAAATGCAAACATCAGTCCATAGTGGTTAGCTATTTTTAAAGGCTCGGATTCGTTTCATACTTGTAGAATACTTTTAAGGTTAACATCTACCCGGCGCAGGTCAGGCAGATGCGAAACGCCAACTCCACCATATTCTGCGGCGCATCAGCCCGATGGCAAACGTAAAGTTCCTTCTCCGGGCTGTGGAACAGTCTGCCGATGACCCAAAACTCAACGCGCTCACCCGAACTCTGATCTTTTGGTACGGACAGCAGCATCCCTTGCTCCTTGATCGCCACAAGCGATCGTTGCGTGTTCAGCTTGCTCGACTCGTTCGCCAGCAGTGTGCGGAACTTTTTCGTGTTCGCAAACGTCGCATGTATGAGGGTGCACGTTTTGCGGAACAGATTCATCACGATGTCGTTCTTCACGTTTGCCCCGTTGAACGTGGGTGCTAGGAAGTATCCATCGCCAACCTCGAGCTGGACGTAGTAGAACAGCAAATTGTCCAACCCGCTCGTAAGCTGCGTGGGCACGAGCTCGGAGAACTCCTTGCAACGGTTCTCGGACAGGTCCGTGATGTCGAAGCTGCTACTGCGCTGGCTGCTGTCCACGCTCTGGCCCCAATCGGAATCGTCATCGTCGTCGTGCTCTGCATTCTGCTCCTCCCGGATGAGCTGGTTCTTGATCGAACTCGACGCGTTCGATTCTTCGTCATGATTTCGCGCCTGCGATCGATCCTCGCCCGTCGTCTGATCCGGCTGCTTTGTGACGCTGGTCGGGATGCACTGTGGCCGGCGGTTCGAATCGATCCAGATCCGAATGAGATTTTCGATGCCGGTGGATTTGAAGTAGCTCAACATATCCTGTATTTCGTCGATGTACCGTGAAAAGGATTTGTTGTGCGTGGTGTCGATCGGCACCTCCAAGATCACCACCATCAGGAGATTTCCGATCGAAACCAACATCAGGTATGCGTCGTTTTTCTCGTCGAACCCATCGTCGCAGTACTGCTTGGGGTAGAACTTTCTCCAGATGGCCATGTTCTTCACGTCCGTCGTGGTGAGGATCTCAAACACGCCCAGATTCTTCAGGATCGTCTCCACGTCCATCATGTACTCGCCGCTCAGGTGCGTGCACACCAGATGCTGCTTGTAGTACAGTGCACACCCGATCACGGTCAGCAGGCAGAACAGATCGACGAAGTCATCGTTCCAATTGCGATAATCCATCGCCTCCAGCTCGCCGAGCGCGTCGTCGATTCGCAGCTGTATCTCCTTCGGCAGCGGCACGAAATGGGCCTGGGGGAATGTTTTCTCAAACTTGTCGCAGTTTCTGTTTGCCTTGATCGAGTGGCGAATCATTTCGCACAGCTGCATCAGCTCCGTCTGCTGCTCGATCGGTCGGTTAAACACGATCGTGCCGCTTTTGTAGAGCGCGTTCAGGAAGCGGCAAATCTGTTCACTCTTCTGCTTCACCGAAAACACGGACGAGTACTTGGAGCTGAAGCCGAGCAGCAAAATGCCATCCTCCAGCACGGTGTACGTCGTGTAGTAGAGCACGTTTTTGATCTTCAAATTTGTCATCACCGACTGCTGGTTAAACGACTGGGCGAAGATCGAGTGCAGCGTCACGAAGCTTCCGCGGGAGTTGAACAGATAGTTGTTCTCGCGCGTAGGGTAGCAAAACTTCACGTCCAACTCATCGTTCTGCGTGTACTCCTTCGAGATGTAGATCATGCTGAAGATCAGATCATTGTTGCTCATCGACTGAATGTCTTCCTTGTCGAACAGCGTTTCTTGGCTTTGTATCAGATCCATAAAGTTGGTTATCTTTATTTCGATCGCGTTGCTTATGTCTGGCTCGATCATCTCGAAGAAGGATATCTTTATGATCGTCGGTATCTTTGTCGATCCCTCGAGAAGCGATTCGAAATTGTCCACCGTCACCTGCTCGGTGTCGATGGATTTTATCCAGTCTTTCGATTTGACCAGTTTGCCCTTGGCAAATACCGAGTACTCCTTGATCTTGTCCACCATCAACTTTCGCCCGTCCGGGAAAAGGCTAGTAGTTAGGCCGAGAATCGTTTCCGTCAGCGGAAGCACCTCCTTCAAGGGAACGTTCTTCTTCGGCGCGATGCTAATGATAACGTCCTTCTGCACCCCGTTGATATGCTCCTTCTTCGACGTGTCGATGATGCTGACCCGAAAGAGCTTATGCTTGCCCTTGTCCTTCTGGCCGAACCGGGACAGAATGCTTTCCTTCTTCCGTATCGATAACCGGCGATACTCATTGCGGAAAAACAGATCGTCATCGAACACGGCCGTCTTCGAGTGGCAAACGAGGTCAAATTTCACGAAAAACAATGAATTGTTGATTATGTGTGGGGTCCACTCGTGGGAACGCGAATCGCTGCTACTGTCGCTGCAGTCGGACGAAGCATTCGATTGATCGTCGGTCCATAATTGATTTTCTTCATTCATTGCACTGAATTTAGAGGAGTACGCTTGGTAAAAGACGCTTATTGCACATTAAAAACAACAACGAACTGCAGACTACAGAGAACGAAAACAAATCATCACAAAAACTAGCATACTACAGACCAAAACAGCAATAAATCTATGACAGGTGCAGACAAATTTCGTCAATACGCGTCATTTTGTCAAGTATTTTGATAACTTTTTGCACGAAGTTAATTCATAAAACACAACGAACTAAAACGATTGATCTGGTTTAAAAATTACCAAAATCAAAGCTGTTGGTTGAGGGTTATCATAGTTTCGGCATGGTGAGAAAGAGCTCAAGTTGCGAATGAAATCTAATTTGTTTTGTTTTCTGTTACTTTTTCCTAATTGCAAAATTGAATGTCTCTTGAAAAAAATAACTGGCATCTAACATTAAATGTTCTCGCAGTAGATAATTCGTTTAAAGTGCAAATTGTACATTTTACGCGATCCCACGTGGACCGGATCTGTAGAAATTAACGATTCCGGACTTATGAACTACTGATTCATCATTTCTGGAACTTGGCATTCTGCTCTCTTGCAGAGGAGAATTAAAAAAAAACAGTTAAAAAAGTATCTTTCTTTGCTAACATGCCGTGAAATAAATTGGAATATTATATTTCGTCAGCAGACATTGCATGTATCTGTCTCTTTCTGCTTCACCGTAACGCGGTTGTTATTCTTCGTTCCATTCAGCTTGTTTAGCCCGTTTTATCGGAACTGGGAACAACGCCCTACTAGGAACGGATCAATCCTGGTAGGTGCTAATCTCAACTCTCACCACTACCGTAGCGAATACCATTTTCTTGAAAGAGGTAGTCCATTGTGTTTGCAAGCCACGCCAAGCTTTCCGGGGAAGTGTTTTTTCGCCATAACTACTAATAAACAAAAGAGGTGCAATATCGCTAGTTATCCATCCCTTCAACGGGTAAGTGTGAACAGAATGGGCATGTTAGTCAAGTAATTAGTCAGTAGAGTCGGGCAGCAAATGTGGTGCCACGGGAAAAGTGCGTTATCCGGCGGTGTACGGCAGGCGGTACCACCGCCGTGTGTGACAGTGCTGCCGAAAGGCAATATCCTTTCGCACATCGTAGAAAAACGTGCACTTGAAGGTCACTGCGAACCGGTTTCTTAAACTGGAGTATGGAGTCTCCGATGCGGCACGCGGTACGCCGCCAAGGTCCGCGAACAGAAACAGTCGAGGCCGGTCGGGCGGTCGAATTTATCCACGTTATGCAACGTGCCGATGGAAGTAATTCCTGGCTGATCCGGCCGACAAAGCTCTCCCGGTTGGAGAAAGTTCACTTCCTCCCGCAAGAGCGCCGTCATGCGTCTTTCCCGTCATGAAAGGGAAAAGAAGAAAAATGGCGGAATGCGCGACTGCTCCGTACGGCGCGCGCGTCCGTTTGCGAACGAAAACGCGCACGGGATGGACGTCGTGCCATTGCCGGAGGAATGCAACTTTTCGGATACTTCTAAGGCATCTGCCGCGCGGTGAACCAGTTTTTCTTTCCTCCAATTAGGCAACGCACACCCGAAAGTGGTTATATAACGCTCCGTAAGAATCTTTCTCAAGTGGGACGCAGCAAGGAATTGGAAGGAATGCGCAGAAGAAAACTGAATTTCTTTTCGGCCAAAAATGGTGTGGCAAAAATAATTGTGGCGATTGCTTCCGAACCCGGGGTAGCATCGCGGTCGGACAGTTGGGTACATGCCGGCAGCTAACGGTACCGAGCGTGGCGAGCATTTTCGGAGGTGTTTTTGTCACGTTTTTATTTAGTGGGTCAAATTTCGCCGCTCGGTCAAAAAGTCTACGATCCAGCGATATGTAAATGACCATCAAATATTTACGGTGTCTCTTCCGTCGTCGCGCAAAGGAGGCATAACCGCGTGTTTCTTTGTTTGCGCGGCTTGTGTTTATATATGGTCTTACTCATCAAATTGGTGGAGCTTGCTTTGCGAGAAGAAAAAAGGGTACAAAAAAAAAGGAAACCAAAATGACCAGATATTGAAAAAAAATAAAAACTGACAGGAAATGTGCAGAGATGCGTGTCGAAACAGTGACTCACAACACGGACGGGTACTGTACCACACAATTTCCGGAGCACGAGCGAGACGGACGGAGAAAGCGAAACAAATATAAATGCTGACGGGCGAAGTATAAATCGATTTTCTCTCCACTGAGTCAACAAGGGGGAAACAAAATTTAAGAAGAACCTGTAACCGATGAAGGGAACTAGTTGAAACCGTTCATATGATTGCTGTAAACTTTATTTTACGCTTCTACAAACGGCCGCGAAACAGCTCCGCTTCGCTTGGGCGGACCATGAACTCTCGATGGCGCTATCGCAGAAGTTAACTTTTTAAACCATTTTTCCCCCCAACGCTTCTGGTTGGCGAACGGGTGAAACTGATAAGAGATAGTAGCGCACGCACGGACATACCGGCATCGAGCTCAATATTTTCTTTGGGAAAGTAAACAAGTGCGATAGAAGAGTAGACGCTGGATTATAGTCAAAAAAGAAGACGTCTGAAAATAGTTCTTCCCTAAAGGCACTACAAGTTTCAGCGCACGAGTGGTAGAAACAAGTTTTCTTTCCCCTTTTTTCCTGGTTGTCCTGGTTTTTAACACGGGTTAGTCCATTGATCGTAAATTAACGTGTCCAAAATATTAGGCTTCTGCCTCTACTGACGCAGGAATTCGACTACTAGAGGGCATGTCGTCTGATGTTAAATCTACAGTAAATGGTCCATTTACTCTCGCTTTACTTACTTTTTACGTGTTGAGCATTAATGTATACAGACCTTATCATTGCGAGAAGAAGGCTATTTAAAACCAACGATCACGAACAGGGTCAACTCACACAGGACAGGCTGAGAATCCAAGAATCTACTGCTTGTGAAGGCCAGCCGTATGATTTATCTCTTTTATCTCTGCAATCTTAAAACAATCAAACATAGCGTTGTGGTCCAAGAATCAGCTGGAGAACATTACTAACTGTAGAAGAATTGTAGTTTGTTAAAAGAAATAATAAATCATTTCATAGCTTATCCGTTACGCTATTTATAGGCGCATTGCGTAAAGCTTGCGAAAAGGCTTCTAAATATCTTAGTATCGGCAGGGCCGGCCACTTGTGCGTGGGGTCTGTTGATCGATCCGCCACACATTATTTCACTTCGATGATTTATCGTGGAAGAAGCAATCGGGCCGGTACATAAAACGTGCGCCTATATGAGCGTGTAATGGGCCTAGTCCAACATGACAGCTACATAGGATGGGGCAGACCGCCGCCGTGCGTGTTCGCGGATGTCGTCCGCCAAAGGCTCACCAGGCGCGCACCAATATGTCCATCCGCCGGAAGCACACAGAGATAAATCCATGCTCGCCGGTGCACATGCGGGGTGCGGGGGTGTCCAGAAAAGGTCCATTGTTGCTCGGACCCTGCCACCATGGGACCATTTAATCGCCGTGTGTTGTGTGAAACTAGATGGAAGGAAGTAACAGCAGCAGCAGCGGAAGGATTGTGACGCCACCATGGCAACCGATTTGTTTTGACATCGGAGGAGAAATGTCAAACATTAAGCGGAGCATAGAGATAGCTGGGTGGCTCGGTGTTGCGTTTTGTGCACAGCCTGCTGCTGCTGCTGCTGCTGCTGCTGCGACCGGACAGGCTGGCGGCGGTTCGTGCCCATCAATTTCGGTATTACATACATAATAGACACCATTGTGGTGGCTCCTCTTCATTCGTTTGGTCACTCCGTTGGGCACGGACAGTGGGACATGAACCTCTCGCTAGAGGAAGGGGAACGGGTAAAAGGACAACGACAACTTTCTTTTTATGTATCTGAGTGAAAGGCTGTGGAAAGGACAAGGGAGGAGGTTGGTTGGCCGCTCGGCACCAGAGGAGACCGGTATGTAGGGAATTCTATCATTTGTTTCCGATTGATGTTCCTATGTACAAGTTTGAACTATGAGAGAGGAAAAAAAAAACTAGACAACTCTACTTTATCGATGCAAATCATTCGTAGGGGGAGCCGATATTACGCTAATTGTGCCATACGTGGAAAAGGGACCCTACATGAGGCAATCGGGAAAATGTTAAATAATGATTATTACACAATTTCACAAACACACCGGCGCGCACTGCAGGACTCTGTCCAGTGGGGAATCGATTGTAATAGTTTGATGAGCTATTACTTGCGTCGAGAGGTACATTTTTCCATTCCCTGATGGTCCAGGGTGTGCTCCTGAAGAAGCGATTTATGAAATGTATGGTGCAAGCATAGTTCCGCTTTCGTTCCTCCCATCATCATCTCCTCACTGTGGCGCTAGGTGATTGGAAATGATACAAAAAAAAAACCTGAAAAATGCCTACCCAATCGTTGTCCTTTTCATTCCTGATTGTGTCCATCGCGGATTTGTTTCGTTGCGAAATGTTGCGCATTTCTTTGTTTCGGCCACATTCGAGAACTTCTTGCCCGCTTACCGGCTTGGCTTGCCTGGCCTGGCTTACTGGCTTACACACCCCGTGGCCGGTCCTTTTAGGTCCTTTTCCTCCAGCATGCATTATTCACGAACGTTTGGCAACGGTGCAAATGAAGAAACTTTGCAGCTGGTCGTGCATATTTTAAGCCTAGTTTTTTTTTTGCAAACAAAGCGAGCAGTTTTTTTTGCTGCTTTGTTGAGGATGTTGTTTCCGAGCTGTAAAGAATTTTCTTTCGCCTTTTAAGTCGATTAATAAAATAATATTATTCGTGTAACGAAAAACTATGGCATCACTGTGACATCGCTAAAAAACTATAAATAATCCAGCAAATTTATTTTAGCAAAATTCAAGACGTGCTGACGTATGCATATTAAAAAAAAGTCATTAAAAAAGACTTCAGTATTTAATAATATTCAGAATTTTTAAACCAAATTTTTGTCCAGAATGGAAAATTATCGGTTCGAATTTACTATCCCAACGCAACCATAAAGGGAAAAAAGTATCGCAACCCCTAAAAATTGGGTAGGCATGTCCAAAGTTGGTCGTTACGCCAAGAAAGAAGATGATATATTTTTGAGGTCTTTAGGAAAAACTGACGTAGACAAAATATTGATGAACTAAAAAGTAACAAAGAAAATACGATATCGTTTTTAAACTACCAGTAGGTCGAAATTTCAAATATTTGTGGGAAAAGCTGCTCTAGTATTCCCATGCCGGTTATTGGTTTTAATAATGTTCAGAATTTTCTTAGCATTTTTTTAAAATAGTTAAATTCATTGTTCAAATCTTCGTTCGAATGTTTGATGATTGACTTCGGAAAGTCACAAAAAATGAACATTGTCCCAGTTGTTGAATGATCCGATTATTTTGCTTTCTTTGTTTGCATTCCTTAAGGCACTTGAACTAGCCGCCTTCAAGAAACATTATGCAACGTGTCGCGTGCTTATAATAACAACCGACGGGTGGCTACTATTTTGGAAAAACTGAATTAAAAAACCTTCCACACTCATTACCCGAAGGCAATCAACATTCTTCCCCGGGTCGTTTGTACGCTGTGCAGCAGCAACGGAGGAGATCACACTCTTATTGGATCACTACAACGCTGTACAAACTACGCCGGGGGCCGATCCTCGAGCCATTCGAGCGGGTGACGCACTCCATCATCCCACCGGTCGCAGCATCAGCTGCTCGACAGACCGACATAAATTGTGGCCGGTGGTGTGCGTGGTGATGGCGCTGGTGTTCGTTGCAAAGTGTCGAGTCAAGCCGGTGAGTTGCTTTCGGCAGCGAGCCACACTCAGCCAGCCAGCCAGCCAGCCTGCCTACACCTGTACCGTTGGAATGTTTCGATCTCGTATGGGTGAACAGAGTAAACGAACCTGCCACCGGATCACTTCCCCATCCTTCTCACTTTTCTCCACCCTTCCTCTTTACCTTCATTCGGTGGCGTCAGGTCGCGCGATCTTACAACGCGGTTTCGCGTAGGCCGCACTTTTACGATCTTGTTTGGGGCTGGCGTTGTTGCTTGGTTGTTTGGCGTACGATCGCGTTCACCACAACGCTTTTTAGTCGCGTTCGGTGGGTCAAGTGGTGTGGAAGATCAAGCGCGCCATCAGGTAGTGTGGTGATTCGGAAAGTGCGGAAGTGCCAGTCTCTTCTTGTTTTGTTACTGTTGATTCGTACGGTGCTGGTGTGAAAATTGGTCCATTCCTTGCTGTAGGTGGCTCGCTCATCAGTGTTTTGGGGTTTTTAAGATTGGTAGTAACTGTGATGCCAAGATCGTTCCCTTCAAGGGAGTGAATTTTTGTTCCTTTTTCCTTGGTTTGTTACAAAAAGAAGGATAGGTTTTTTTCTCTACAAATAAAAAGTCTCCTAAGGCATGCGTTTCCTGTGCTGTCCTATTTATCGGTCATGTCGTGTGGCAGAAAAAAAAAACACAGAATAGAACACTATCATCCTCTCCCCCTTCATCAGCCATTCGTGGGTCTGGTCGATATTAGCTAAGTTGCGGCAACTCTCGAAGAAAAATGAAAAATAAATTACCAGTTTCGACATAACGGCGGCGGGGACTGTGGCGGGTCCAATTCCTCCAACGCTCCGCCGCTCTACCGCCATATTTCGTGGTGTGGTAACAGTACCGCGGCATGTGTAATGATTAAACTCCTTGCCACGAGGCGAGAGTCCTGCCGCACACCTGCACAAGCGCTAGTCGCTTCTCCCGGATAGCCACCGTCTACATAAGGCTGGGTGCACTGGGAGGCGCGGGAGCACGAGGAAAATAGATATAGAACCTTACGTGTACCAATGGTGATGGTCCCCGCAGGTCTGTGGTGTACTGCTGGTAAATATATGTCCCTTCGATTGATAGTAGTGCTGGTAAATGGTGAATGAACTTCCCCTTCGCCATCGAAGACATGCATCCAACGGCGCACGGTGGCGCACAGGTCCAACGCCGACCGTCCTGCAGTGGGTCGAAATTTTTATCAATAAATATGAGTAGCCCACCAGCGCCGTGGTCAGTCATACGTTTCCGGTGCATCTAAATGGTTCTTCTGCTGGGCTTCCTTCATCAGAGGTCCAGGACGGCCCGAACGGCGGGGTCCAAACGAACATCCAGCAGTGTGCTCCCAGTGAAGTGCGGGAGAAAAACCTGTTCAAGCACCATAGAGAGTCTGAGTAGATTGTTGACCAGTGGCGCGGACGTGTCGATCATTCTTCGGCGGTCCTCGGGCGGACCGGGCGATTTAGAATGGCTTAACAGTGCTTCCACAGTGGACAGCGTTATGAGGTATGAGCGACCTTCAGATTTGAGTCGACCAAGCACAACTACGTTTGTCAGCGCAAAACTCGTTTTATGCTGTTATTCGACTTCGGCTACACTCTGGAGACACACTATAGATAGACCTCCCGGTGGGTGTGTACGGGGGGACATTTGAAGGTGTACTCGTTCCGACGAGTATTTGTCAAATTTGTGTTTGGTTAAAACGCGCGCATTTGCGCATTTGATGATCGTGTTTCCTTATATGCTAGCGTCTAGCAGTGTCTGGCTTAATGTAATCCCTCGCGAAGCCTACACAAACCTGTGCGCTGCTTCGTACGCCACTTGGGTGCGTAGCTGGTGATACTGCCAGTCCTATTTTCTATGTTAAATTACGTTAATGAGGCTCACTGAGACTGACGCTGGGTGACGATCGTTCCATCCGATTGGTGCGGGTGTGTTGCTATTGCTTAATCCTCCTCCTAAATCTTGCGCGACAATGATCTTACGTAATTGGTTGTTGCACGCCGTATTCTAACCTCTTCTTTCTTCCTCCTCCGCTCTGCAGCTCTAACATGAAGCGAGAAATTGAAGATGCCAGCGATGGCGGAAACGAGGAGCATGGGTCGACAGAACAGGACGGCTCCAACGACGAGGGTGGCAAAAGTAACGCCCAAGCCGAAGACTCGTCCGACTCCAGCACAAAGTCCTCCGTGAAGCGGATGCGCTCGGAGGAGCAGGAGGTACGGCTACTGATACCCAGCAAGGTAAGTTGCGTTGTCCTCAAATTGATTCTACTTTGTGTCAAATGAGCTGCTGAAACTAATATAATCCTTTTTCACCTTCTCTCCCCCGCCACGCGCACTTCAAACCTATCGTACAACAACGTTATTACAACATTAATAAATCGATACAGATGGCCGGAGCTATTATCGGCAAGGGTGGACACAATATCCAAAAGCTACGCACAGAGGTATGAGGTTACTGATGAGATGACCGTTCTGTTTAAGATTATTATCGCTACAACTAATGTCCGTTCTAAACCATATCTTAAACTTAGTTTGATTAGTTTCGTTAACTTGTTCAACTTTGTTTCCCTCGTATGTTATTCCGCCTTCCTCTCCAAACACCGTCACGATTATTAGTTAACCAAATCTTACTCCCGAATGTGTGTATATTCCTGAAAGCGTATAGTATTGAATTGTCGAAAGTGTTCAGGTCCGGATTCTAGTCATAATGTCAGTGTTGAAGATAAAACAGAAAACTTTTCCGAGTGGGGTGAACATTTTGAACGTTACAACAAAGCAGAGCACAAACTCGTTTCGAGCGATCGAGAAGAACGAAAGTGACATTTTCCGCTAGGCAAAGATTATCGTAAGCTGTTTTTAAATATGGAGCTCTCAACCGTGTTACGATATAAATCCCCCACTCTGTAGAACTCTTAAAACCAAGATTACTAACCGTACACTTCCTTGCTGCCTACGAACGCCGCTCCGAATTTAGCACATTTTGTCAGCCCGTTTTCACTCGCTCTTTCTCTCTCCCTCTCCAGTACATTTCTGGGGCAGTCTTTGTTTCGAATCGCGCTCCCTTCACCTTTCCGGCAGCAGTTCGCTTAGAAAAGTTCGCTTCGAGTAAAGTTTGGTTATCCCACAATCGTCCGTGTCTCCCCTCTCACAGTAATTATGTTTTTGTTGCTTTGGTGACAACTACTGTACTACTTATTATACCATTAGTTAACTTTGTCCGTTTGTCTTCTGAGTTTTTTTTTTCTTTCCATTATTGCTGTTACTAGTGACTGGTGAACCCCAGCGTGAATCTTTATCTAAATATGATTTTTTCTTCTTTTCCCTCTTCCCCTCTCATATATTCCGGTGTGTTAACCTGTCGGTTGCTCGGGGTGCGCGCGTTAAACCGTTTCGAATTTCGAAATTTAATTCTCGAAACAAACCGAATACCAACAAAAAAATAAATGTATAAAAAACCTGACTACTCATGCTCATCTACCGCTCCTATCTACCACCACCCACACTGGCCCTTCCAACGCTATCGTAACCACCAAAAATATAAAAAATAATAATAATGCCGCCCACTTGCTCCAACCGCCTGCCCGCCCTGGTGGCTCACCCCGAAACCGCCCCAAAACTATGCGCTCTCGTGAACCACACGGTCTAACACAACCATTGATGTCCCGACGATTGCGGTGCGTGATGTGTCCTGTCGCCTACCGAATACACATCACACCACTCTGTGCACACTACACAAATAACATACACACATACAAAAACGCGAACAAATTGGATGCGTCGATTTGGTTTGATGATTGCGCGACGAAAATCGAAATCCTGTCCCCGTCTCTGATGGAACGACGATGGATGGATGGTACTACTGCGCTGCTATCTCTCTTTCTCTCTCTTTCTCTCTTTCTCCCTTTCTCTCTCTTTATCTCGGTGGTATTCGGAATCATATCGCCACCACGACCCACCACCACCACCGTCACTTACTGTCGCTACCAACCATTCACGGTATCATCTCTACCAAAAACCAAAATAAAAAAAATGTCCTGTGACTGCGAAACCGCCCGATCTCAACCACTGACGCCTGGTGCCGCCCACTACAACCATCCACCCTGGGGGTCTTGGGATCTCTCGTGTCGTGTCCGTAACAATACTCCATCTTCTGGTGCTCTCGAACGCGGTCGCACTCCATATCGGTGGGATTGAATGTATCCTGTCAATAATATCGCGTCACGTTCTGGACGACGATGATGCTCACACGGAAAACACACACACCACCCCCCGTTGGAATATTCGATCCGGTCCGATCGCCAACTGCCTCGATCGATTCGACCTTCGTCCACCTGTACCTCCTGTGACTGATCGACCCGCCCGCCCGCCCGCCCGCCTGCCTGCCCGCCTGATCGCTCGCTTGATTCTTGACGTCCTGAATCTGTGCCCAAACGCCAACTCTAAACTGGATCCACCGTTCCTGCTATAATATGATAACAAACCAATTGCAATTCTGCATCCTCCCAACAAACATTCTCTGGCATTACGCGCTCCCAATCGCTTACCACAACTGGCCTGCTCCTGCTGGCCCTGGTACGGGGGATTAACATATAATAATGGCCATGGATCGAATATGCGCACCACACTCCAATATGCGCCAATGGTTGCCCGATCTTAAACGATCGTATCCTTCGATTCGAAACGATCCTGCACAACAACTGCCAACCAACACCATCACTTCTATTACTACTTTTACTATTCTACTGCTACTACTACTACTACTACTACTACTACTACCATCACTGGCCGCCGGGTCACGTCTGTGTATATCCTGTGACTTCCGATGATCACTCGCCCAACTGCCCGCTCACTCGCCCGCCCGCCCGCTCGCCTGTGCCTGAACCAACTCGGATCATCTTCTTCTACAAAATAATATAAACTTCTACTCTCTCTCTTCTCTCTCTCTCTCTCTCTCTCTCTCTTTCTCTCTCTTTCTCTCTCTCTTTATTTAACTGTTTCTTATTTTGTGGCTCGGCACACGTGTGTCCTCTGGGCGTGTGTGTGTGTGTGTGCGCGTGCGTGCGTGCGTGCATGACTTTAACTGAATCACATGTACCTGATGCGCGTTCTGATCTGAAACCCCAAAATGAATGGCTCTCCAACTTCAAACTGTGATTTGCAAACGAATCTTGAAACAACCAACTCAAACTGTCCAAACCAACCAACTCGGTGTGCGCGCGCCCGCCCGCTCCCGCCCCGCGCCGTCGTGTCTGTGTGTCGTGTTTCTGTGCCCGTGTCACACGATTAAAAAAAAAACAAAAACTCCAACTACCGACACGAAACGATACTGAACTGATAAAAACTCACACCCATCACAATCTTCTGCGCCCGCGCCCACATGTGTGTGTGCGTGCGTGCGTGTGCGTCCGTGTATCCTTTGCGCGCACATCATCCCCCCAACGCGTGCAGTATCAAGCCCAAGTGAATGTAGGCGACTGTACTGGCCCCGAACGGTAAAGACCTCTTTCTTTTATTTTTCTCTTTTTTATATTCTCTAAGCAACCACCAACCAAAGCATACAAACAAACAAATATCTTATCAAATCGAATAGCAGTATTATATTCCAATAACTATCCATGACAAGAAGCAAAACAATAGTATAAACCAACCAACAATCGAACCCATTGCTGTATCTCCATTTCCATATGCATTAAATTACATAGCCGTTATCAAGCCGGTCCTCTGATGCGATCGAGTGTGAATGGTCGCTTCCAAACGGCACGGGTTTCATGAAACTAAACCCCTTTACCAGCGGTACCTCCTAGCAAATAGGCGATGAGATTGGTCAAATCTATCTGTGGCCATACTTTCTTCCTGGGCCTCCCGATAGGTGCCCTTTCCTGGAAGCATAGGAGCAAAAGAATAACATTTGTTGAAAGGTGCCATTTTTTTTTCCTTGTGTAGCTAGAAGAGTGAACGTTGAGTTCGATAGTGCGTATCCTTTAATTAACCTCGACAATGGCACCTGTCGCCTGGAGGCAGCTGTGCTCGTTTCTATGTAGTGATGAAGCATAATTACTATCGCCATCTTCGTCCCGTTCCCGCTCCGGGTATGATTGATCGTTTCTTTCCAAACTATTATTATTTTGCCTCGTTCACTAGAAGCCACCGGTAGTAGATAACGTTTCATGAAACCCACGCAAACGAACACTCGTACCGATGCCGTTAGAGTTAGAAAAGAAGCTGCTCCTTTGCCCTTAGTTGCGAGTGCAGCGCCACTCCTCCCATACACACACGCCTTCCACTCGATCGTGACGAAGAAACGCGGGCAGGATGTAACGTTTTGTGTTTCCCAACATTATTTCTAATACTGTCAATTCTGTAACTCCTGTTTGTTGCCTTTGTGTCGCCCAAGTATCATCCACCAAATAAAAGAGAAGAATACTCTCTTCACCGGTAGCATATACCTCCCGACAAATCTAGAATTAACTGCCCAAAACTGCCGCCCATCTCCGTCCAGCAGAGAGCGGCTGCTACTGTTCCCCTGGCATTAATTGTCCCCAGAAATAGTTTTTAGAAACAAATGCATCTTCTTCGGTACATTCTCGGAACCTACCACAACCACACCTTTTCTTCCCATCGTTACTTCCGTTGTGTTTGCCCGCCCCCAACTCTCTCCGTCATGTGTTCGATGTCCTGAATTTATTACACTGTTATTTTACACCTGTGCGTGCTCGTAACATGTGTGTGTTTTTTCTTTCGCTCTCTACCTTACCTTACCCCCTCTGTGTGTCTGTTTCTTTCGTTTTCTGTGTCCTTGCATCTCGCAACTTGAAGTCAAAATTACTCCTTCGGCCCTCAACTATATTGCCACCACACCACACGTAGCTCGCTTGGTGTGTGCATTGCATTCGCTCCGTCACTGTTGCGTTTTGTTTTGTCTTTTTCTTTATTTCGTTACAAATAATTGTTATCCTAGCAGAGTAAAACTAATCGATCTTCTTTTGCTACGTGGCTGACCGTTCTCTCAGCATGTCCTTCATTACATTCCCTTCGGAATTTTACCATCTCTTGCGTCTTGTAAAGTTTCAATTTGTTTCCAACTTCTACTTAGCTAAACGCGCGTACAACAGATTTGGCTTTTTTATTTCAAATCATCAGCTTGCTTATCGAACTCGAACTACGTCAACGGCTTGGCCACGGCATCCTTTTGCTCTGGACACAGCTACACGCACTATCACGGTGGTGCATTTTTAAATGAAGGAAACCTTAATTGTGATTCTAAGCTAAACAACAACAACATCATCACTTAACATTGTACTAACATTTCCCCGGAGTAAAGAGACAGGGTGTTCGGTTATCATCTATCTAACCAGGTGCTCTATAGCTTCCATTGCAATATACAACCTTGTTCTACCGTCCAATGGGCAAACTGTGCGGAAAAACCATTTGGCTAACCAACCAATTTCACTTTTTGACTAACACATCAATTCCCCTTTCCCCCCTTTTCTGATGAATGTTTGTACAGCAACGCATAAAGATGGTTGGAAATGGCAGAACAGTGTTGCGCTACTCTGCTTTCACATTTTTCACCGTGGAGAGCAGCAAAGCAAAACTATTCTTTTTTCGATTGAAATGCTACCGGAGTAAAACTTACGCCGCGATAAGGAGAATGAAATCTAGCTCTTGCATTTATTCTAATTTGTTGTCAGCTCCATTCGGATAATGAATGATACTCGTTTCCCATTTGTGTGGACGCGATCTTTGTTGTACAATGATACTGGTGCGAACTTTTGTATATCTATATACAAACTCTAGTATTTGTACGCACTCTGGCACGACACTTATTGATGGTAAATTTTCCCTTCTCTGTACCGGCCGTTGTATTTGCAGTGTTCTCACGATCGGTGGCGATATGGAGACGGTGACGAAGGTCGTGAAGGACGTCATGAAGCATCTCGATAGGGTGAGTATCATACAATGATTTTAGTACATATTAAAACAAAAAACAATTATTTCATATTCGACATTTCGTTGATCTTTTTCGAAAAAGGTGGTATGTGGTATTACAGAAACGTAAAGGTAGTTTTTAGCTTAGTTTTTTTTTCCTTTGTAAGAACATAATCTTTAATACGGCTAAATAAAAAACTAGTTCCCGAGGTCCTCGCTGGGCAATCTATTGAAGCCATGATTTATCTCAAGATCCACCGACAAAGCCGAAACCGAAAAGTAAAGGCTATATGGCCTTATTCATTTTTTGAGCATTTAACTTTATCGTGAAAGCCAATTTTACCAGCTGGAAAAAGTGTTCCTTTTTTCTATTTTCTTATTTCTCAGAGAATTCCCGCTAATGAATCCATTGTACCCAGTAACATGGTCCTTTGCTTATTATTCTGGAAAACTCGCCCTTCTGGAGGGATCTGGAAGGGTCTTCAACCAAGGCTAGAGAGGCCTGTTTATAGAATCGAAGTAAATCAAAGTATGATCTGTTTCGATTTGGTTTATGAAGTAGACAAAAACTGCGTAGAGTAGAATCTCAGCTGACAAAGATTTGATTTCAAACATGAAAAACCTAGAACAATTTCCACGGAAATTGGTGTTGCTCATTGCAGCAAATTTACCATTGACCGGACAAACATCAATCGCTACAATTGTGCCCTGGAATAGAGGCAGCAAGCATACAAAGAACCTACCCCGTCAATTAGAATTAGATTCCTGGAAATCATTAGCCACGATAAAGCTTAACCGTTGCTGGTGAATTGTAAAAGTGGTGGCGGCGAACAACAGCACCTAGGCAGGCTTGGTTTTGTGGCACAGTCAATGGGTTGGCCTGTAGTCACCGAGGTCCGTTCTAGCAACAGGACCTTCCGACACCCCAGTACGGCGAGGCACCAGAAGGTCCAATTGGTATCGCGTGTTTTCTGTAATTACAAGCTTAAATTTTCATAAAGTGCATGGCGACGGATTGTCTGTACGTGTTGTGTACCGGTCGCGTACACTGTATTTACTTACCACTTTGTGTGTCTTTTTCGCTTTCCCGCGTTTCCCAATCCACCTGGATCTCCTCCTGCAAACCGCGCGGAATCGTACTCCTTTCCCACGGTTCGGCTAGTTGTTTTGTTTGCCCCCCTTCACGGTCGCATCTAGCGAACAGAACCGCGTTCGTTTTTGTACTATTTCTCGCCTCTCTCCTGCGAGCCCTTGTGTTGCGGTTGGTCCTTCCAAACGGTACGGCACGGCATGGGGTTTTTCCGCGTGGAGGAAGGCTTTGGTGCCGGTGGGGTGGGGTTTTTTGCTGGAGCCATGTTCTCGTCTCCGGTCCTGCTGGTTGGTTGGCCGATGACGCCGACGATGATGGCAATGACGAGTGCCTTTGTAAGTGGTGCCTTTCAGTGCTGGCACCGAATTGCTTTTGCGGCCCATGTGAAAGCTTTTCGCACTTCCCGATGAGTACCAGAAGAGGCAAAAGAAGGCGAAATTCCGTAGCCGCGTTGCTGCTGCATTGGAGTAAAACAATAGGAAGATGCGAAAGGGTGGAGAAAAAAATCGCACACGAAGCGAATGATTGTTGGCGAATTTTTGGGAGGGGAAAAATACGGTTTAAGACCACAGCTGCCGCCAACTGCTCCGTTTATATCCGTTAAGAATGATTCAGCTTTTAGCTAGTTTTCCAATAATCCTGTAAATTTAAAAAATTTCCTGACGATATTTTTCTTTCCCCTCATTTTCAATTCCATGCACTTTGCGCGACCTACACCAACTCTGCTGCTGCCGTCGTGTCGTCCTACCCTCCAGGCCGGAGATAATGAGTACGAGCTGAGAATACTGATCCACCTAAGCCTAGCCGGATGCGTCATCGGTCGCGGAGGCAGCAAAATAAAGGAGATCAAGGATGTAAGTACAGCACCGCACCAGTCAAGTTATGTTATGTTATGTGAATGTTACCTATTGCCGGGGAACACGCGCGGCGTGGAGGGAGGGTGGAAAAATGGGGAAGATTAGTTGAATATTTCATTACCAAACTCGGAAGCGTAAATTATGGACGGTTGAGTCAACAAAAGCGGGTTTTCCGAGGCGACGTGCGCTAGAGATGAACATTGTCTTGTGCCGGGCGCACATCGCCGACCTTCGTCTTGTTCTGTCTTGCTGCGGTTGAAATGGCGCCTTTTTTATTTTTGTTTGACAATTCAATAGCCGGAAAACCCCGGTAGGAGGAGAAAGGGAGAAGGATAACCCGAATGTGGGCATATAAAATTGATTGTTACTTCACTCGGTTCGCGTGTTTGCTGTCCAATGTTTGCATGTCCTTGCCATGCTCTTCACTCTCTGCCTCTCATTCTCTCGCTTTCCATTAGACCTTGTTGCGGGCGATATGAAGTTGTGAGGGAAATGTGCCGTTTGCCGTTTGCGTGAAAGGGTTCCGTTTGGCCCGCGTGTCTCACTTGCGTGGAACCTATTTTCATACCAATATGACGTCAACCCACCCTGCCCATCGGAGGAGTGGAGTGCATGGCCCGGAGGGGCGGCGTGCGGACGTGTGGGAAACTGGTTCGGAAACGAACATTTCGTGCATCGAATCCATTGCTAATAGATTGCGCTAATATACCTCGGCCGTTCATCGTTGTTGTTTGGGGTCGGAGGCACGACGCAGCCACTCGCGCGCCATGGAGCCCCGAGGGAACCGGAGGAGAACTCTGGCCATCATTATCATGGCACGGCGTCGCCGTCGCTGCCGCCGTCTCGTCCTCGCGAGCCGACAGCCTGCGCGCCACGGAGGTGCCACAGGCAAAAGCTGCTCTACCGGCGTAAAGTGGAAGGTTGGTAGTGTGCCGGGAGGGGGGCACCATGCGGCGGTCGTCGGTCGGATGGTTGGATGGCGAAGTTATTTTCATTTCGGCTAGTAACCAGGCATTGCTAGGAAGGCGGACGGACACATGAGACACGAAAGCGAAGGAGCGCGCGCACAAGGAAGGCTGGCGTTCGCCGTCTGCAGGCGAGCATTTAACGGCGCCAGAAGTATGCTTGTTGGCCTGTGCTTCTATTGCCTTGCCTTGCGTTGCCTGAACCATCGCGGCGCGGCGGTCCTTTCCCATGTGTGTGCCTGTGTGAGTAATCCTGCCCGAGCAGATGACAAAAGCGAATCGCTATTAAGATACGCATGGAACCATGACACACAGCGGGAAGTTTTGTGTTGATGAGCCGTGCGTATGTGTGTATGTGTTTTACCACAGCCTTTGCTGTGACTTCTCCCGCCAGGACTTCCTTCTGGCTTCCCTAGGGAAGCTGCCATCCACCACCCGTTGCGTGTCCCTATTGGGTACACCAAGCAAGGCAGGACACGTTGGCGGCGAGATGGCGGCCAACTACCGTCGTCTCACCACCACCACCAGATGGTCCCTGCTCCACCACGGCACGCAATGCACCGTTCGTTGGGTCTACGCTGCATTTTCAACTTCATGGAAATAATTATGACGCTAACCACTGCCCATAATGAGTGCATTGCTTAGTCGCTTCCGTTACTGCGACCCCTCGACCAGTCGGTGTGTACGGTTGTTTGAGGTCCGTTTGCAGACAGTTTTTCGGTGAGTTGAACCCCTGGGGCTGCGACCATCACAGCAGCTCGACCGATGGTAGTAGTTGCAAAGCGCGGTTTCGAAATGTAGGGTAATTACAGTCCATGCACCGTGTGTCTTTCTTGTGTTTGGAATGGAATGGATGTATGCTGCTCGCCCTCCAACCTCTACTGGTTTGGTCGAGAATTCATCGATCGTGGCATTTGTGGTTTTCCGTTGTCTCCCGGTGATTAAATGCGTTTGTTGCTTGAAGTTTTTGTTGTGTTTTCTCCTCTGCACGCCAACGGGTTGATGGTCATCCAGAGCCAGTAGCGTACCATCAACATACTAGCGATTTGTTAGTCCTGGAACTTAATTTAGTGCGCAAATTAATCGAATACTGTTTTTTCCACCATAACATAGCTTAATTTAATACGTGTTGAGCTAGAAAGATATTTCAAGTATTTAAAACTTGATTTCCAATTATGAATAATTTGGATTTGGATCCGGAGGCAAACATGAGATGGATCGAGAAAACTCTGTTTGCGTCACAAGGAGCAATTTTCTATGTGCAAAGTATTTCCCCTCCAGACTTATAGTATGGCCGGGCATTTGCTTTCAAAGTAGTAAGTAGATTATAAAGTTTGACATCAGTCTCGTTTTTTAATGACTTTGCTGGGAAAAAAACATCTTTAACCTCTAATGTGGAGATTGTCCAGAAAAGCTGGAAGTTTTCACTTCCGCCCATGTGGCAACTGCAGCGGCTACCGTCACATTTCTTTTACCTTCACTATAATGAGCATACTTGACGGGCTGAAAAAAAAAGGTTCAGTCAAGGACAGCCGAGGGGAACCAGGGGCCGCCGCCGGCTGCAGTTGTTGCCCGAGTGTGCCGGGATCTGTTGCCGGGTGTTTTGCCGTCTTGCCCATTGTGGCTGCTGCCTCTGAGCCCGCGGTGTGGTACCAGGACCTTTCCAACTCCATTCGCTGCTGCTGCCATATGGAAACACGCAGTAGGCCAGGCAGGTGTTGCCAGCAGCGACACACAGTCAGTCAGAAAAGAAAAGGAATGCGTGGCGAAGGAGAGAGCGTCGCGGAAGAAAGCGAGTGAGGAGCGAAAGAGGGCGACTGTGGTGTGGTGGTATCCCTATTGATTGATTGTAGAAAATGAACCCAAACGCTCCTATAGCGTGCGTTCTTCTTCGGGCGGTTTGATGCCAGCTGCAACAGGAACAGGATCTAACATCAAGCTGGAATTGTTTTCTTCAAACCTCCCGAAGAGGAGAGTGATAGGGATGGAAAAATAAGACGGGATGGCGAAGGCGAAGACGATCGGTTTTAATGAAACACACCGCGCCAGCGGTTTCGTAGGTAACGACGTAGGTATGTATGTACCCGACCGTGTAGAGCGTTTTGAATACGCTGGCGACAAACGGGAGGCAGGAAACGTTAAGAAAAAAATAGGATCCTTCGAAGAAAAGCAACACACCGATGATGTATGCTGTCACGTGCCAGCCTCTGTTTGCTCGCAAATGTGTGTGTGTCTGTGTTGGTGTGTTTGACGATCCAGCCGGAGAGCGAGAGCGACGTTTTTCGGTGTATGCACGATGATGATGATGATGGTGATGCTGATGACGGTGACGGTGAGAGCAACATCGTGTGTGTTAGAGCTTCAATTTTCCTTTTTCCGTGCCGTCACTGTGGGTGAGAGTGAGAGAGACTATTAATCATTCTCGGAAGCCCGTGTAAGCATAAGCAGGACCACCTAAACGTCCTTTGGGGTGTGCGTGCGTGCGACCGATAAGGGCAAGCAGGGCAGAGTGGGAAGGAAGAAAGGACACGGAAGAGACAGAACGGGAAGACAAGGAGAGCTAAGGCATGCGCAACAGCTTTCTGCTCAGTGGCCACGTTTCTCGACGTTCAGTTGCCATCGGACGGTTGGCTTTCGTGGAACGGCGTGTGGCCGGCAATGTCCTTTCGCTGAGTCGAACACATCACCACGCACCTCACGGCTAGCGCTGGCTGTGTGGCAGTGCACCGGAATTGTACATCGTTGTTCCATCTCCAATAGTTCTGGATGCAAGTGGCGGTGGTGGCGGCTGCAGTGTGAACGAACGGATTTTCTGGCGAGTCAACCCAAGTCCAGTGTAGACATCACCGGTGGCGGCAAGGTTGTCCGCAGAAGAGGCAAAGTGCAACGATGGACAGTTGATTGTCAAACATTTGGTGGAGAAGAAATCGCATCTTCCTTTGCAACCCGCTGCAAACATCGGCGAATTGGGTTGCTCCCCGTTACTCAGTGCCTACTTTGAAGATGATTGCTGCTGCTGCTGCTACTTCAGGAAGTGGTGTTAGTGCTCTTCCAGCGCCTTCACCTTCTCGCGAGCAGTGCACAAAGAGTACTCGTGCACGCGTGTGTGTGTGTATGTGTGTCCCCCCAGTTTCACCGAGGGTGCATCCTGCCCTCCCTGGCCTGATGACGGGTACCACCATAGGTGGTGCTTTGTTTTCGGTACGTCCTGTTCCGGCGAACGGAGCGAACAAAGAAATATTTCAATTTGCTTCGCCGAATGCGACGACTGAGCAAGATCCTGGCAGGCTTTGCTCGACAACCTCACACTCGCGCACTGAACAGCGGGATCCTTCACAGCAGGCCACTATAGGGGAGTTTGACGTCGGTGGCGTTTTAGAGGAACGCAAACTCATCATCTCGAATCGCTGGTAAGCCAATTGCCTCACCATACCTGCCCGCCCGCAACCAAAGTAAGATATCCTTTCCGACGTGTCCTCTCCAGTTGTTGCATGGGATTCATAGCGAGTGCCATGGATTAAGGGGTGAAATGGCTGCTGTTGCTGGAAGCGTTTTGGAGTGTACGGGAATCCGTTCGCAATTTTGCACCTTTCCCTCACAGATTCCGTTCCATGGACTAGCCGAAAGGATGGATAGCTAAGACTTAAGCTCACCTGGGAAGGCTACAGAGGAGCGGCCGCAGGGATCGATAAAGAGCGTTAAATTTGTTCGAATCGAATCCTTAGTTGTGCTTCCGGTTTGGGTTCGGTTCTTCCTTATTGCTACATATTCTTTTTCATGAAGCGATTGTTGAATTCTACGAAGAGCGTATTTTACGTTTGCGTGATTGATAGAACAAATTTCCACAAAATGGAAGCTAGCATACCGTTCGCTTTCCATGGCAGCATGCGGTGGATCAGGGGTACTTGCAATTCCTTCCCTTGGAACACCGTGGCGATTATGGATTTTTCCAGGTATTTCATAAACGGCATGCTGACGACACCAAAAGTGCGAGCGTGGGACCAACAGGAGGGGAAAAGGGAGCATACAAAACGAAGGAAGCGAGCGAGCCCCGAAAAGACAGACTTCCTTTGGTCCCCGTGTATGTTTCTCATCGCCAGCTGTCTTTTTGGTGCTGGGTGCTTTCTTCTTTTTTATGCTGGCCTCTTTGCCTGTTTGACGGTTCTTCTTTTGATTTTTTCTTTTCATAACGTGTATATGAGACGAAGGGAGAGCGATGGCCAGCCATGTCCTTGTTCCACCGTGCGGTTGTACATCTGCCCGGTCGTCGACGTTGTCATTCGACGCTTCAACGATAGTAATTTTTTTGTAACCCCTGTTGCGTGAAATGTCACCTTTCAACTTCCTCTTTCCCGCGTGGTGTATCGTTTCTCCCTCAATTTCTATTCCATGCTCAAAAAGGGAAGTGCAAAAATGCACACCATCTCTACCGCACTATTTTACCTTTTTTGACGTAACTTTCACTGGGACGATTCACAGAAGAACTGAAACTGTATACATCGTAGGAGGCTAGTCTGCCATATAAACGCTACCGGACCGGACCGGATTTGATCCGTCAATCTTTGGTAAATTCGTGCTTCGATGGTTTCGATAATTATTATCTGGATTGTCTTCCTATTTTTTATGTTGTAATATTCCGCGTTGTCGATCCAGCTGCTTGTACAACATCCCGTGTGCCTTTACTCGTCAGACACATCCGCTGGTGATCTTTTCTTCGTACCGTATTTGGCTGCCTGTTTCCTGTTGCTCGCTCGTCATCATCATCCTGTGTGCATGCATCCGTTCTAATTTTCCTCCTCCTCACCTCTCTCCTTCGCTCCCGTTCGAAGTAATTTCCAAAGCCCAAAAATCCATCCGTCGACGCCTGGCAGATGCACAGGAAACTAACGTTTATTCAAGACCAGAAGGATACGACAAGCACACACACATACACACGATACACAGATGCATCCTTCTATCCCGTACCAAGGCCTCCGGCGGCGGTACGTTGTCTTAATAGTACACGCACACCACACCAGGATTAAAAAAGGAGTTGTATATGTGTGTGTGTGTGTGTGTGCGCGCGCGCCAAAAAGTGAAGTGTGACGGAATGGTGGCATCTTTCTCGTCGGACACATGGCGACGGGTTCGTTCGTTCACTCTTTCACCCTCCGTTTCTGGATTGTCGATCCTTCCCGGCAGCCCCGCAGAGCATTTTAAGGTGCAAATATTTTCCAGCCCAGTTGTGTTCTGCTGATGAACAGTTGGCCCTTCAGTTTGCGCCTTTTTGCCTTCTCGACGGTTCGCCTTCTTCATTTGGGATTTTTCTTTGCTCTACGGAAAGAAAAGAACTTCAACCGATAGGGACACCACGGCAAGTAAGTGGACAGAAGGCAGACAATAGAAGGGCCACAGGAAAAGAGGGACCAAACCGGTAATTATGGTATGGTAAAACTACATGGTGTTGAAATGAAACATATGCTCACACTTTCTTCTCCATGTCGGATGAGTTTAGGACTTCAGATGTGGGGTGTGTGGTGTGGAGGGCATTCCTCTTGCAGGTTTGACTCTTCTTCTTTCTTTCTCATTAAATGCAACCTCGTTTAACGCA
Organism: Anopheles atroparvus; assembly: GCA_914969975.1. Classification (NCBI taxonomy): domain Eukaryota; kingdom Metazoa; phylum Arthropoda; class Insecta; order Diptera; family Culicidae; genus Anopheles; species Anopheles atroparvus. Next base: position 14,636,989 of record CAJZCY010000002.1, read on the forward strand.
TCGTTGCGATGCGTTTATTCCTTTTTTTCACGGCATTCACACACGTGACCTGAGTGAGGAAGCATCTGGCTGGTGTTTCCTTATTCCTTCAGGGTCTACTTTTTGCAGTGGACGTTATTTGCAAACTGCACGCTGTTCTATTGCTGTGTGTCTTCTGTCGATGAATATTTTTGGAATGAAACTAAAATTATCTTTCGCGGAGTTTTTTGTTTGTTTGTTTTACCCAATAGTCTAATAAGGATTTATTTTATTTTTCTCTATTGCAGGAAATTGGCTGCAGGCTGAAAATCTTCTCCAACATACCGCCCCAGAGTACAGATCGCATCGCCCAGGTGATAGGCAGCGAGGAGCAGTGCCTGAAGACGTTGAACGAGATCATCAAGCTGATCAAGGGCACACCGATCAAGGGCCCGGTGCACAACTATGACCCGCACAACTACGACGACGTGTACGCCGACGAGTACGGCGGCTACGGTGTCGGAGGTGGTGGTGGCGGCAGTGGGGCCTTCCGTAATGGGGCCGGTGGACGGGGCAATGTGACTGGTGGTGCCGCTCCCGGTGCCGGCTACGATCGACGTGGCGGGGAGCGCTTCGACGAACGCGGTGGACGCTCCAACCGGGGGGGCTACGATCGGGGAAACGATCGAGCAAACCGTGGAGCGGCGGGAGCGGCAGCTGGTGGTGGAGGTGGTGGTGGAATGAGGTATGTTCGGCGATAGCAGTAACTTCAACCAGGTGTACCTAACGCGATCTCCTCCCCTCCACAGAGACAGAGACTACATCAACCCGTGGGCTAATCCCATCAATGGGAACAACATGGGGGGAAGCTTCGGTGGTGGCAATGCGTTGGCACTGGGCAGTCTCGGCAGCCTCAACCTGGGCGGGGCCGTTGGCAACTTGGGCAACGGCAGCCTGGGCAACTTTGGCGGCGGCAACAATGGTGCGATGGATAACAAAACCTCAACTCAGGTTACAATTCCCAAAGATGTAAGTTCGCAATGGAATTCCGCTCCGATCACACGTGACCAATGACCGACTATTCTATTGATTTTTTTTTTGTTTTTTTTGCTATCCACAGCTGGCCGGTGCCATCATCGGAAAAGGCGGTGGCCGAATACGTCGCATCCGGAACGAATCGAACGCTTTCATCCAGATAGACGAAGCCTTACCCGGGTCGAATGATCGAATCATTACGATTACCGGCACACCGAAGGAGATCCAAGCTGCTCAATATATGCTACAGCAAAGGTAGGCTTGCGTCTTCACGCGTTTATTTTGGCCCTCAAGCCCGGGGCATGTGCTTGCTTTTCACCCATTTCATGCTATCGATGCCTACAAGTGCTCGAACACCACGCGCAACTAAAAATAAACTTAATCATACTGAAGGTGAATGGAAGGTGAATGGCGATGCAATGGGGCTGGACAATTGTACACAGGATCACAACATGCATAGGAGTTGCGCGCATGCTTGCAACGTCGCATTTACAATCGCTAAATCCATCCGCTCGTGTTTCATTCTCGCCCATCCTAACCGATCGCCGCTTCTCCTCCCAGTAACTTCCAACCAAACCTTCAAAAAGGCAAGACATTGTATGGAAGACTAGTGATTTTGTTGTTTGGCTTTAGATACTAACAATAAATCTCTCGTCTCTCTACAAAGTTTGCTTCTCGCTGCTCGAACTTAACGAAACGCATACGGAGACAAGGATGTCGTCATAACATTGATTGGGGAGTGTGTGCCGTATGTCTGTGTGTAGAGTTAATGAAGGACGCAATCTGTAGAACTTCATCGCTAAGGGATTTTCATAAATTACCATGCCGGAAAATGAGCGATTGTTCAATGAGGAAGATATGAACGGTGTTTTTTTTTTTAATTTAACGATATCGACTAACCAGTGTGTACCTCATTTTCCCTTTCATTGCAGCGTTCGCGAGAACCTTAGCGGTACCGGGGCCGGCTTCAATCGCAACTAAACCTACACTACTACCAAAATGATGGAAATTTGCGAAACTCGATTCGGCACATCTTTTTTTTAAATAATGGATTGGAAATGTAGATGCTGGGAGGTCATGGAGCGAGTTCGGCGAGGTGAGGAGTGTTTGAAGTAAAAAAACGAAATGAAATAAATAGCGTGAGATAATAGCATGTAGTAATTGGCATTTTCACTAAAGAGAGGTAGGAAGAGTGGGAGAAAGAGAGAGAGAGATAGAGAGAGTTAATAGGTGACTCCCTTGCGAAGGGACGGGAATAAAGGGAAAGGAACAGGGTTGGATAGCTGAAGGAACCTAGATAAAAATCCCCTCCTATGCAACTTACCAGGCCAAACATGATTGTTGGTGAACAAATGTCGGTATCATTTTGATTGCATAAAAGAAACTCATCAACGATGGAAAGGAATGCTAAGAATAAGTCAGTGTTTCCGAGTGTTATTTTTTCTTTTCATTAGTTTGTACGCAACGCCCCAAATAATATGCTCACTTTTTTCATTCTTTTTTTTTGTTACCGGGGACCCAGGGGGAGGTTTATGCGAATGCTTCCCATTTATTATCCTGATGCCCAGTAGCAAAAGCCATACAGTTGAAGTAACAGTCAACCATTAACGAGATAGCACTAGGATTAAACATAAAGATCTTTTTTTGCTGTTTGTCATATGCCATTATTGTCACACAGACAGCTGCAGGACACACTCATCGCCACCAACAGTTGAGCCACCATTCCTATTCCATAGCACCGCCTGCCTCCTACGCGGGGCCAACTTGGGCTACCCAAAACGTAACGCGAAAGGAGTGGCAACTCCACCGGAAGGCGAAGGTTGTTTGTTGGCGGTGCATCACACTCGATTCGTTAGGGTTTGTTTTCAGATTAATCATAAGATTGGGCATTTCTTACGTTTAGTATACAGCGAGTATGTGTGCAGGGAGCAAAGGAAACCCCCGTTTAATGTCGAAGAGGACGTCTTCTTTTATTGTGACGTGGAAGCATGGGGGTTTCCTAAGGATCTTTGGTCGCATAGAGGAATAGCGATTTTCCGTGTAGAAGTATAGGTGTAGCGGAACGTGCAGGAGAGTTTAATTGAATACGTTTGCCCCCTCAAAGCGAGTTCCAGTAATCTCATCAAATAATAAACTGAAATCGAAAGCAATAGATAAAACCCCAGGCGGATCGTATACTGTTATCCGACCGGGGGGAGGGACTTTTCCTTACATAGCGCCACATCTCACAGTAGTGTCCTCGTACCATTGAAGTCTACACGCTCGTCACATCATGCTTTTTTTACTCCTTTTTGATCCCAGTGGTATGCGCCGCGTGAGCCGAACATAGTTATAGTTGCGCGAGTGTGATTGCGAATTAATGCATTTTGTCTCCTAGTTCTACTTCCAATGATGATGCAATGATGTAGCATTACCCGGAAAGTAGCGACGCGCGCGCGATTTAGTCTACTGACAACCCAGACCGTTCCAATCAACAGCCATCCAACCAAACCAAAACCATCTCTTAGATTAAACTTAACCGTAAACCAAACAAACAAAGTGCGTGCCCTTTCGTTCGTTCGTCCTTTACGCCATTTTGGTCATCCACCCGCTCAAAGGCGCATTATCCTGTCTCCCGCGAAAGCCCAATACCAAAACCCTACTCCCCGTTCGTCAGTCAGGGCCGCTAGTGCCGTGGTTACGGCAATAAAGTTTATAAGGCGGACAGAACACTCACAATAAAAAATAAAATAAAAACAAAAAACAAAACAAAAAGATTACCAAATGTATTGAAAGTGCTAAAACCCTTTCGCGCGCTCTCATTAGCGGTGGATGGATGAAATGATAGCGGTAGTAAAAGAGAAGAACAAGTGCGGAGGAAGAATTATTTCGAAAAAAAGATCGTCCAAGAAAGGTGCGAGAGGAGTAAATGGTTTTTACTTTATTACTACACAAAACAAACAAAAGATGTTAGTCAACGAAGAAGTAGATAGTAGTCTGTAGCGGAACGCTGAACAAGGACATTCAATAATACGAAGGAACAAATAATATGAAACAAATCTAAATCCGACCTCCCTCCTTGCGTACGAGGAGTAAAAATGATGAAACAACAACGTATGGGAAAATATTACAATGGATGAAATAATGTTGCAAAATTAATGAACAATATGAGAATGAGGAAAAATAAAATAAAACAAAAGTAATGTTAATGGAATATTGATAATAGAAAAAAAGCAAACTGATCGTGTTTTCTCTTCAATTCAACGATTTGTATGTTTCGAATTATGTTAGTGTTCTAATATTTCTTCAAATGAAGCAAGAATCTGCGATGTGTTTTTCAGCGTCACCATTTATTTGGAAGTATTTGAGGATTAAAAATGAGCCTTTAAGTAACTGGCAAGTGCGAACGGTCGGGTGTGTGTGTGTGTGTGTGTGTGTGTGCAGAAAGGTCGATACACGTTATTTTCAAACTCAAATGTTCTACGGTTCTATCATTCAACACACCAATTGCTCGCCAAACCCCTATGATCTACATAGTGTTTCCTTTTCTCATTCTCTCAGATGAAAAAGTTCCGCCGCTTCACGGGGCTAGCTTCCTGCGAATGGTTTCGAGATCCTCCTTTTTCCCGCCCTGAGCTTCCATGAATTTGAGCAGTTCTGCTATTGCTGTAAAACGAGGGGAGGGGAGGACGAATTTAAAAAAAATATATATAAATAAGCAGCAAAATAACAGTTACCGTGTCGATCGTTGTTGTTCATCATCAGCGAAAGGATACCGATCGATTCGTTTTGGGCGATCTCCTTCACGATGTGTGTCATGTCGACCTGGTCGGGGATGAATCGCTTCTGTAGGATGTAGAGGAGCTCGCTTAGCATTTCGTTGGACAGACTTGCCCCGAAGATGGTGCGCAATGGTACATTCTTCAGCGTCTGCAAAGGATAAAGTGCGCGGTGAAAATTGTTGCATAAAATGGGGAAAGTTTCCTTCCATTTATCTTCCATACCATCAAATACTGGTATCGCAACTCCTCATCCAACCCACTCCAGGTGGTGTAAAACTGAGCACTGGACTTTGGAACCGGGGGCACGGATGTTGGCTTGGTTAACGACGCGACGATAGGAGCCGCTTTTTTAACACCTTTCTCAGTCGAGTCCTGGAGCAAAATCAGACAAGAATGATTAATAATCCTGTTCTGCTTTTACTCTCATGGGAGCTACTATGGGACTACCTGATTTTCTAAATTAATTTTATCCTTTTCGGTTTTATTATGCGGCTGCTGCAGATCGTTTGGTTTGTCCGGATCCGCCTCTGCAGTCGTACCAGCTGGTTCCGCCTTGACCAACGCGCCCGCCGTTTTTGCGGGTGGAAACTCTTTCCGTTGATCGCTGATCGGCGTTGTCGGAGGAGAGAACAAGTTACGGAGTTTGTTAGAGTGTGCAGGGAACAGGTGCTCCAGGTTGGTTTTTTCCTCCGGCTCTTGTGGCGGACGCTCGCCGGTGACATTATTAAACATTTTGTCGATGAGGAAATCGGGAATTTTTTCACGCCTTTTCGGTTCGGCCGCATTGATGGGTGCAATGCCGGGAAGCTCCGTGGACGTCGCGGGTAGACCAACGTCCGAGATTGGGACCCTTCGGAGCGGTTTTTTCGACCGCATGTGGGGTGGTTTTTCAACGAACTGAACTAGCTTTGCGTTCTTTTTGATTTCACTCCAAATGAACGTTTGCTTAACGGGCTCGTCGGACTTGAGCAGCTTCTCCAACCGGACCATGTCCTTCGCAGCAGTCGCCTTCTGTTTCGGGTCGATGGAGAGCTCCAGGAATTTTCTACAATCCTCAACCGCACTCTGGTACGCACCGCGAAGTTCGCGCACCTGCATTCGCCGGTAGTACGGCCGGAAGTAGTTCTCGTCCAGCTCAATAGCTTTGTTACAATCGGCTAAACATTGATCGTAGTCTTTCAGGTGCCAGTTGCACAGACTACGGTTCGTGTAGTACACGGCATCGCCATCGAAAAGCGCAATCGCTTTCGTGTAGCACGTCAGCGCTTTTTGGAAGTCCTTCCGGGCGAGGTGCTTGTTACCGATGTCTTTGAATTTGTCCGCCTCCTGCTTGACCAGCGCCATCGTTTCGTTCACCTCCGCACTACGTTGTTTATCCTTCTTCGGTGCCGGTGCCAGGTTCCCTATACGTTTCTCCAGCCTCTCCAAATCTCGCTCGGCCGTGGTACGTTCGTTTTCGTCCTTGGAAAGCTGCAGAATCTGGCGACACGCGGAGACGGCCTTTTCGTTCAAGCCCAATCGCTCGTACGCCTGCATCCGGCGATAGTAGCCCTTGATGTACGTTGGATCTTTCGCGATGGCAACGCTGCAGTCCTCGAGACATTCAGCGTACTGTTCTAGATTCATGTGGCATAGGGCGCGGTTACTGTAGTAAACCGCATTCCCAGCGTACATCTTGATGGCCTGCGTGTAGAGATCGATGGCGTCCTGGTAGTTTCCCAGCTTGCATTGCTTATTGGCCCGCTCTTTGAGTATTTCCGCATCGGCTAACAGCTTCTTGTTGACGGCTATGAAATAGACGGAATGAACGCTGTTCAATAATTGAGAAATCATTCTGCTTGACCTTCGTGCTCACTTTCACCATCTGCCTGGTCCTGTTTTTCTGTGCTCGCATTTTCCTTGTAAAAATCTTTAATTGCTTTCAAATCGCTGCGCACTGGTGGTAACGATTTACTCTAAAAAAAAAGCAGAGGGAAGAAGTACAAGGCACGTTGCAGTAGCGTATGTTTAGTTTAGTATGTTGAGCGACCTATTTAATATTTTTTTATTCATCAAACAGGATGAACCACAAGGCCGTATGTTGTTGTTTTGCGCAACTAACCTCACTATCAACCTGTCGTGCTTTGACCGTTGAGTCTGCACTTTTCATTTGCTGTTCCCAGTCGTACAGCTCTTTGATAGACTTCTGCAGCTGCTCACACTTGTTCCGGACCGCCAATTGTGATTCTAATGCGTCCATTTTCACTTCACGGAGATAAACGAGCACGAGCGAAACTAGTGTTGAACCTTTGTTTACTGGTCTTTCAGTTTGTTACTGCAGAAACAAGGAATGTGAAATGTCAAACACCGTGTCAAAATGTGCAGCTCGAAAAAAAAAACTCGAGTTTCTAGATGTTTGCTATTCTAGCAGTTCCAACATATTTCAAGTTCCGTAATTTGCCGCTAGGTATCGCTAGCATTCACGTGCAAACGATATGGCCCGTTTTAAACCGGTTTGACCGTCGATTCTAGCAGTTAAAAGTATTGCGTTGTTTAGTACGAACATAGAATTACCATGGCAGTGACAACGAATGTAGCTCAATTAGATTTCTATTGAGTAAAATTTTGTGAGTGATTAAAATTTATGTTGTTTTTCGTTTTGTTTTCAAATTAACGTTTTTGTAGCGTTGTTTATATTTTATTAATTTTCTAACGAAAATTTTTCGTAATCAAAAAATATGTTAGTAATTGAGCTAAGTCTGCAGATAGTTGTTTGACGCAGCACATGAGCCACAAATAGTTGTACTTTATCGCTATTTTAATGCATCCGATATTTAACGTAGTTGTACCACCGTGTGTTTTGCTTTGCACTTGGTAACTCCATTATGAAGTGGCAAGCCGCTTGGTTGGTTTTAGAAAACATCGCCTATGAAGATAGACTAAAAATATCATTTTGTTTATCGATCAGATATACTTCTGCCCCTCGTTGCGGACTAGTAGCAAAGCAGAGTGTTGCAATGTCGCAAGTTTGTGCTTTGGGAATGTTGGCGTAAAACTCCGATTTCAACGCTTCCACAAGGCGTGTGCTTTCCTCTAGACCATCGCACAATGCCACCACGCATCCACCCCAGCTAAAACAAATAATATTAATTAAATGAATAACACTGTGGTAATGCAAGAAACCCAACATTCGTACCCTGCTCCAGTTAAACGAGTTCCGACACCAAGCTGATCGGAAATCTGCACGATACGGTCCAAGTTCTCATGGGAACATTCATAAAGTGTCCGCAAACTTTCGTGCGATTGTCTCATGAGTGTTTTCATCCGAGAAACAACATCATCCGATGTGTTCCTTGCTGCCTCGATGAACTGTTGAACACGCAAAGCCTCTGTAAGTATGTACATATAATAATATCAAATAACAAACAACAGAAAAAAACCATAAGTTTTTTACCTTGAAACACGTGCAGCGCACGTTGCTTGAGTTTGAACGACTGCGAATTGAGCGTATTTGGCGTAAGAAGGTTCTCGGCAAAGTCAGCTTCAGTAACCTCTAAAAGTTTCAACAATTCCGCTCTGGTGTATGAATTCTGGGACAGGTTACCGTTCACTAAACTCTCCATCTGCTCCAAGGAATATCCCAATGCCTTTTGTAGATCAGCGAAACGGTTTAGATCACGCCAGTTTAATTTCATCTGCTTCGCTAGCAACCTTAAGCGGAATGTAAAGATAACAATATAACAGGCTCCTCATGCGGTCAAATTTGCTGTACCTGCTGGCCAACCGACACTCCACGACTCGTTGGTTGAAATCGGAAGTCGCCGCTTTGTTAGCTTCGGATAAGCTGTTGGCAATAACGAAAACGGCGGATGATGGCAGCTGAATCGGAGTAGCACGGAGAGGATTCCATTCAATCAACTGAGCGCAGCCTTCCTGAGCCAGGTAGGCAATGGCCTGGTCCATTCCGCCACCTTGTGTTCCGATGAATTTTTCACACTCCGCTGAAATCGTCGCCAATGTTTGTTTGTGTATTGTGGCCTGCAAATGCACCGATCGATTACAGAACATGAAAGAGGGTTTTGATTTTTCTTTCGTAAAAGAATCTTACATTATGCATGTACGCTGTGCCTAATACCGTGGCACTCACGATTGCGCTCGAGCTGGACAGCCCGGAAGCTGGAGGAATGTTCCCGGAAAGCATGATGAGCATTCCGCGTGGGGCATCATGCTTTATGGCAGTGGTGTCTAGAATTCCTTTTACGCCACACAGCACGTACTGGTACCAGTTTGGCCCGCCAACACTGGGTACATCGATGCTGAGAAAAGAACACTTCATTAAATTCCTTATTCAACTTATTCAACAGAATCATGCACGGAATGAGCATTTACCTGAACGTAAGGACATTACATTTGTACGGCTTAAAGTTGCTGTTGGCATTCTTTATGTGCAGCAAATTGTCGTTGGACGGAGCAACGGCTAGCAGAATTGTTTGCTCGATCGCCATCGGGAAAACTGGAAAGCCACAATAATCCACATGTTCTCCAATGATGTTTACTCTGTGGAGGGAAGAGATAAACAAAAAACTTTGTTATCTTGCGTTCCCTGGCGACGATGAAGAAGTGTTTCATTTTAAACAATCTATTCCCTGTGTACCTTCCACTACAACGGACAACGAAGCTCGGAGCACGCGAAAACTCATTTGAAAAGCATTCGAGCAGCCGAGACAGCCGCCCGCAGCTGGGAAGAGTTTCTAGCACTTTCACGCAGTCGCTCTGGTCAGCTGTCATCTCGGGCGGGATGTAAACAAAGGAGAGCGAAGAAAAAAAAAACAAATCGATGCACTTGCAAGCGTACTGAGAGCGATAAACAAAATATTCACACGACGACAAGTGTGCGCTAAAACGGGTTTTGCGAAATGTGCCGGCCGGTGTTTTCCCTGCGTTCCGTGCTGCGGCCGTGGAAATAACTCCCTAACGCACTGAAATAATCACTGCACACCGGATAACCGACGGCGATACGAGAGCAAACAGCAGATACGTTCGCCTCGGCTGGAGCAAGACACCCAACTGACACGTATTAAGAGCGTTCTGTGTTATTGCCTGTTATCAGGCAGCAACTGGAGCGTGGCAATATGTTGATAGTCGAACGGTTCTGGTACGATTATTTGTAACGATAAAATAATACGCGCCCTTATGTTTTTCACTGTGAAGATGATTCCTCCAAGCGTGGAGGTCAAATGAGAATTGGTTGCGTTTATGTGTAGGTAGAAAAAAAAACCAAGTTGTTGACACAGCGACATTTGTATTTGTTCACCATTCTCCTTTCATGTATTTTTTTACGCAACGGCTGATGAAACCACTGTTGCGAGTTTTTTTTAAACTCAAGTCTTTTAAAAACAAATTATATTCCTTATAAAATTGGTTAATGAGAAAATTTGTATAAAAAAATGAAACCGTTCCAAAAAGTCACCTGTGTTTCCAACAATTTTGCCAACAACATGAGCAGCGATGAAACACATTTATTTACGATTATTGCAGCTTTTCTGTACTGTGGAGCCAGGCATCTGCTTAGCATACCGTTTCTCCAAATGGATGCATGTAAATGAGGCCGAATTTAATAATTAAAGAATTATCCACTTTAGTACCGCTCGGCCGAGCTGCGACCTATCTTATCCCCAACGACCTTCTCGGACAGTTGTTGCTCGCGTCTTACCGCAAACGAATGAAATTTGGGATGTCTTGCATAAATTATCTGCGATACCGGGCGCGTTTTAAATGTTACAAGCCCATACACAGCCAACGAACACACCGCGCACGGAAGTGAGTCGGATAAGGAGCAGATAATTCCGCTGTTCTTGCCCCGTGTACAGATGCCGTTTCTTATCGGTACGGATATTACTGCGGCCGTACGATGATCTTCGCTCCTTCCTTTCCAGCTGCGTCGGCTTCGTACGAGAGGATGCTTGACAAATACTGACCATCTGACCCGTGTTCGTTTCGAGTAAAGTAAGGAAAAAAAAAACGAAAACGGTTAAAAAAACCGGAAAAAGATCATCGCCGCAGAGCGACCAACAGGTCCGACGCATGATCGTGTCACGGTGGGTATCGCTTCGTCCATCCGAAATGTGTCGTCGTTTCTTCATTTTATCAATGTTCCACCAATTATCTTTTTAAATGTCTCCAGCTAGCTGCTAGTTCCTGGACGTCGATCCGCCGCTGCTCCGCCGTCGGAATCCAGTAACGATTAGTCCGATCGGTGGTTAAGTTTTACAACGCCGCGGAGAAGCTTCTTCAGCGGGTGGAATTTGCCTCCGTTCGCCGGCTTCACGATCTGATTCCATACACAGGCCATTTGCATTTACGCCTGCCAAGGGCTCTCCATGCAGCAAACATGGGTGCAATAATTCCCCGATTGTTCTTCTGATTCGGTTTCCAATGTTCGTTGGGTGATCGGCCACTTTATTGTGATATCTAAATGATAGTAAACCTTCCTCTCTGGCTCTCTTTCTCTCGCTTTAACCCTTCACTGGACCTGTGTTAAATTCGCGAATGTAAAGCTTACATATGCTTTTATGGCATGGATCATCGGAGCCAAATTGAGCCCCTCAATTTTTCCTCTCGGTTTGATTGCCCCAATAAATGCCGGGTGGTCTGGCCGATACGGTGGCTAAGTTTGTAAGGAAAACATCTAATTGATAGGCGCAGTGGTAACACGCTCCGACTACGGAGATGGATTCCCCCTGATGCCCAAAGCCATGAGTTGAAGACTAATGAGTAATCACATTGGAAACAAAATCTCTAATTAGTATACAATTCTTCTTTTCTGGCTTATGAAAGGAAATCGCTTATTTCGTTCGTTGTGTTGTCTTCATGAATATTAAGAGGATGTTATCAAGAAAGTACCTACAAAGACGCACACTTTACGGAAATCATTTTGGCGTTTGAAGGACGCAACAAATAATGAAAGAATAAACCATCTCAAATTCGATTGCTGAATTTTAGAAAAGATTTGAAAACCACACATCCGCAATGTTATTGAAGAAAAAGTGGTCCTAAAAATAACAAGACCAACACCCATCCCCAAACGCTGCCAGGAATAAAAGCATTAAACAGTCGTTTGGCGTCTTTCCATGTGACGGAGGAAGAGAGTAACAACGATCCACGGCGAGTTTTGTTTAAAACTTCGATTAAAAACAATGGGCGATAACGCGAGAATGGCATCTTTTATCTTGCCGTTCATTGTTTGGCGTGGAGCAGAACGCTAGCGGAACAAATAAAAAGGAAGCAAAAGATCCGCTCATAAAAGGACATACTAAGTAATGTCCTGGAGCTCGCACTGGTGCCACGCACGTACGGTAGCATCGTCTTTCATTCCGGTGATCACACGTGAACGGTATTGTTTTTGCGGTCAACGATAAGGAAAGAATAAGACGGTGGACGGGGATCACACGGGGAAAGCATTTCCGTCGCTTTCGCCATGCTGCGCATTGACAGTCGCATAGCTGTGGAAGCAATATCGAAATACTTTTACTAGAAAAGAATACCTGATGCGGATGATTTAGTGCCGGATTTTTTTGGTGTGTATTGTCAAGCGTAATCTTTTCACCGAAATGAGGGTTTAGTTCGGGTTCCGCCGGAGCATGCTGATGTAGAATCGAGAATTGAGTGTTGGTTCGCAATTAGTGTTCATATTTTGAGTTTTAAAAATACTGCATTCATTTTATAGGCAATATTTTACTTTAATTTTAGATAGCACAATAAAGACGCAATATGTTAGGATTGTCTTGCAAATACGGAGCACAATAAAAAAAGAAAAAAATCGTCTAAAAATCATCCAAACTTGTAAGTAATGTTTAACACTCCAACGGGTTTTGGGTTAATCTGACCGGATTTGTCATTTGGTCTTTTGAATATCCCCAAAACGAAGCCACATTTTAAGAAGCAAATAGAGGGCTTTTCTTAGAATCCAAAACTACATGTGTTACATGTATTTTTCGGCATTTTTCGGACCAACCCATTCCGAGAAAAATTTATACTTTACCTATTTCGAACAAAACGGGTCATCTTGGGCCAAACTTTTTAAAGCGTTGTAATTTCCTCGTTTTTGGATTTTTAAAATCTGTTTCGGTGTTTTTTTAATAATTTCTCTCCTCTTCATATCTTGGCCGCTGTCTCGGGAGGAATGATAGTATGTCGCGTTTTTGGGCATTTTTATGAAGAAAAAGGTTTTGAACAAAGAAATTTAGGCCAGAAAAAGAATGTGAGCTAAAAAGGCAATAGTAAAATAGATATTTGTAAATTTTTTTCCAAATTTGGATTTATTAAAGCGTGTCAAATGCCTCATTTCAGTTCTTTTTATATCACAGATTAAAACATATGATACTTAATTTTTTTTGATCTGAAAACGTGACTTTATCGCACCAATTATGTTTTTTTTCTATTTAAGAATTCAAATAGTGTTGCTGCAAATGATTTTAAATCGCAAAAAAAAAATTATATTATACTTTTACTTCGTAACAAATGCGCAAGCACCGGGTATACCACCGTTTCTACTAACATAGCGGCATAGGAATCAGGAAGAAAGGAAATCTAAAAACACAAAAAAAGACAACAACTGTACCTTCCAAACATCGTTTACAGATTGTGAAAATGTATGAAAATGACGCTTATTACGCTTAAAAAAGCTGAGGTCAAAACAACCCGTTTGGTCGAAATAGGTATACTCCTAAACCCGGAGGTTTGAGTGATAAGGATCAATGTCTTTGGAGTCACCAATGTCTTTTGCCAACTGTGTGCAGTTGTACTCATCGAAATTTTAGCGCACCAATCAGGAGAATATTATATCTCATTAAACAGTTCCGACCATCAGATAGCAGGAATCAAAGAACCGTCACTGTTTTCTTCATGCATAATTTTCTTATTGCAAATAATTTTTCTTTGTAACATTTTTAAGCTGTTGTCTTCAGCAGTCTGTTCCTAACCGGTTTAAGATTGAGTTAAAAAAATGTGAATTATAAAATGTATAGCTGGACAAATAAAATAGACGACTGTCAAGTCCCGTCGGATGTGTTTTATCGTACACAACTTCATTGCTGAAAGTCACAAGATACCGTATTTGTTAGACATTTACCTTCCCTGCTAAAAAAAAAGAGATATTTTTACTACGGGAAAATCCGTATTCTAGATGAATTTTTGACTATGGCTGGTGATTCGAAAAACCAAGTTCTCCTGCAAACAGTTGTGGCATGACCTAAGGCTTGCATGATTATTATATAATCCTTCATGTTCGCCCATGTTTCAATAAATTTCTTCCTATGAAGCTGCTGAGTTCCATCCATCTATGTGTCCCTTCAAATGTGTCGACTAAAGTGATGTAAGAAGCAAAAGGACCAGCAGGAGGTGTTATTTACATGATTGCGACACTGTGTTAAACCGGAGTTAAAATCACCAGTTTGTTTAGCGTCAATTAAACGGCAATTTCTCCAAGATGCTTATGACCTACGATGTACCGAGCGCTCTATAGCTCCATCGGTGCACTGGCGTGCTTGGGCAGGACATGCCCGTATCCAGTCGGCAGGATCTTCGAGAAAGCCGGGCCTGAGACAAACGGGGGTTTACAGTACACAAATTGAAACACATCGTCCAGACGACTCCCAACGACGTGTGTTTCCTCGCCCAAGGGCCCAAGGGGAGGAAAATTTTAACATCATCACCTGTAGCGACGGCCTGGAAGATGTTCTACAAGATTCCACCCGAAAGATAACATCATCTTCTCGAGCGAAGGTACTGCAGCCTGGGAGGCGGATGCCAGGACTAGTGCGAACTCGTTACTTGAGAAGCTCGCCAATTAGCGTAGCATGAGGCGATGACTAGGACCGACAAGATTTTAGGGTGCAGACCTGGAGCTCAGGTAACCGAAGGGCCACGGTGATAACGATGATGTCGTCGTGTGTTCACCGTCCTTCTCGCCGGACCGGCTCGCAACGTGCTCGGCTGTTTCCCATGGGCTGAAAAGGACGTCAGATGTTGCTAATAGTTTAATTTCAACTACCGACTCCCCCCCCCCCCCCTCCATCCTGAAACGGACCACCTTCCGACGACGACGGCAGCGACGTGTGATCCTCCTGCATGTTCGCAGGTCATAAATTGGGCGGTTTGTCTCGTATGCATCCCTGTACGTCCTGCACGGTACACGGTGGAGCACAACACTTACGGACACTTGTATGCGTACGGGGAGGTGCCCATCCCCTTTACTCGACCCGGTATTAGCTGTCCTGGTGGCAGCATGATAAATAAATCATGTGGCATATTATACCGGTACTAACAAGGGTTTTTGCGGAACTTAACTTTAAACTGCACCCGAGCCTTGGATGGAGGACCCTTATCTAGCGAGTTCTTTCCTGAGCCATTAGTCCACCCTGTCTGGAACGGCAGGATGATCACACACACGTACAAGCACACGCAACGCTTTGGGTGGCTTAGGCAAAGTCTCTTTATCGCCAGACCGATTGCATAAACTGTTTCGTTCGTTGGTGGGCTGCACTTGGCTTGGGGTGGGTATTACGGTTACTCGAATATTGCATGTTCAAAATTATGTTCTTCCATCTACGGTGAACTTCCCAGAGCGTCGTTCTGACGTGCAAGTTCTCGGACGTCGCAGTGCAGTGATGAAGAGTGCATTGGGTTACACCGAAAGAAAACTCCATCCACGCAAGGAAAGTGAGTGCAATTACAGGCGAGCTGTTCGTTGCAATAAACAGTTATGCTGGAAGGATTTCGGGTCACTCTTTCTAGCAAAGGAAGTTTTCAATCCTACTTGCAATTTGTTTGCATAATTCTAAGTGAAGCACCGCTGCTAGGTTATATTTTCCTTTTCTGTGGAAACGTTTTAGTCGTTTGTGTTCTTGGGTAGATTCATGTTTTTTTCCTTCTCCAACCACGAAGGCGCGAGGTGATCTTGGGTGGGGAGAGAAGACAACGGGAAATTTATGTTTAAAAAACATGGCCGAACAAGGCTCGGTTCGGTTGTGAAATCAATAGAATATACGGACGGCGGTTTTCCATTCGACCCCCCCTTGCCAAGGAAGGCATCATTAAACGACGAACGAATGGAGGTGAAGTCCGGTCGCACGAGGAGACCCAAGGTTGGGTGTTTTAGCGTGGCTGGTTCCCATTTTACATGGCTGACGGTTGACTGACTTGCCCCGACTGACTGAAGCGCTGGATGGAAAATGCGAAAATGCACACCCCTGGTAGGTCCGTACGCGCCCCCGTGTGCAGGAAAGGTTTTCGGTTTTCGGAAGCGGGAGGGCGTTCACCATAAAACAACCGTGTTGGGTAGTGTACTTTGGTTCTGCCCTATGTTTCCCGGGTGCAGCTGGCCAGGGGTGGAGGAGAAACTGCCGCCGACGACACGCGAGGATAGTGGAAGCAAACGAACAATCCACATGACGTGCGTCGAAATGGAAGTGAGCTCAAAAATGGCAAGCGAACACCTTTACTACCCACTTCCGGTTTATTAACATAGTATTTAACAACGTATAACATAGCGGAGAAACAGAAAAAAGTTGCTGTCCTACCAACACGTACACACACACACACGTGCAAATGTGGACAGCAAGTGCAAACGGCATAGGCGGAGCTGGAACGGTAATTGACGGTTTGCAAAGTGAGAACATATAATAAAATTGTTTTATTGATTGTTACACTGTTAAATCAATTAAAGCAAATGCATTATGGGCCTTCGGGGGCCTTATGTTGGGCGGGATGGGAGTGATCGCTTGTGGGCGTGATTGACGCGTTCGATCGGGGGAAACATGCATTGTAGTGTTTCTATCATAAATCTATGCTCCATGTCGACCGGAAGCTGGAGCGTGTAGTACCATGACGTACAGCATATTTTAAAAGATGATTACAAAAATAAGCAGTACGTGCTACTTTTTAGGAAGTTCTTCAACCATATTTGTCTGATGCAGTATAGTCAGTTTGGAATTGTTTTTTTGTTTTCTTTAAAAATCTTTGGAAAAACGATGCAGAAATTGGATGGAAACCCCGAGCCTGAGATGGCAGATTGAATTTGCATTTGCCGTGTCTTTTCTGAAGAACATTATTACTCTTAATTTCTTAATATTTAAAACAGGTTAAAGACTTTCCTTCCAGGAACATAAAGTGAATTCAAAAAGTATAGGTCTGGCTGTATATTGATTGGTGAAAATTGCTTTTTTTGAAATGTTTTTGTGATTCAGAAGTGGTCTGTCACTGATTGAATCATAGAACGAGGTCCACCCATTTGTCTAGCAATCCCGTAAGACGATTTGCACTTATGGTGAAGGTGCGTGGTTTATTTTCTCTGTTCAGGGCCCGACTTTTTACTTTGCTGACATATTATATTCAACCTTCTGGTGAATTGCACACCGTGGGCAATATCACATTTCTAATGCTACATAAAGTGCCAATCACAGGAATAAACTGTTCCATTGGGAAACTTTGGGCTAGGCATATGAAACGGTGGCGTTTTGTAAAGTGGACGAATCCTTTTCGAGTATATGTCAAATGAAGTGATATTGTTTATACTCTTTGGTTCTTTCATTATAAGGATTTTTGGCCTTATTTTGAATTGTAAGTATGAATTGACCACTCTGCTATCCATTTTGTTCATTTTTACTAACCTCCAAATTCGGTCCACCAATTTTCCAAGAAATCTACAGCTAGACGAATACTTTTTTTTCTCCGTGTAGGCATGTACTTACCACTAACAGCTTCTCGTTTCAAACGCTCAGATTCAGATTGAGATTCTTCTTATCATTTTCACTTTTGAGTTATACAAAAGCATCAAATAGCATATTTGTTTGCAGATTTTGACCAATCCAAACTTACACATATGAAACATGGGTGTCTCTTATCTTTGCAACAATTTCAATTCCTTCTCTTCACTATTTTTATAGTTTAGAATCTTCATTACCGTTTTCAATCCAACAAATTGTTGATCTGAACAAACTTCCGGTTAATTTTATCGTACGTTCCTCGTGTCCCTTAAATATTCATGGATGTTTTATAATATTCATTTTATTTCCCTTTTCGTCTATCACTATTAACTTAAACTTATTTTCAGGAGTTATCCCCGGAGCACATGATACGATTAAAATTCTCGCCGAAACACGTTTTGCGAACCGAGCACACGAATGGATACCGACAAACTGCGGAGCTGAAGTGCAATGCGAGCGCGCGCGAAAAAGCCGTCACCTTTCTTTTCCACCGACCGGCAGTTGGACGAGATGCAAAGAAAAACGCGAAAATAACGCGTTTCAGATAATGAAAAGGAGCTACCACCGACTGAATTTTCTGGTGAAAAAAATAAACAAAGCGCCTGAACTCAAGACATCAAGACAACTGCAATCCAACTCTTTCTCTCGAGTAACCAAAAACAAAAAAAAGAACAGAACTGCTTCCAATTGCAAATCGAAAGATTCCAACTTTCGTCGCTTCCTCCCAAAGGGCCGCTGAAAAACCGGGAAGCAAGACGTATGGAAGACCCCATTTGGACCCTGAACGATCAGGTGAGTTTGTCTCTCTTCTCTTCTCCCAAGATCCGCGGGCTCCCCTTCGCACAGGTTTTGAGATTCGTGCGGTTTAAATGAAGTTTTTGGGGTGTCTTGCGAAATTATAGGGCCCGCATGTTGTAGCAAATTAGCATCGGCTTTATAATTGTTTCGTTATTTTTCTCGACGATCTCGATCACGGAAGAAGGCTCCCTTCCGTTCCCTGCACGTCGTGTTTCATTTGCGTTTCATCTGGAGCCCGTGACGCGCCAACGGTGGTACGCTAACGGGTGACAATTAAAATGTGCGAATTTAGAGCAGAAGTAGGCCTAAAGTCAACACGGACATGGCTGGGGTTTGTTTTTTTGCCCCTTGTGTTATGACTGTGAAGAAGTAAATTCTTGTTTTTTTTTTTTCTCTACGGTTCGCTGTGTGGATTCCGCGTGAACCTTTTCTCAAATTAACCCGCTACAGCATGTGAGGATTAAATAAACGTGTGCACACGTCCTTCGACTTCCTTCTTTCTTTGCTCTTCGTTTTTTTTTGTGCTGGACGTTCATCTCTCTATAGTGGAATAAACGTGGTAAAAACACCTCACTCTATCAAATGCAGCCGTGTTTTGCACCGTTGGTAAAAAAAAAAAAAAAAACGGTTGCAAGTTGGACCGACTTACAGTTTGTTCGCGGCCGATCGCACGCAAATGTGGCGATCGCACTCATCCTCGCAGGATCCTGGATGCGAAGTGTGAAACGAGACGAGCGGTTCCGCATGTCGAGAACAAACTCGTCCTTACAATCCAGCGCATCCCTGCAACTGCCAACTGCCGGTTCCTCTGTTATAACCAAAAATATGTTCCCCGTGTTTTCTTCTCATCTGCTGCTCGTTCGATCGTGTTTGTCCATCTGACTATCTTAATTTGATTTATGTTGAATGTTTCCCCCGTGGAGGACGAGAACAAGGTTCCTTGTTTTTGCGGTTCCATCGATCCGTTTTGATAGCACCTGAAGGGCTGCAAACACACACACACACATATACACATTCAGAAGGGATTTGCAAAGGTTTGCGCCTGACTGATGGATTAGGTACATTCAATTAATAATCTTCACCCAACGCAGTTCTCCGTTTTGGCAAATGCACTTTTCGGCATTCGTTCAAAAGTTTGCCCCTCGTCGAAAGGGTGAAAAATAAAAAAAAAAACAGGCGAAGAAAGGCCAAAGATATATTTATATCGATCAAAATCGTGCCGGTGACGGACAGCCGCCGAAAACGTCGGTCGGTGCTTGTTGTTTATTGATTTATATGAGCCAATTATCAGGTACCGTGGTAAATGGCGGTGAATAAAAAGGCGAGTTTATCATCCGCCCGGGAAGGGGATGGGGCTTCCCGGCTTTCGTGTTGATAATTTTTCGGTTGCTCGCAAGGTGCGTTCCGCTGTTTCGTGTCTGTTTCCGGCTGGAAAGAGCATCGAAACGGTAGAAGTTTGTTCCTGCCCCGGCTGGCTATGTTCTGATTATTAGTCACAACATGCCACACGGTTCCGTTTAGCGCTGCGTGGAGCAGTGAAAAACGGCAGTGGGGGTTTCCTGAACCTGTACATAATTTCTGGAATGAAAAACAAATTTCAGAATAATGAACACACACAAAAAAAAAACAGACAAATATTATTTTTCTTTTCGGCAAATGTTTTCCCTATAGGTTTTTTTCCACGGAATGTTTCGTATTTGTTCAAGCATAGAGTATGCTGGGAATGTTTGCCGTTTTATTTGAATTGCTTCGCAGCGCACGAAACGTCAAACCGGAGACGCGGAAATGCGGGTGGCCCGAGTCGAGTTTGTATTTTGTTGCGCAAAATCAATCCCAAAATATTTCCCCGGTTGCGTCAAAACGGTTGCGTGTGTGTGTGTGTGGGTATAGAAATAATAGAAAAATAAGTGCGCTCCCGAACCGTTGGGCAAGCACGCAATTTTTAAGCAACCCGAACTGCATGTTTTAGTACGACGGGAGAAAGGTTTCCGGTTTAAACATTATGGGGCACGGTGAATGGTGAAGCAGAGATTCCCGTTTTCGTCCCAATTCTTGCCAGCGTATTTGACAATAGTAAATAATTGTTTCGGCGTTTTCTCATTGGAAGCGAAGCGCGAGCGGCGTGACTATTTTCTCAATCAATAGCATAAAATAAACAGCACATTTTGGACCGCCCGCGGAGATTGTCTTGTTTATTCTGATTCTGGTGTGTATTTTTAGAGTGACCGTTTTTTAATAGCCCCATAATTCAATAAAACTATTTTGAATCGGTGCGAAAAAAAACTGATCCAGGTGCATTATTAAATCCAATAGCTCGGCACACTTGTATTCGATTTAAAATCAAGCATGGGCTTCCTCAACTCAAGCGAGCTTCAATGACAAGCATAAAGGTTATTACTTAATCAAGAAAAAGGCTCTTGAATCGGTTTGCCAGATAACTTATCGATTGTGTAATTAACGTGTGTAATAAAAACAATCCAACGACGGCGAGAAGATATTTGCTGATTGCAGCGAAACCGATTGCGAAAAAAGTTATCCTTCAGTTCAGTACCAATCCATCCCAGGGAGTTCGACTCGCGAGCAAATGGAACCCATCCAAGCGCGGTGACATGTGTTAGTAGCAGTTGTAAGTCGGTGCCCGGTCGCCATCATCGCCAGACACTGGAGCACCAGTTGTCAATTACGGCAACAGACAGCTCCGATAAAATGTATTAATTGACTACGCTGTGACTATGTTCGATGTGGGATATCGGGGTCGTGCACTTCTGGCAGCTTGTTTGCTAGCATAAACCTTTCCCCGATACGCACACGGCCCGGCCCGACGGATGCAGTGACGCAATCGGTTGATTCTGATTCACTCGCCGAGTGCGGGGATGTCAGTCAACTGTCATATTTCAGCCGCGCGCGCCTCTGCCTGAGGAGTACTCCAGGCTCCAGTCGTGCCTCCTCCCTCAACCATGGTGTTGTCAGTGGTTCGAATACCGTAGAGGAACACAGTACTGGTGTGAATTGCTAATGTTCTGCCTGAGGAGATAAGCGCAAGTGCTGCAATGTCGTTGGACAGAAATATCGATTACCGAGCAAACCAAATCTAGCCAGATTGGAACAGATGTCGCATTTTGGCAATTGGGCAAATTTTAACGCGCACAGTTTTGGGAAAAAGAAACAATTTGCGGACGGGGTTAAAAGGGATCGAGGCAGCTTCGGCGCAAAGCCGTGAGGTTAGTGCTTGCGAAAAAGGTTTCAATTCCCGACGCTGTCCCGTAAGTAAGACAGAAATGCTTGGAAAAGCAAAGCATTGGGCGTCGCGTACTCTCCGAAGTATTCACGTCCCGAAACATTGACACGCTCACTGCGGTCACTTGCAGCGTGTTGTGGGTGTGTCATGGGGCATGTCGGAGAAACTTATTCCTAACAATGAATTCATATGTCGTTTCATTTCGACTAGGACACTCGGAGAGCGGTTCGGGGCTGGACGGTTTACTGGTTGATTTGCAACACCGCTCGAAAACACCCTTTTGTAGATTTCGGTGAAACACGAACGAACAAATGCGTCGCTGGGAAAAGAAATGAAACGACAGCCGGGCACCGCGCGGTGTCACTTAGTGCGGAATGGATTTGGCGGGCGTTGGGTGAAGTGGTTTCGATGCGTTGTCCCGCAAATGGACACCGGAAAGAGGCTGACCACTCCGAGGGGTTTCTCTGGCGATCCCGTTTCGCTAGACCAACTGGACGCCCGGACGTCGACGTGTATGATTTATCGGGCGATAATGGTTTGTTGTTGTAAAATTTGACCACACGTCTAATTTCAAACGATTTGACAATCGCCCAACACCCGGGAACGGGTCCGGACCGGGAAACACATAAATCGTCTAGGCCCAAGGAAATGTTGTCCGCCTGCGGTTGTGGCGGATCTTGCGGGTTGTAATGTTTGTAACGTGGCTTATATTGCCGGACGTCGGGTGGACATGGTCGATTGAATCGGAAGACGGCCGCCGCCAAAAAGTGCTGACGTCTAATTGCCAAGCGTAAATGGATGAATCATAGTTTTGTTGTTCGGGTTGGAAAACTGTTTTTGACGGTGTTAATCACAACAGGGAAACAAACATTCGCTAAGCCATAATCTATAGTAAAAAAATGAGCATCAATAGGATGACAGATTATTTGATTATCTTCTTTTCCCAACACACCTCGATGTGGCTTAATTGTTGATACCTAAGCAAGTATCGCTAAACTTTAGAAGTCTTCTTTGGCACTAGCAGAAGTTTTTTGTAAATTCCCAAAATGGCGTAAAACGGTGTTACGATTAATTAACGAACAGAGGATTTGTTGTTTTAATAGTCTTCTCCATTATTTCAATTTTTATCTCACATTTTGATTTGTTTTCTTATGACAGACTTCTGGATTAGGTATATCTTTCGCAAGGTTTTCCAATAAATCAAAGTTTTGACTCTCCCATTTTTATTTTAAGTTCTCAGGGTTTTGGCTCTAAGTAGACCCCTGAAAAACTGCCAAATGTTCCAAGCGGAGTTCACTCGGACATTTGGAACCCAGGACCTGTTTCATCAGATTGTCAGGCAGTAGAACTCGATTGGTTTGTATGTTGACTTCGTTTTATCGAAGATTATTTTGTTTGCAGGGTTGTGTTATTATGGCACTGTTGCAAAAAACAGGAACTTAAGCAAATAAAAACATTAAACAAAATTAATAATGAATGACACAAAGCAAAGAAAGGATAAAGATTTAAATATTTATAATTTCAATAAAACTCGACCAATCAAAAATAAGGGTTATGAAAAGTATTTAATTAATTGTTTAATGATGAAAATATCATTTTTGAATAAAATGATTTAAATTAAATAAAATATTAAAATTTGATAAAGTAACATGAATACAAAATATTATCCATTGTATTGCTCTCCTTTGATGTTTTTGTTTTCCTATCGTTTATAAATTGAAACAAATATTGGAATCATTTGTTCAACATGGAAAATGATATTTTATTCTGCCCAGATCGAAACAGCTAACCCCATAATACATCATACTTTACCTTCCTCGAAGAGCAGACGTGTCGCAAAATTTACTGCTTCCATTTGCGTTCACCCCAGCGAGCGCAATAAAACTCCCGAAGCCGAAGGTGGCGGGCCTGAGAAGCGGCGTCAAGAACTCTACCGACACTTCCTTCACTCGATGGGTGCGACACGTGACAGAGCCAACGCAAGTTTTGTGTTGTTGTTGTTGTAATGCTGCATTTTTTCTGCCACCAAAATGTTCCGTTGCGTTCCTTTCGAGGTCCTCCGCTTGATGGAAAACAGCGTTGCGGAAGGAACTCACACCTAAGACCGGGCGGCGTCGGGTGAGCGAGGACATGGCCTCTGGGTGATCCTTTTTGGAGACCCGTTCGGAAAAGTGTGACAATGCCACAGTGTTGGCTTCTTTTGTGGCACGAAGTGCGCGAGGTTTTATGGCGTACAGTGTGGCACGAAGTGTGTGCGTAACGTTCGATTTTCTTATCATTGAGTTAATAAGTATTATTGTCGAAAGGAAGGCAATCCTAACGCTAAATTTTCTTGTCAGTCGATCGTTCGTTTGAGGATAATTGTAACTTCGCTTCATGTGTGGAATTCTTGCATGCTCCTTTCATTTTATTAGCATTCAGACATTAGTAGCATTTTGTTAGTTTTTGCGCAACAGACAGCAAAACTCGATGCTTTAATCTTTGAATTAATTTTTTAATAATCTTTGCGTAATCACGATTGTTAATTTGTTAGAATATTTGGTCACGAGCTGTTTTTCAACATGCTCATACACGATTCGCGTCTGCAGAAACCCATTTCCATCAGAAGGTCGTGGTTATTGTGATCGTTGTAGAGCAAAAAGAACCTCCCCGTGTCGTTGGTGTTGGCCCCATTCCCCTATCCCTTTCTCGAGTGGGTTGTTTCCGGTTTTTCTCCCAAACGGAGCGTGCAGTGTAAAGGCACTGGCAGACGACGCTTCCCAACAAAGGGCATCCTCGTCGCGCCACAGCGATGGAAAATCGGGATAACAGTTGGAGAAGAAATAATAAAAAAAAAAAAATGCCGCAGAGGAGAACACGGCGGAAACAGGCAGGCGACAGGAAGTGCCGAAGGAGTTCCCGCTCCCGTGCGAGCTCCTGTGTGACGGTCGCTTGCCAAAGGAGGATTTTTAATGAATGATTTTCGGATTAATTTATATAAATAAAATTAAAATTAGCTCAATTTCCTCGTTTGGCACCCGAGGTTTTTGTGTTCGACGCTCGGCGTTCGCGGCTTCCTGCATGCCTTGCCTTGGGCTCGCGAGGGAGCGAGCGGCAGGACTTGGCCGGGGTGCCCCCGGACTGAACGGTGAAGGGTTTTCCTGTTCCCGTTCTGCTGCTTTTCCGCTTTCCTCCCTGTCTCCCCGTCTCGTCGATGGCCGTGTGTTGTTGTTCCTGCCGGTGAAAAGGGCCGCGCAGCAAATTTGTCATGGTATGTGCCTGTTTTGCCCATTTATCATTCGCGTGGTGTTGCAGATAAATCGGTACCCGGGTTTCTGCGCCCTCGGGTGCGGTTCCAGCGGCGAAAATGGTGGCGTGATTTTTATTACAAGTTATGACGGATCCGGACGGAACTGGCAGCGAGGTGACGGCGAAGGTCTTTGGGGCGCCCGGAAGTGGATGAGGCGCTTGTGAAATGGCACTTGTAATTATGCCATCGCGGAGTTCCCTTTTTTTCTGTCATGCCTCGTTCCATCCACTTCATCTCCTGGCTGAAGCCGAAAACGTTGCTTGCCTTCGACGCCGTGTTTCGTCTCGTTTTGGGGTCAGGTAGGGCTCGGAGATTATTTTTCCTCTTCTCTCGTTTGCCTCGCAGCAAATGTCCCCGCCCGGGGAAAACGGTGGTCGGAGGCACAAGGGACGCTTACAAGCCGTTATAGCCGTGGCAGCAAAAAGGGAAACCCGAAGAAAAAAGCAAAACGGTTTAACTCGTCTTCGACATTGTCGACGCCCGGTTCTCCAGTGCGCCGGTTTCGCCCTCGGGGCCAAAGGGGCTCACTAATGGGTGTCGAGACGCGGGTTTGAGTGTGAGAGCGAGATCACCATTAAAAAAAAGACCTCAGTAAAACAGGGAAACCCCGAGACAAAGCAAAACAAAAAGTGTCCTGCGGGATGAGTTTTCAATTAAAATATTTTCTAAATTGGATTGATGGCGATTCAGAGATAAACACATTTTACACTTCATTAATGCCGTTTGTATTATTACTTTTGCTTTGTCCTGGTGTTCGTCCTTCCGGTTCGGGCGATGGCAAACGGTGGCCACCCTCGCGGGATACATCTGTGTGTGTGTGTGTGTGTGTGGGGAGTGTGCGATGATAATATCTTTTGATTTGTGTGTATCCAGGCCATGATGGAAGGACATTGATCGGTGAGGCGCAACGGATTATCTTCTTGGCTCGGTCGTTTTATTTTTTCTTGCCCGCAGATGGACGTGGACATGTGTTGCGCCTTGCAAATGTAATGGAAATACGTTTCATTGTAAGCTCTGTGAATAGTATTTAACTTCTGCCAAGAAGGTGTTTATTTTAACCGACTAAAATATGATTTCAGTTCGACCATTGGAAATCAAACGAACTCTTCACGAGTTTATTTTTCATGTTTACCAGCTTTTTTACGTTTAGTTCATTAATTTAAAGAGATTGTATTTTTCATTTTATTATTTTATATATTTATTTTATCTATTTATTTTATCTATTTATTTAATGCTCAGTAATCGGGCAATGTGCCTAAAAAATCCTTAAAGAAATCTTATACGTATTTTAGCGTAGCGTAGCTGACGTAGCTGATAAACAGACATGTTAAAATCGACGGAAGACCCTAGCTTATTGTATTAGTACAAAAATTTGAAAAGTGGATCGCCGGTGCTTTTTATCTCGTCTTTCAATTTTAGTTGAATGGTTAGGACACCACACAATGCTGATAAACTCAAGTATTCGACGAACCAAGGCACAATACAACAATTTTAAACAGTAAGGTTCTTTGGATTAGGAGTCTTTGGAGGACGATTATCAAGCAGTTGCAATTATAACAGCAATTAGTTATATTCTCTTGAAACGGTGAACTAGGAATTTTTAATTTAATTTAATTTAATTTATATTATTTGAACGGCCAGGCCGTATTAATGCTTTTTATAGCATTCTTGCTCGTCTTGCTCGGGAACTAGGATTTTTTAAGTAAATAGTAAAAACATGTGAGAGGATTACCGAACGAAAAACGAAATAAACAATTGGTTTAAAGGGCCAAGTGAAACAACATTGATTTCAATTGCTTGATTTTTATCTCCCGATGTTGCGCTCGTGTAACAGTTGTGTCAAATATCGCAGTATAGTATAAATTTCCACTTTTTCCTGGCAGTGCAGGAAGGCACACACACACACACCTGCCATCGTAATGCGCGATGGAAATTTCAAAACCCTTTTACGACGGTTGTCTCGCTGGTTGTTTGGCTTAGGAACATTTCCTGCCGCCATTAGCTCACGGGGCACATCGCCGCGTCATTGTCGTCACCGGCTGTTGTGCCAATATCACGGGCACGTGAAACAACAGTGGCGGATTATTACTAGCAGGTTGCTGTATCGCCTACTGTTCCCCCCTTACCCCCCTTGCACTCACTTTGCCGTGGGACGTTTGGTAGTAAAAAGTCAATATTGGCCGATTCTTGGCGTCTGCCAAGACGTTCGATTCGAGCTGGCTTTTTTGTGTTTTTGTTTTTATTCCTTCGTTTCGTGTTACTCCAGGTTTGTAGTCCCATTTTTGTGTAAGCTTGTACGTGTTTTGCACACGCACACCGAAAGCCGGTGGGAAAAGACAGCAAAAGGGGTGTGCAAATGCAAAGAAAGATCGATTGCGGGAGGCGATCGACGGACGAATCGCGCTACGGCAAGGAAAAAAAAAGGATACGTTTGTAAAATTTTCAATTTTACACCTCCACTCCTCCAACGGTTCCTCCGTTCACCGACGACAGCTCCTGCAGGTGCCACCTTGTTAGGCACTTCGGGGAAAAGGACCTCGAAGTGGGTAACTTGGTTGTATCGTTTTCTTGTTTAACGCTCGGAAACAAGTGTCTTTTATAACTGTGAATTTCTTCGCGACATCGGCCCGTCGCAGTGTGTGCCTGGAATATACGGTTGTTCGACTATCTCACACCATCGCAGACTTCCCCGCGTCGCCGGGATTGGGTGGCTAAGTGAAAGGGTTGAACTGAACAACAAAATCGAATTAAATTTTATAAATATTACCCCAACCCTCGGGGCGCGACGAACGACGACGACAACGACGACAACGACACCGATTCGGCACGGTGTTTGGCGTTTCGCGCGAACTGCGCCACCTTGCGGTGCTAAAGGGGTTTTTCCGCGAGAAAAGGGGACGAAAACGCGGCAGCAGCAGGAGCAGCAACATCGCGCACGTCTGCCTTTAGTATAAGTCGACTACCGAATGTCGCTGACGGTGTGTTGGCTTGTCGCAGAAAAAAGGGGTCTCGCGTCGTCGTCATCGTCGTCGTCGTCGTTCCGCCGCCCTTATCCGTCTTCGCCCACCCTTCCTCGACAGTGAGCGCTGTAAACAAGTGAGTCTTTCGATTCGCTAATTTGTTATGTGGGGTGTCAGTTGGTATTATTGTGATTTTAATTTAAATTTAACCATATGCCGCTGCTACTCAAATGGTGCTTAAAACTTTTCCCAGCGTGTGTCTCTCGGTTTCTCCGCTAGATGGGGGGTGATCGGTGTAGCGGGATGGTTAAATCTCGGAACAATCTCTTCCGATGCGCCGTGCTGACTCGCGGGAGGGCCCGGCTTCGTGTAACAGCGGTGTAACAGCTCAGTTTGTTACTGTCAGGCTTTGGGTGAAAAACAGTTTCGATGAAGACACTAAAGATTTCGAGAGCAATTTTCGACTACACCTCACCTCATCGTCAGCTCCAGAAGTCACCTGAGGGCGGTAATGGGCGGTGATAAAAGGAAGGTCGTTTGATGTAAGCTACGTAAGGAGTTTAATTAAATTAAATGATAATCTCAGCTGAACAGGTTACTTCTATTTAAAATGAATATTTGAAACACTGGTTTTTTAGATAATACATTTTTAGTGCATCTCTTCAGTATATTACTTTATCTTAAGAGTCTTAATTGCTTTAAATAAACCTTCAGTTTTTCTTGCTCCACAGACATGTGCTGTTAATTTCTTTTGACTTGTTTATCGAGAATGGCTTTTTCGCAATGCAACATGGTTTCAATACTCCTAACTGACAAAGTCAAACATAGTATCCTGCTCGCTAAACTTTGTAAGTACGAGATTTATCATTTTTCTCAGCATTATTGACCAACGTATCGTGACCAAGATTTGACTCTACGCTGACAATCTTAAAATGTTTGCCCCCATTGACGCGTCCTGTGAACATCTTCAGACCTTCCTTGAATGTTTCAACGTATACATATCATTTAGGTAAATGTTAATAAGTGCTGTGTTATCTTATTGACAAGAAAGCGTATTCCTATCGTGATTCAGTACACAGTAAGGTCTTCCCGTTCTCCGTAATGACTTAGTACGCGGCTTAGGTCTTCACCTGTACTGCAAGCTAAACTTAAGATAGCATTTAGATGCAACTGTTGCTAAAGCTATTCGTACGCTAGGTTTAACTCTCAAAGTTACTAAAGATTGTAAGGACCCTTTTTGCCTTAAATCCGTTTATTGTGTGCTGGTTCGTCGATTTTGGAATTTGCGTCCATTGTATGCTCTCTGTTCCAAAGAGTTATGATAGATAAGATAGAAACAATTCAAAAAAAAAAAAAAATGACACGTGTGATGTTTGATCGTTTATCATGGTCCATCATCGCTTTCCGAGAAACAGTGTATGGTGGTCAAGATCCACTAATCAAACTTTTAAGGACCTACAATAAACTCGGAAACCAGGTGGACTTTAGTACGTCGGTGCATTGCGCGTTCTCTTGAGGACTTTATTACGTGTTAGTTTGTACTGTTGGAGTTATAACTGTAATTAGCTTAGTGCAGGTTATTTTTAAGCATAAAACTTTAGTTATGTAGACCAACTGGTCCAGAAAAAAAAAAACATGAGGTAGTAAGATATATTTTAACGTTCAACACTTTCCGTTGCACAGATGACAGCTTACTAGCTTGTACACGTCGCTTTTGATTGAATACAAGCTCCTGATCGCAGAAAGGGGTTTGAAGTCTGGATTCAGAACTTAATTAGCTACCGGGCAGCAAAGTTACACGTGTCTTGATTAAGCTTCCTGCTTCGCGTACGTGTTCCAGTATGATAGCGTACAGGACATTTGACAGGACTGTATGCAGACGAAAAATGATGTTCCGTACAAGTATACTATTCAAATAACCATCAATCAAACACATTCTGTCAGTGCGGCGCACACTATCGGCGTTGGCACACATTTGGCGCTGGCGTTGCATCGCGTGATTTGTGCTCGAGTCCTGCTGCTGCGTGCTTCCATGACAACGCACATACACTTTTGACATTTGAACGTCATGATTCGATCACGAGGTGAGGGTTTTGATGCCGCACCGTTTTCGGTAGCGTTTGTGTGCTGTGTTTGTGCTGCACGCTGGGTTTGGAGTCAACTTAACGCCCTCGGATTGTTGATGTTGAGCCGATCCGTCAAGAAGCGGTAGGGTATGGAATGTCTAATTTCTCGATAGTTAAGTCGCGACACGTGTCGGCGCGGATGTGCGAGCGCACGTACATATGTACACATTAGCTACGGGGGCGCAGGGAAATCGCTGGGCCACACGCTTTTCCCCCTGCTCCGAGGGAGACGAGCGAGGGGATCGTCGGCGAGTGCTTGTGATAAAAACCAGATCATGACACTAATGAATACGTTGAGCAAAATCAAACCGACCATCAAATCAGGAGGTCACTGAACAGGCCGTTGGGGGAAAAGCCCTTTTTCCGGACGGGTGTTGCGTTATAATCTCTGGCGTTTGGTGAACCTTTTCTTCAGCAAGGTGGATTATGATGCAACGGGAACGACTTGCCGGATTCCTTAAACCACCCACCGGGTGCCGGGGTGACAGATAGGGGGTTGTTTTGTTTCTCCCTCCCA
Source organism: Anopheles atroparvus (assembly GCA_914969975.1). NCBI lineage: Eukaryota > Metazoa > Arthropoda > Insecta > Diptera > Culicidae > Anopheles > Anopheles atroparvus. Next base: position 14,667,414 of record CAJZCY010000002.1, read on the forward strand.
TACTTCTTCCCCGCTTGCACCCGGCGGTCCCTTCCATTATCATCCTTGCCCATCCACCTTCCTTTTCGATAGCGGGCTGCGGAAAGCGCATTCGTTCGACGTCACTTCACTTCAGCGCCGTTTTCATAATTCCGTCAAAAGATGACACGAAGTTATGCGACGCGCTGGGCCGAAATTAAAAGTGAAGAAAAGTGCGGCCAACCGAAAGTATGTTTATAAATACGTCAATTCGTCGCACAGTCACGTGGCGTTGACATGCCGTGGTACGAATGTTGGGGTGGCTTCTGGTAGCTCGGAAGCCCGGAGGTTTTTCGGTGGACTGCTGAGCGAGGGGACAGTTCGCTCTAGGACATTCTTACGTCAGTTGATGGTTATTGGGTGGATTCTTGCGTTAGTTATCGAAGGTTTGTTGCATTCGGTAGCGGCTAGAGTTGACACGTTCCATGCCTTGCTGCTGTCTGGTTGCGGTTTCCAGAAATCAATTGGCATATTTAAACGAAATGGACGTTTGACTGTTGCTCGAAGAAATGGGGATGATATGTTTCGCCATTATACTGGATGCATTGTGTTATACGATCTCGCGTATGTTATATGATCTTAATATGTGTAATAAATATGTTCTGCGATAAATATTTGAATTTTTGACTTGCAGGTTTCTTTTTATCATTATTTTAACAAGTTTCACGAGCCCATGATGATAAACGCAATTTGATGTGAGCAATATAATCTCCCTATTAACAGTGGATTACGGATTGATTCTAATTAAGCGGTTCTAATCACTTCAGAAAAACATTGCTGCTATTAAAGACACTTCTAGCTAGCCCGTTCTTTGGACGATCTGGTTTCCCCAGTCGCAATGCTCTGGCTGCTCGAGTGGCATTCACCGAGGCATAAATCACTAAATCGATATCCGTTGACGCACTTAATCGTTGCACCAATTGATCTAATTAAATTGCATCCTTCGCCGTACGAGCACAGTATCACCCGCGGGACACACGCACCCGGTCCGTGTGCTATAGATCATTTTCCGCGAACGGACCACCGCCAGACGTGTCGTTTTTCCGGACAGGGGAGGTGTCGATACGGTTACGATAATTTCACGCGACCTTTCGCGGTTTTGAACGCGAATTTTGTGCACGCTTCGCGTGCGGCGAACCCCACAAAAACAGGAATGGAGAAGTTAGCAAACGTTCCTAAGTATCCATGCCTGGGCGGGGATTCCCAACGGCGAACGGCCCGGTAGCATTTAGCGCATGAAACTCACGCGTTGGGTTTGGGGGAAATTGAATGGCAAAATTTAATTATCTCCGATCCGCGGCTCACCGGTGGCAATGCTGGGGCACCGTAGAATGTGGGGCCTTCCGTGGAAGCATAAATAATGTTAACAGCTCTAAGTGCTTATGAAAATATGTTTTTCTCCGTTCGCGTGCCAGTTCGGTGACTTCGCGGTTCCGCGAAACTGCGTACCGGGGTTCATGCGATTGACAAATGTGATGGTGTGGTGGCGATATCCTCTGCCTTCCAATTATACTTTCGTCCAATTGTCACCCTTTCCCGTCTGTGTAGATTGTTAATTAAGATCCCAGTCATTCATTCGTTTTGATTTTGTCGCTGGTTGCGGTCTACGATATTTTGATAATACCTTCCAATCGAAAGCAATAGAAGCAATCATAATTGGAAGGCAATTTGGATCGATTCTTGTTTATTTTATCTCCAATTGCCCACGCATCGGTTCATAATAAATGAAAATATCGCAAAGGATTGAAGCGTTCTATTCGCCTTCTTTATTTCACCATATAATTGTTGAAAGAAAATGAATTACACATTAAGATAACTACATTTATCCAAAGAGAGATAAATGTTGTATTTTATGATCTATTTGCGTTATATTCTGAATTTGTTATAGCTGAGAGCTTAATTCTTTACCCAACGTTGGAAATCTTTAATATAAACAGATGAAACCGGATTGACTTTTACGAACTAATTCATAAAATGCTTATACCTAAACGGATACGTGTTTAAATTGTTTCCCTGCCGAGTCACTTCCTTTAATTTCCTCGTCCTTTATTGGTAGAGCTGAAGGATCAATAACATATTGAACGACTGTCTACCTCCACGATGGTATCGAATGGTACCAGCTGTTGGTGACGTCACCGTTCATCGATGACGTCCATCCCCGATGAAATCGTGTGAAAGAATGCGACCAACCTTTTCACGAACCCCCTAACTAAAAATAAAAAAAACATCGCCTACTATCGACACCGACCGCCGGGTGTCGCTAGTGTGCCGCTCGATGAATTCTTCACCTCGCTTTCACGAACACAAGCGAATCCGCGAGATGAAAAATTCGAATTAAAACGCGCGCTTACCAACCGAAGCCACGCCTTTTTTCACGTCTCGATGAGTGTGTGTTTGCGCGAGGGTAGTTTTGTATTTCTTGAATGTGTGCATGGGCATGAATGAGAAGGAAAGAGAGCTGAAGGGATCATGCCGAAGTCTGCGGTGATATTCAGGAGCATTCAGGAGGATTCGTCGTCGTTGCAAGCGTTGGTCGCGATGTTGAGGGGTGGCTTGGGGGTAGAGAAGAAAACCAACATAAAAGAAAAACTAGCGTAAGAAATCTTCGTTACAGCGGGGCATAAACGAAAGAAACGACGGTGCCCTCTCCTGCGCCGATTTTTCAGTTTGCGGGGCTGTTTGCGTGTCGAGGGTGTTTGTTGCGCTTGTCTATTTTTATGTGTATCATCAGCGCGTAGAACATAAATTTATACCACATTATATTGTACGTACACACACGCGCACACTTCAGCGAGTGTTTCCCTTTTATAAAATTGTATTGAACAATGTTTCGATTATGTTATCTGTAAGCCGGGCCGAACAAGGACGAACAAAGCGTGTACAGTTTTACGCGATAGAGCGAGTGCGCGGCGTTTGGCCCCATCGGGCAAAGGACAAACGATGGAGCGATGTTGTTGGTGTTGGTGGATAGAACCGAAAAGCAGGGAAAAGAGTGAACGAGAGGGCTAAATAGACCGAGAGTTGGAGGGTAATTTCTGGTAGTGGATTTATTTTACCGCGATGCGATTCCGGCGCTAGCTTCGGCGATGGACTTGGTTGCGTTCTGCGTTGGGTTCATTGTTGCTGCTCGTGGGGAAGGAAGGTGCCGTGTGATGCGAAAGGGGGATGACGATGACGGAGGGAAAAGATGTCACGTTGTAAGATTAAGCAGTAGCTTGCTCTGGCAGAACGGAAACATCGAACTGGCCACAATGAGCCGGAGCCGTGGGGGATTTCATAGACGGTGGGTTTATTATTTGCAAGATATTCTCATTTCTTTCAAACAGTTTTTTACACGATCTTTAAGGGGCATCCGTCCCGGGCTTGGGTTGGGCAAGGTAGGACTCACGTAGGGAGTTCATAATTCTGCGTACGTCGACGAATTGGTGTAAATTTATGTGTGGATAAAACAGGTTCAAGAAGGTTGCCGTGCGGAAAGAAACACTTTTTATCGCTAGGTGAATTTGTATGTTTTTTTGTTGTTTCTTATTATGGTTATTCATGGCGGTTTTCATAATCGGAGAAAATAGTTGCGTAGCATTTTAACTGAACCATTAATTAACAAAACATAATTAATAATCCTTAAAGCTGAGTAAAATGAACAGACACTACATAATTGAAGTAATGGCATTTATTAAAATGTGAAGAAGAGAAACAGAGCCCAAATAGAGGAAAAACAACAAATTAAGATAAAAAGATTGGAAGCAGAGTTTCAAAACCGATACAAATTAAACATATTTCTTTCGAAATAAAACTGTTCATAAAACAAACGGAGCCTGGTATAGTTTGAAACCTTAGTTTGTTTGCATAAACATTTTGAAATCAATTTCGTTCGCACACTGCAAATGAACAGAATACGCTCAGCAAGAAAACCTAGCTGATTATATACGACTTAATCGTAGTTTTGCGTTCCACGCCAGCATAATGTGTGCCGTGCGGGATGAAAGTGCTGTTTCGGGAAATAGATGCACAAGCGGAAAGCCTTCTTTTGTCGCCAATGTGTCCACTTTCTCGAGGGCTTTGAGAAGGTTAGACGGCTCATCGGGAACAGGCGCAGGGGTGGTCAAACACTTTACATACCAATGCGTGAGCTTTTCCTCCGCAATGTTCGATGGCCTGGGTTGAAACGGGGAGAGAGAGAGAGAGAGAAAAAAACCCCTAGAGCAGCAGGAATGAAAATGGTGAAACAAACGAATCTCTGCCTGGGTGCTCGGTAATGGCATGTTCTTAATCAAATGAATTGTACATTCTAGTTGGAAATTAAAATAAGATTGTTTCGTGCGGCGGCCTTTGCTTTGCCCATAGCCGTACGCCGCGCTACGTTGCTTACGAACCGTATAATAATAGGCCCTTTTTCCTATGTTTCGGTTGCTTAGTTGCCGTTTGGTGTATTTGCTACTAATGCACCCGGTTCCCGACAGGCTAAGGCGTACTGTCGGAGCGGAGTGGAACTGGTATTAATCAGCGGTACCAAAGGCGGGGAAATGGGGAGAATGACTATCTTTGAACACCCCGCTTAAATGCTAGTTCGGCCAACATATAAATTAGCTTAATGAAGGTAAATGAATATTTTGTTACATTTTGAGAATAATTTGCACGATTGTGATGTTGGTGTGCGACACACGTGCACGAGTTGGATTGGGCATGAGTATTAGCATAATGCTTGATGTGATTTTGGCACGTTTCGATTTGATAATTGAACATGCCAATAATGTGCACGGGTTGGGCTTCCATCCAAACGGCAACGTGCGAATGGAAGTGGTTGATTCTATTTACGTTTTTACTGTTTTCCGAATTCGGATTGTAACAGAAAAAATAAATATTTTATGCTGGTTTGTTATTGCTGGCAGGAAGTCTGCAGCAAAGTTTATGGACTTGAATTTTTCCTCCATGTCCCGCGCTGAAATGCTTGAGCCGATTGCTCTAAGCCGCTTTGGAATGGGTGCTCGGCGTATTCCTGGCCATTCCTCCCGTGCTGCTATTGCCACGGTACCACACCGTGGACATGGGCATTTGGAAGTTTACGATACTGACCTTGATAGCAAGCCGCCACGGAGAGCACGTCTTTACACACGCGGAAGGTGCTATCGCGATAACGAGCGTTCGGAAGCCGAGGAAAATGTTTTTATACAACTCTATTCATATGCCGTGTGGGAAAGGAGAAACTTTGCGGTGATATCTAAAACCTTAGACTTTCCTTTCGCTCCCCTCCCCAACCCCGCACAGGTGCGTCGCAGGACGAATCGTTGGGGCCCAAGCGGGGGAATGAGCAAGAAAGAGTGCAAAGACACGATGACATCGTACCAGTGGAATACATCGAAGATAAAGCTTCTATCCGGCAATCGTAAAACTAAAATGTTTTCGTCGTTAATATCACTGAGTTTGAATTTCTTGGCTGCTGGCCGATCGGGCCATTCCGGAGACTTGGCACACGGATCGATCGATGGATTGGATGGATGACGACGATGATGGCTTCGATGGGTTCGTGATGGAGTGGAAAAAACAGTTCACCCCTATTGGCTCGGGTGTGCGGTGTTGCCGCTTAATTTATTGTTATTAGCAATTCCACCGACCGCCGAGGAAAAGGCCGAAACACCCTACCGAAAACTCTCGAGAAAATACTATAGAAAAAAAAAAAAACGAATCCCAGCGATTATTGCTACCAGCTTCTGTGTGGCTCTGGCGGGCTGCGAGCTTAGGAAATTTTAATGGGCTTTTTGTCTAATAATTTGTCCGAGCCGTTTCGGTCCAAACGACCGATCATCCACATCCAGTGGTTGAAAGAAAAAAAAACCCCTATTCAATTCGATCGAACCGAGAGGGAGCTGGCTGCAATCATGCAGATGAGATGATGAGGAGTGGATCAAAAATTGCCGCTTGAGAAATACGACTCCACGTCCGATGCTTGGCCACCGATACCTTGATTAATGATCCGAATCCCCTTTTTTCAACTCCCTTCGTGCGTCTGGACGCGGTGGCAATGTTAGTCAAGATCGATATCGATACGAAAGGACTGCGATTCTTAACCGCAACGTGGCATAGGCATTTCGGTACGAGGCTGTATGCTAATTCAACATCGAATATGGGCTTTCTGAATTATGACGTTGCCACTTCATAAACTCTCGTGACGATTGGTGTCGTGTGGAGCCCTCAAAAGCTACGCTTTGGCCTCGTTTATTTGCTATTTGGGCATTGAACTCTAAACGTACTCATAGCTAGAGAACCAGCGTGCAATTATTCATAGGTACAATTTTGCTAAGAAATGTAATGTTTTGATGAAAGACTGCTCCCAGAGTCTTATGGAACTGCACATTGAACTTATATTACGTAAACATTTTATAAATTGTAATGCTCTCATACGTAAGAACGCTTCCAATACTTTTCGTTCGTCCATGTTTGTTATTGTTGAATACAACTGCCAATAATCATATAATCTAATTTGTTAATGTGCTCACGCTATTTGCTACATATATTGATGCAATGATTCATGGTTCATCCTTGTTTAAAGCCTTGCATTTCATTGGTTTTATCATTTCACACCAGCTTTTTGGGGTTAATTTCGAATAACAATCTACAGTAAGAGTTTATCAACTCGTTTTTTCTCTCTTTAATAAAAAAATGCAAAGTAAAGCATTTTCGATAGTTCTTAAATAAGATAGGGGTCAAAAAGTTAGCTTGAAGCTGAGCCACTCAAAAAAATTACTTGGTTTCTAGTTAGTATCATTTTGTCAAAATAAAGTTTTGATCTTAATTTCGTTCAAAAGTACAAATTCAAGTTGTAGCTTTAAACAATTCAGCCGTCCTCAACTGAAACTGTGTAAAATTTAATGATTTATTATAAATATACATAATATAATAACGCAAATTTTAAATAAAAAAAAACAAATCAATGCAATCGTCTCTGTCACGATTTGTCACAACAGTCTTCCTGATAGTTATCCTCCGAAAATCAGGACACGGAATGAGATGTCCGGTCAGCCACCTAACGAAGCGCGAAATCAGTTCATCAAGTGGGTATTTTAAATCGTCTGACATAAACCGAATCATTTCCCGGGCAAACTCACATCATCGGCGAATCTCCCAAAAGGTGTACATAACGACCGTGTCCTAGCCTTTTCGCGAGGCGTTCTAACGACAGGAGAGAGAAAGAGAGAAAAGAAAAGGGATTGGTGTGAGAGAGGAACAAAATAAAAAAGTTTAAAAACATCCGCCGATACATCAATGTGACGAATGTGCGTCCCCCGCCGAGTTGGCAGAGATGGGGGACGTCAAAGTACACGGGCGGTTTCATTGCCGGGTGGGATTGTCGTAAACTTAAAAGCATAATTAAAAAAAAAAAGCGCAATCACAAATTGAGTTTCGGTAGATTAAAGCCGAATCCACCGACGAGCGCGGGTCACAACTCCGTGCAGACCTCGCCTGAGTTTGACGTTTGCTGGGTCGCTGTTGTCGGGATGATTTTAATGACGCGAACCGGCGGGCGGGACGATTCCCGCGAGGGATTTTGTGTGAATTTCCTAGTTCGACAAGTTGTCTACAGCAAACGCGCTCTTCGGTGTCCTTCCCCACTTGGGCTGGTTGGTGAGGGTCCCAGGCGGAACAATTGAAAAACACTCGTCGTGGTCGGGTTGTGGTCAGGTGAAAATTTTATTACCCGAGCTCATTTGGTTGCATGCGAGCGGTAAGGCTTCTCTGGAGTCTTGTTTATTTCTGGGGCAGGTTGGGTGCGTTGTTTTTCCCTGGATGCTGGCAATTAAAAAAAGATCGTAACGTGATGGTTTTCGTTGTTGTATTGCATCGTTTGTTTTGTCCCCCCTTTCTCCCATTGAAGAACGGTGCAGATCAGACCACGGGTGTCCCAGGCGATCCACACCATTTAGCGTTCCCTCAATAAGTTGAATCTTCTTTGGCCCGCGTTCGTTGGAGATGTCGAAGGATCATCCAGTCTCCCCACCATCCCAGCGAACGGAAAAGGAGGGACCCGCGCATTGAGTGGCTCGTAAAAGCAAGGTGATGTTTCTATACGCTGCGAGCCATCGTCGGGTGTTTCGGGTGGCCACCAGGGCGCAACCCATCGACAGACTTCACTCAGCAACCGGGGGCGGCGGCAGTAAAGGCATTCCAGTGCAGGACCGCGGACATTTCTCGACCGATCAGCGCCAGCTCCCTGACCAGGAGGTAATTGGGAAAGCGGTGGACGGCCGAAGAGACGAACAAACTACAACCGGGAAAAAGCAGCAAGTCAGTCTGTTCTAGCGGCGGTTCACCCGTCTTCAAACGAAAGACACAAGACATTACACGGCGACCCATAGCCGTTGTTCGGATCGCTTGGATGTTTGCCATTTTACCGAGCCATTCTCGTCTCGCGCCAATTGGTCATGGGTTTTGGGCCACAGGTGCGACGCGTGGTGGAAGAGGGGGGGGGGGGGGGACCGATGCTCGTCATCAGAGACATTATCGCCATCGTGAAAAGTACCATCTTCATCATCACCTTTATTGAAGGCGTATGCGATTAATGCGCGGGAAGCTAAAATGATCTCACACGCCCATACATCAGCCGGCAGATGAGGGAAAAAAATACATCAACAAAGTGCTCAGTAAATATAAAGACTTCTCCGCAAACCGTTCGCAACGTTCCGAGGCACATTGCATTGGGAGGTGAGGCTTTTTTGTGTGCTGGTAGTTTATTTAATGTGTTTGTTTGCCGCGTTTGTTTCGTGTGGTGGCAAAGAGATACGGGATGCGTTGCGATAAAATAAATGGTACACGCGAATTTAGATACGCGTTTTCGCTGTTCGCCACGTCACCGCAGGCATGTCGTAGGAGCCATTTAGTGGACGAACTTGCTGATAAGGAAGTAGATAAAATGGCCGAGGTTGGCAAGGAAACGATTTGGAATACTAATACTATCGCTCTGCATACTGGAGAAGGTTATTAGAGGATGTTGAAGGATTTTAATGGATCCTCAACCCATCAACGGGTGGTTATTTTTTTGTTCATGGATAATGTACTGACAAACATAGATAAATGATAGGTAAATTTGTGAAAAGAGCGAAGGATAAAGAGAAAGAGGCAGAGTCTCGTAGGGAAATGAATTGAAATATGTCTTTTTGCCTAGGTTGAAATAAGTTCTAATGTTCGCTTGATTATTTAAAAAGCCCAAGGACTTGGATTATGTTTTGAATGCTTTTTACCATAACATTTCCTGAAGGGAGGCGCGATCTTTGACTACAGATGATAAGTAGAAGCGCATTTTTGTGATAGGTTAATTTTAGTTTTAAATTCTTCAAGAAAAACTATCGTTGATTGAACTAAACCAACCACGTGGGAACGTGGAATCCCTATAAGATTCACACCTGCTTGTTAGCTTCCTGAATTGCTCATCTTTATAATAGCTGTTATCTGGGTTTCCTAAGTTTAGCGCACAAATTCTAATTAGAGCCCCTCGAAGAAAAGGAATGGTCACTCGAATGGTCTTCTTCTGATTAGCCAGAAATCGAACTTGATCAATAGATCGTGCCCTCGGCTCGTCCTTCATCGCGATTACTTTGTTGTGGAGCCGCCTCGCCATTGAGTAGCCGCCAATTCCACCGAATAAGGCCTACCATCTGATCTTTGCTAGTTCTATCTTCTCTTCTGGGAAGTCACCTGCTTCGCCATCGTTTGATCTTCCGTTTAGCTCATGGCCCATGGTACGAGTGGTGCCTACCTGCCTACTGACTATTTGCCCCATTTGCCACACCACCCCGTGCTGGCCCGGGAACGTTGCCGCTTTCTTTTAACACATTTTGCGCCGGCGGTGGCCATCGTGTGACAAGTGCCGCCATCTTTCATCTTATCCGCCATCGCCAGGTAGGCCGCCCGACTTGGCCACGGCAAAAGGGCTCCGACACATAGCCCGAGTGGGGGGTCGGCAGGGAGCGTTAAATTTATACACGCTCCCAAACGCGTACGTGACGATGCTTGATGCTGCCTTTTCAGCGTTTAAGATTTTTAATTACATGTGTTTATATTTCTCCTAGCAGCAAAACGAAACAAAACACACACATACACACGCGTAGGTATGCGCACACGAATAAACGGATGCCCGAAGGGACTTCAAAGTATCTGCTCTGGCCTCCGACTGGGGCTTCGGGGGCTGTTGGGGAGGCGGCATTGCTTATAAAATTTTAATTTTAATTAATCGCTACCTCACCGCTGCCGACATTGCTTTGGCACACACACACACACACCCCTCGCTCTCTCTTTCTTTCTCCTCCGCTGTACCACTGTTTTCCACTGTTTCTTTTTCGTCTTGAAGAATCTGGCAATAACATTTGTGTTAAGCTATTCACATTAATGTAGGTGGCGGTTGCTGTTGCCGTGTAGTTGACGACGACTCACCTTGCCGGCCGTCTGTCGGGGCGGATGGTGCCGGCGCAGGGACGACCTTTATACGTGGGCCGGGAAACTAGGAGGGAAAGCATCATCATCAACATCACCTAAGTGTCTCAGTGTTGAGATTCTTCCAGCGTCGGGCGTACGTTTCTCCTCGAGTGTGCGTACGTATCGGTTAAACGTTCCCACAACACGTTCCATTGAAGAACAATGCGTGACAAAATATGCGCATTTGTTGCAATCAGTAGATCTTCTGTGACATGTGATATATTTTCCCAAAATCGCTCCATCTTTGCGAGATTATTGGTTAAAAAAGAAGCATATTTGTAGAGGTATTTTGATGTAACTAGCAAATTTCATAATCACTCCTCAAAATAAAATCAAATCTTCATATTTCATATTTCCCGTATCCAAACAAAAAGTACACTTGAAAAACTCCCAATCTTATCCCAACATAAAATAAAGATGCCTTAACGTCTCTCAAGTCCTCCAGTGTATCACACATCATCCGCCAACATCGTTTCATACTTTCTTTTCACCCATCCGTTCTCGAGCTCTTCGTACGCGTTCCTCGGAGGCGGACCTGCGCTGCGACTTTCGTTTGTAGTTTTCCGGCTCCGTGCGACCCGAGGGAGCGAAGCGGCCATCCGACCCGGCTAACCGGCATTCATCACGAAAGGCTTATATGATTTATGATGTTCTTTCCGAAACCTTCTTATCGCGGCCCTGTCCTGCCCGGGGGCGACTCATCCAATTAGAAATAGAGCAAAACACGCCACGTACAGGTGCTTGAGTGTTTTATGTTCCGCACCGTCCGAATCTGTCATCGTTTGGCTGGGCCCATTTTTCGGTAGGGCCTTATATATTCCACCTCCAGGTCGTCGCTCTATTAGTTCCGCCACCGGCCGGGTGGGCCGCAGGTTTCCCGTCTTCCTGGTTGCCGATGATCCGGTGCTACCCGAACGGGAGCACCCGAAATGTTTCAGGCGGCATAATTGTACAGCCGGTTGGGTAGGGGTGAAGCAACCCGGCAGGGGTTTTCCTTTCCTGATCGTGGAAAAGATAAAAGTGCTGATATAATTCGTCAAAGACGTTTTAGCTCCTGACAAATGTTGCAGGAACCATTGTTATGTTGTTGGGCATGTCTATAAGTAAATGGAAATCACTTCATAAAACAAAGAGAGAAGAAGAAACATAACGCAGCGAGGAATATTTGTGATGCTAACCTCGATGCCATTCTGAGCGTTCGTGAATAAATATTTTTATATAATATATTCATCTAGATGATGTGAAAATTATGAATAGAGAATATTCTAGATGGAAAGCTAGGGGTAAAGCAGTAGGTCTCGAATGAATTTTCAATTCTGATTCTAATAACTTGTAAAAAAAACTACTTACTTTCTTCTTAAAAAATAAACAAATCTAAAGGGTTAAGCAAATTGTGGAAAACACACTGAAAAAAAAAACAAAATCATTTATGCAAGCGAACATCGAAATCTTCTTATGTTATTTTGTCTAATATCATCTACAATCTCGAAAGTATTCAAAACGAAAAAGGACAAGTTATATAATTTACTCAAAATTTGTTGAAATTTGTTTTTTTATGAAGCTCACAAAAATCAATCATTGGCAGACATTTCGACTAATTAAATTATTCAACGAAATTACATTAAAAAAATAGCCTACCTTTAGGCGTTTTAACGGAGAACGAATTTCCGCAGGAATATTCCGAACAATATTACATTAATTTATAATCAAACTTAAAAAAATCGTCAAAAATGAAGAAACAAATAGCAAGAAACTTAAAAAAATGAAGAAACCAAAAACAAGAAAATAATTACAAGGCTTAATAACCATGACCGTGCTTTGGTGTAGCATGACGACAAAAATGTTATTTAAATACAGCTCCACTGCGTTCTCCAAAAGAAGCACCTTGCGTTTGCTGAAAGGTCACAAGCGCACCCATTTAGCCATCTCTCGAGTTGTCAGTAATTTTATGTAATTGCTAACGCAATTGCTGCACCGCTTCGGATCACCGATTACGCTTACGCCTTAACAATTGATCCCGTTACCGACATAATCCTCTCGTGGGGCTCCTCCAAAGAACCGAAAAAAGTCTCTTCTTAAAAACTCATCAGCGCGTCTCATACGAGAGCGACAACAGCTTCAACCAGCTGACCAGCAGCTTCCGTTCACCTTGCGCTGAAAATTGACCCGACACGAATGGAAAGCTGTCTTTCACTTTCCAGCGTGCTTAATCTAATCTTGCGGCAAGTAAAACAGGTGGACCGGCACAGCGTTCGGGGAGGTTTCGAGCCTGTTTTCGTTGTGACCATGTGCCGGATGTCCGGATGTGTTCGAGAGATCAACCTTGCTGCAAGCGCGTGGAACCTCAAGTGTCTTGTTAATTGCCGATAATCCTGTAGCTCGGTGCGATCTTATCGCGACAGTCGAGCAACGAGTATTTTCCGGTACGTCATTTGCACTTCGATCCTCGAGCAGCCGGGCAGGGTTTTCTGTTCCATCTCGTATGTCTTCAGAAATGTACCAACGACAATCTCCAACTTGCTCGTCTTTGTGCAGATGCAATTTACGCAACGGTAGTGAAATTATCAAAACTCAAATGTTCTGTACCTTTTTTTCTCCTCTTCCTATTCCTCGAATTTGCACACACGTCTGTCGGGTTGGTAATATTCGCACAGCGCGACACTTTACCTGGTAGAAGAACTGGACAAGACAGCACGCGAAGACAGCGCGCCTGGGAAAGAGGAATTGTTAATTATGTAAATTACAGCCGGCGAACACACACACAAACAGGGAGTTGAACGAAAAAAAAAACAAAACTTCTGTGCATTAGAGTTCAGGAAAAGTTTATTCCTTCTTTTCTTCGCTTCCCATCGTACACCACGGAGGGCAGTTTCGGAAACGGCATTTTAAATTTAGCCGCCTAAAAGTTTTATCACATATTCATTAGCTACTGGTTTGGGGTCCGTGCGTTTGTCTTGTTTTCGCAATACTTTATTGGTTGTTTTCTTTTTCCCCACAGGTTTTTTCGATTGTTTGTATACTGTATCTTTTATTTCGTTCTCTCACATCTCGCGCATGTTATCCACGGCTTTCTATTCCCGGATTCTTTTCCGATCCTCGTTTCCTCCTGGGTTTCTAGTGTTAATTCTAATTTCGATTTTGAAACCCCACGATTGAACCCGCTACGATTAAGGGGGGGTTTTTGGGAGGTTTCTGCAGGTCGGCCGAGCCGTTTCCTTGATCTGTCGGCATTTATTGCCAGCCCAAACTGTCATCGGCCGATCGGATGGCAAAAGCAGTTTGCGTCAAATCGCGCGCGGAAAGGATGAAATCGAATCATATGTGCGGATCTTCGCGCTGGGCTTGTATTCATCACCGTGGGAGAAGGTCGAAGAGAGGAGGGGGGGGGGGGGATCTGAAAATGCGATATCGATTCGAGTTGGCCCCCCTCCCTAACTCCCCCTCGGCCCATCGTCCGTGGGACGAGCAACAAAATGAATTTAAATGGCAACCGGCAACAGACTTCGGCGCGCGGACGTCGATATCGGCGGCAGAACCGTTTTCCACATTTAATATTCCCGCCAGTCGGCAGCGGCCAGAAGCTGCAGCCAATCTCGTCATGTTGGGCTTCCGAGAGGCTGCCTGGGATCGTTGGGGCTCACACTTTCCTCCCTCACCGTCTCCATCGTCCCGCGAGCCGCTTGTCGATGCAGTACGAGCCGCAAGAAGCAGCACTCCGGTATCTCGTTCTTTTAATCACTAAGCCGCGAAGTGTAGGATCGCCTGCGGCCGTCCATAGCCCCCCAGCACTGGCGGGAGGAGATGGATAAGCTATCCCGACCCGCGGCGGACGGTACCGGACGGGTTTGCGCTAATGCGACGCGATGCGACATCAAAAGATGTATCCGACACACCAATCCGATGCAAATGACATGAAAACAGCTTTTAAAACGTTCGCTTTATTTATTTATTAAATGTTTCTTTCGTTTGCGGCCCCTCGCCGCTCTCACGTATCCCGACTCACTCCCCCCACTCCCCCACCACCTCCCTCTTTCCTTCCCCTTGGTGCGTTTTGTTTTATTTTGCTCCTTCCTCATCCTCCACATTTGCTCGGAGCGCAGAGCTTGGAATATACATAAAATTCTTAATTATGCCTTATCGGAGGGAATTCCGATAAGTTTCCCTGTGGGTACATGGGATAAATATTGGTACTCCCACCCCGTCAACTTCAGCCTCTCGCCCTCTTGTTAATCCCTAAAAACCTTTCCATTCACTCCGTGCTTTGGCGTTGTGTCGTTAGTGTTTGTTTCGTCGCTATCCCATTTAATCTGTAAATTCGGCTACGTCTTGTTAGGTCGACCCGGTGGAGTTTTCTTTTTCGGTGGTGTTTTGTTTGTTTCGGCCACACTATCGATTGAACGAGTTAGGTAGTAAATGTTGAATTTATTTTTCCGACTCCCACTAAAATAATGGAATAGTTTGTTTATCATTCTTCGTATTGTTGTAGCGGTTTAGTTCTTCCTGGGGTTTCCTTGTTCCAAAATTTCGTTGTGAAAGAAATACATTTTAGGCCGCTGCTTATCGGCGCCTCAGAGCCGAAGTTGGGAACAACGAAATGTGGATTGAGGATTTTTTTGTTGCCGCTTGGAAGTTGGAGTGTTTTGTTTCCCGTGTTAATAAGATTACTCCAGCAAGGCGATATACCTTGATCGTTACGAATGGTGGCTCTGCGCACCGGAATCGTAGGAATATCTAATAGAACATTGTTCAGACAAAAGATAGGTTTGGTTAGTTCTAGATGGATGCCTTTGCCTAGAAAGAGAATAATGTCGTCGATAAGGATGTCTGCTAAAAAAATCCACCTAGAGATGAATGGATTTGTTCTTCTCGATCAGTTGAAACGTCGCAATCCAGGTTTTAGTAATAATGAACAGCTTATCTTGAATTTTATAACTGCAGGAGAAAGTAATAACACCTACAACATGTTGTGGTGTATCTTCTAGGACAGTTAATAATGAAGTCATAGTTTCACCTACTTAGGTCTAATTACCATGCATCGTAGCTGGAACGATCGCGATAGAACCGTCAGTCATTGTTGTTTTGCTAATGTAGTCTCCCTTGAGTGGATAAACTATTTCCACAGGCAGGAGCGTTAAGTACACCTTGTGTTACCCAAGCTGCAGCCAAAATTTGCTGAAATGTCGTCGCACCTGGGAAACACGAAACCCACAGATAGGACCCACCAAATTGATTGCCTGAGCTACGCCAAGCACTCAGATCACTCCAAAATCTTACCAAGTCTGGCCTTATCAGCCAACGTACCCGGCTGCTTGCGGTCTCTCCCGGCTCCCCGTGGCATTGTCGAGTGAAAGACACTATCTGTGAGTTTCCGAAAATAATCCACCGGAGGTATTTCGGCGGCGTTCCGAGCGCGAAGCGGAACTGAAAGGCTTCCGCAAAGGCTTACCCCCCCGGTAAGGTTGCGGCACGCTTGTCCCAACAGGAATCTGGCTTCAAGGCAGTACCAAGGTGCCTAAAAATAATCGAACAAGGAGAGCAAACCGGCAAATCACTTGCTGAACATCTTTTCGCTAACCCCCGGGGGCGAACATTTAACAACTCGTTTAAATCTCTGTCACATATCTTCCACGGTGCGCTCAATCACTTGACACCGGCGAGGCGCGGCGTAAACGAACGCGGTTGGCGCGAATGAGGGAACGGGCAGGTCCCATTCTGTGTTTCGCTTTGTGTCGGCTTCGCTCCGTGGTGGACCAGTAAGTTCAGACCCGGTGGCAAAGGCAGATTTTGTCAAAACAGCGTCATTCCTTCCGCCCCGGCAGCCGGAGTTACCGAGCATCCCCGCGCAGATATCCGCGGCTCGAGAACGACATTCCTGGCATCGTCGGGCGGTTTCGGCCTTCGGTGTGGCCATGTCAGCTCATTCTTGCCGTTTCGCCAACAATTTTGAACCTTTTCGCTCCCGGGGGCTGGCACAGCGACTTCGGAACGGAGCGAACAATAGTCCAAAGGACACAGACAGCGATCGGTATGGCGGTTCAGCTTACCAGTTCACTATGGATCTTCGTCAGGACTGTTTGATTTTATGGAGTTAAATGAATAAGGAAGAATTACCCTATTTGAAAAATGGAAAATTGTCAAAGTTTTTTTTTTTATCGATGCATACACTCTCTGTGTACACGCTCTCACATCGCATATTTGCAATTGAAACGCAAATCTAATTTATATTTTTGTTGTCAGCAATATTACAAATGCAGCATGCTAACATAATCATTAGATAGTCAAGCTATGTAGGATGTTGTGTCTTAATGATGTCTAAACGATCTAAATATGTAGTAATTTTCTTTGCGTTCATGCAACTTATATCATTATATAAAAAAAAAGTCAGTTAATGTTGGATACTTAGTCCTAATTTTGCTCACTGTGCAATTTGCTGTGCAATCGTAGCGAGCTGATGCCAAGCAGCAGCGACGATTAAAACCGCGACGATGCGTCTGTGCGATCGTGAAGTGCGTGATAGCAAACGGAGCTCGGCAAGGTTCAACTTTGGGTGGATTTTTTTTTCTAGGATGTTCTTTCACTCTTCTCGCTGGCGTCGGCCCAGGGGCTTATTGCAATGTCTTTACCAGCGACGAACATGCACGGACAAATGTAGTTCATGTTCGAATTAGAGAAGATATTTTATCAGACGTGCTGCGTGTGAACTGTGGGTTGATGCGCACATTCGTAACAGTTGCTGCTGCTGGGGACAGCTTTTTGCCTCGCGTTCTGGGAGTTGATAGACGATGAAATTCGGCGAGAGAGCTGCTCTTCAGTTCTAATTTATTCTATAGGCTGGAAAGATGACACATGTAGTATTTTGAATGTTCTCAGAAAAAAAAAACAAAATTGAATTAAAAGAGGATTTCGTCTTAGAATTCGAATTCACAGCAAATTTATATTTCATATGTTCGCGATGTTGAATTAAAAAGATAATACCGCATACAGTTAGCACAATCAAAGGAGTGGAATTGTTTGATTTATAGTTAAAACCTTATAGTTTAAACGACCGCGTTTCTTTCACTGACTTCTGCCGAAACCTGAAAGCCGGAACTTTAATCCTGGGAGGAATCGTTAAGCATCTCCACGCTTAATATTCATGTGTTCAAAATTTAAGCAAAAGGAAGATAAATCGACACACTTCTACTGTTGGAAAAATCAAACAACTTCCGCCTATTTGAAGGACCAAACTCAGCGATGGCAAGATATAGGAAAACAGATCATGAAAAAGGGGGAAAGAAGCGAACGAAAAGGCACTTCAGATTTCATAACACGCTGTATGCCGCTGGCTGTTTTATTAGTACAGAATCTCGTAACATGATGAAACTGTGTATTTCAAATGTAACGAACATGCTGAGGAGGCAGAGGGCAGCAACAAGAAAGCTAGCGACTCTGCGTGGAGGACTTGCGGTGGTTCGAACTTTGAATGGCCCCGCAGGCGTTTCCGGAAGTAGCGCGTCCGGCGAAGTCTCGGATCTGTACGAAATGGCTCGAAGCGGAAACACCGGCAAGAAGTCGTCGAATTTGGTGGGTTTTTTCTACTTCTGCCGGCTGAACATCAGACAAACAGTTGTTTTGTTGAAGTCAGCGTTTTGACTGATACTGTCAGGGTGAGTTACAATGGATGGATGGTCACAAATGGTGCTGCTTCAATTTGGCCCGGAGGTTAAGCATACACTGAATGAAGGAGCTCTTGAAAGATTAACATGGCATGAAAATTTTGCTCCCACTGACAAGATCAGGTGTTTTAATTGTACACGAGGAAAGTATGATTTCAAAAGGTCAATTTATTTTTGTATATGATAATTTGTTCAATCCATATTATTTAATTGCATTATATTTAAGGCGAAATTCATCGTAATAATGGATAATTTGTCTCGAAGAAGAAAAAAAAAAACCGATCGCAGCAAATATAATACAACCACATTTTGTCCATTAATAATATATTTCCCAGTCCTAAATCCCACGGCGCCGCCGGCCATCGCGGTCAAGTTGTTCACGATGTCTGACCAGTGCGGAGTAGACCTCATCTAGAACATTTTCTTAGGATGGAACAGAAGGGGCTCTCTTCGAACACA
The DNA here is from genome assembly GCA_914969975.1 of Anopheles atroparvus. Taxonomy (NCBI): domain Eukaryota; kingdom Metazoa; phylum Arthropoda; class Insecta; order Diptera; family Culicidae; genus Anopheles; species Anopheles atroparvus. Next base: position 14,686,010 of record CAJZCY010000002.1, read on the forward strand.
AAAAAAAAAAACACACACAAATTAAAAAAAAAATGCTTTCGAGAAAAACCCATGTTTTCGCTTCATAAATACATAGAAACACAATTAAACTAGAAATATATTGTATGGGCTTTATCAATTTCGAGGAACGAGCGGTCCGGAGCGCCGCACATAAGCGAGATGGCTTCGTAGGCCGCGCTCGGTTGGCACATTTTTCCCCATTTTCGTCTCGCTCGTCTCTGGCCGGTTTTATTCTTTTTCCAATTTAATTGGATGCTTCGGAACGGGAATAATTTAACAATATATTGCTGCGGCAGCCCAGCGAGATAGAAAGAAAAAAAAGGGCAAAGGGGTGCGGTTAGTTCGTTTTTCGGATGTTTCTTACTTTTCACTCTCCGTCGGTCCGGCTATTTCGCCTCGGTGTGTATCTTCCGATAGGTGCGTTTTTCTTTTCTGGTACAGTTTTTTTTTAATTTGTTGTTTCATTTGAGGTTGTTGTGCAGCGCTTTCCGAGGGCGAAAAGTTACCCATGTCTCTTTATCGTAAGACAAAAGAAGAAAAAAAAAAACTCACACACACACACACATTTTAGCTACAGTGTTTCTCCTGGTCATTCTCACATAAAGTCAGTTCCCGTACGTTCCCGTCTCCGATTCCTGGCGCGGGACTGGGAAATGTAGCGAAAGAACTGCCGACTCAAAAGGCCGGTGCCGATTGGCGGAAGGCCGTTTAGTATGAGAAATGGTCAAGGAACTGTGGGATTATGCGAGCGATTGGACTTATATTTGTCCCTTAACTTGTGCTATGTTTGCTGCAAATGGATTAGAAGGCCTGTTGTTATTTGTTAAGTAAAATAAAGTTTTGGATCAGTATCGAAAGTGAAATGGTTTATTTTTTGTACAATTATACAATAATTGTAACACCTATGAAATATGTTTGTGAATTTCCAAACAAACGTTTAAAATATCTGTAGATACTTTTTTGGTCATGTTACTGAGAACCTCGTGCAGTGTTCCGAATTTTGAATCTTATTCTTGGTCACTTGCTCGCACCCAGCGCCAGAAAAGCGAAGAGCACGGAAAGTGAATACGCGAACGTAGCGTATATGTATAAATACATTTATTTATTCCGGTAACATTATTCCATTTAGATAAGACTGCGAGTGGTGGGCAGCCGGGCGCGGAATCGCTCGGAATCCTCGTCGTTTGCCGCCGTTGTCGTGTCACCGGCGGAAGGGAGCAGCCGGGGCTTCGAAGCGCCGTGCAGCTTGCGGGCCCCGGCGGAGGTTGATCGGGAGTTCCGCCCCGGCCACGGACGGAAGTCAAATGCTAGGACTGAAACATGCATTGGTAGAGGTTTTAGATAATTATTGAAATATGTCTCAGAACTTATCGTTCGCTTGTTAGTATGAAACAAAACCAAAATGGATTTTACGTTCGCAAACATGCGGCAGCGACAAATAAACACACACACACAAAGTGGCCAACGGTGGTAAATTTATCTAAATAGTTACCAGCTATAAAGTGAAGAAAAATGAGCTTTAAACTATAAGACAAACTGATTAAGGCTTCGCCCGGCTCTGCGGGTGGAAAAACTGAATGGTGCAAGATGTGCGCGTCTTATTTGTTCCGGTGCGGAGCATTTATTGGCTCTGTTACTTTCGTGTCGGTTACAATCGCGGTGCTCAACGCACGCGCTGCAGCGGACCTTTAAGCAGGCTGATTATTGGCACCTTTTGCGGTAGGAATATGATTAAATTAATATTACCGTCTCCAGTGCCAGTGGTTGATGTGCGTTTGGGTGCATTTTCGCTGCAAACTTTATCGCAAGTGTGGCAAGTGAATGGAACCCGGAGGGAAACGGTAGGGCAGCAAGATGAGGTGGTCTGTGGCCCGGGCCGTAAACTGAAATCCTTCCAGCGTGTGCAGTTGCACCGGCGATCGGGCCAACGATAAGAAGCAATAAAAGCGGCTGCTTGGATGCGTGTCCGTTAATGTTCCGGGTTTACAAGCGGCGTTGCATCCCGAAACGGCGGTGCTACAAAACGGCCCAGAGGGTTGAACATGAAATAAAGCAATGAAATTTTTATTGCAAAGAACGTCCCATAACAAGCTCATTCCGCAGCGATAAGCCCCATTTGTGCGCTGAGAAAAGTGTTCGGCTTGCTGGTTGGCGGTATGCAGTGATACGGCGTGCCGCTGAATGGAAACATTCATCTACGAACACTGATACGAACAGGATACATCAGCCTATCAGGTAGTTCGGTGCCTTTCAAAATTAACAAAAAACTGGCATGGCAGAAATAAAGCAACGGTAAGTCGCGATTGAAATCTGGTTGAATTGTCATAAATGAGTGATGCGATATTTCTAAAGAGTTAAAGATGTGTTTAGGCTACCAAGGACTGATCACGAAGTGACCATGGAAGGTTGTATCGAATACAACTTCCATTACCGTAGCGAATATATACCAAAACTCATCCCAATGATCCAAATTATATTGACCAAATGGTGGTTCTTGACAGAAAAACTTTACATACCCAAACTGTATTCAAAATTTGATCAACTCCAACAAAACATCGAGTTAATCATGCTGAATTGGTTTATCTCAGTTGAAAAGCGCAGAGACGTGCAGAATCGAACCATCGTCACTTAAACGATTTCAGTTGTTGCTGATGAAATTTTCTGATGCAGTTTTGGGACTGTTCAGTTGAACAGTACAATTTAAGTAGAGTGGTGAATGTGTGGTTGGCTAGAAGCAAAAGCCAGCTGCTAAGATGGATTCGGAAACGGTGTAAATACCTTTGTACATATAAGAATTATAATCTAATATAATAATATAATATATTATAAGAAACTCTTTTGCCCGGTATTGCTCTTTGAAAGTGAGGGCTTTTGTGATAATAGCCAACATCTGAGTATATCCCTGTTGTAACGTGCCTTCGAGCAACGCATATTGCCTAAAATCGATGAAGGCTGCAATGCGATTAGCCTGCTACGATATTTGATGTGTGCTAATGTTTTTGTACCCCCCCCCCCCCCCCCCCCCAAAAACCCCCTGTGTGTCAAAATTGTATAACCTGATTTCTTTGGAATATGAATTTATGTCACTGTTGAACATCAGTCTTTGGCTCTGGGCGTTTTCCGGGTTTAAAGCATTATCCAAAATAAATTATAATATTATTTTGGCTGAACAATCTTGGTTCAAGATGTTCAAGATGTAAGGTTAACAACATGTTCTTACCATAATTTTACATAGCGCTAGTGACTTTGAAAATACTTCTCGTCTTCTAACAATACAAGGAAACAATTTTGAACTGTACCTTCTTGGTGCAATCTGGCTTAATCCAGCTCTGCAAGGCTAGGTGTCATCCCATCCAATGATGGGGAAAATGTTTGCAAAAACTTGAACTCCTCTTGGTTGCTCTCGCGATTTGGCCGTGGAAAACAGGCGACATAAATGCGGCATAATGCATAAAAACGAAAAACAGGAAAGCTAAAGCAAAACTCTATCAAAATGGGTAGCAAAATGAAATAAAAAACGAGGAAATGCAGCAAAGCATGCAGGCGGATGCGGAAAGATGCAACGCCAGCGCCACAACGATCGTCGCTCCGGACAGAATAATAAAATGATTAAAGATGGCTCCGATGCATGACAAAAGGAAAACAGCGAAAATTATTGCCATTGTTTTTCGATAGATATATTTTTTAAACGCTTCTAACAGAACATTTTTCTTCCGCCCGACTCCCTCCGTCAACCTCTGCTTGAGGTTTGAGATGTGACTGTTTCTGATTTTGCTTTTGTTTTGCACAAATATCCGCAAGTTCTCCTTCAATGGTCATTCGGTTCGGCCTGTGTGTGAGTGTGTTAGATTGTGTTTTTTCTTGGCTACTGATGTGCAATCGAAGCATCCGGCCAGCCGACCAGAACACCCAATGGAAAGCCAATGTAGTCGTCATGGGGCCATGTTCGGTCCTGCCGCGAAGACAACTGGCGCCGTCACCTAATTATTATTTCGAAAACTAACAAGATGGCGCTCGCATTGCGATTCTTCGCTGTACGTGCAGTTTTTCCACCTCTCCCTTGCCTCAAAACCCCTCGATCCGGGGGCAAGATCAGAAGTGATCTTGTAGCCGCGATCGTTTAGCAAGGACTTTACCACCGCATGGTAGCTCTTGCATGGGTGTGGAAAAAAGCGAGAAAACTGCAGGGGTTGGTGGGGCGGGATGTGCTTCTTCTTGCACAAATGTACGCCGGGAGCCTTGAAGTCGGCATTGTTGTGTCTGTACATTTCTTAACCACTTATGCTACCGAATGCAGTTTTCGGTTGGCCGTTTGCTAAAAAAAAAAAGGTAGGTTTCTTTTTCGCGATTCCGGCGCGATTGCGCTCTATTGACACGAAGAATATGTCGTAGGGGGAAAAAAACGGCCGGGGCACTGGAAAGTACTTCGAAGGTGCAATTTTGTAGCGGGCTTTGTTCTCGCCTTTTCCTTCGCACCTTTTCCAACCGAAACCAGCCCTGTGGCCGGACAGGTTATGCACCGAGGAGATGGTTTCTTTTGTTTGGTTATTTCAATTCCATGTCGCAAAAGTTATTCGATGCTTCTGTGTAATTTCGGATATTTTTTTCTTCTTCTCCCCATTGCGTCTGTGTTGCGCTCGGGTGTGTGTTTTTAATGCACTTCTTTCCCTCGCCGATGCTGGCGTTGCTGTGCCGCGTTTGTAGTTGGAACATTTCATACGCGGCTGGCCATTTCTCAATGACAAGATGGTTGTTCTTCGGTTCGATTTTTCTCAGGTTTTTGCCCCGCCGTCTCGGGTTGACTGTTTATGCTTCGGTCGCATGGTCCGTTTTGTTCGTGTGGTTTTCTGGCTTGTCCGTCTGCTGTCTTGATATACCGCCGGGGAAGAGAATGCGAATCATTTTACAAGGATTATAATACCGCTTTCGACCGCTGTCTGGTGGTGGAATTTTAAAATGATGTAGCTTCTGATGCAACAAAAAATGGCTCCTGGGAATCAATGATTGGGGAGACGGGTTTTTGTGTGATAGATGGATTAAAAGAATGAAAACAAACAGATCGCGTTAGAAATTAGTGGCTTTCATTTTGTCACTATGAACAAGAAAAAGTATTTGACTAATGTTCTATTAAATGTCTCACACAGCGGATTTGACATCATCCAGCAAAGATTAGGGTAAAATCATGTCTGGCAAGCATATTCACCTGCTATTTTTAGTTTTATTAGCCCATTAGCAAATCATCTGTCACCTCGGCCTACAGATAAAATCAGCTTGTGCAGGAACAGGAGAAAAAACGTTACAAACAAATACATTCATTCACTCGGTTACACTTTTGTAAAACATAATTAACCCGCAACGCACATGAAAGCATCAAAGCATGAAGACCGCATGGTAAAAGTAAAAGAAAAAATTGGTTTATTCCTCAACGGCTCTCGTAGTTCCCCCCAGCATCTTCCGATTACGATAGTGATCTTTCACCGATCATTCGCAGCATCATCTTCATTGCGTGCGAAATGCGTACCAGGCAGGCGACGGCACGCTTCACGCCCATTGCTCGCCCGGTTCGCACTAGAGCACCGGAGGGCACTCCACCCTTGCTCTGACGTCTTGATCAAACAAGTTGCGCCCCGGCACGCAACGAAGGCCCCCAACAGCAACGCTTTGAAGTCTCGTTACCGGTAGCCGAACGGCGCTGATTTTGCGCCTCAGTTACCGCGCGTAATTAAGCATCGCCGCTTTGACAACTCAATGCATCACGTGGTGACGTGGTGGCGGGTGACGCGCGAGACAGATTAATTAATGCCGCGCTCGATCGGGAGCGCATAGCTAATTAGTTATGATGGATGGAACGGTGGTGCGATCGTGTATTTATGTGTCTTTTACCGCAGGTTCCCGCGTGGCGAATGCTTTGATCCCAGAGATTTTGTTTGGCTTTTCCTCGACTCGTTGCTGGAGCCTCTACATTGCCGACACCGGAAGAAGGTCTCCAGAGTGCTGGTGCTGCTACTTCACAGCATGTCGGATGGTTGTAGAAGATGCGACGGCCTTGTGGAGTAGTCTCATCAAAATATCATCCACTTTCTTGGCGGATGATGAAAAAATGTGTGATTCCAAATCACGCGGCCAATTTTTGCCAACTTGTTGCATCCCTTTCCGCTTTGTGAAGCCCACATATGTTCAGTTTCAGTAGACCCGCTAATCTAATGTTCTGCTACTTTCTCGCTCAAGTGGAACCCACCCATGCGTACTGGCACCAGTAAGCAGTGCTCCGGTTTCCCGTAGAATCGTTTCTCATTTTTTTTTGTCCAACCGCTAGGATCGCGGCCGAGTGTGGTGTGTTCGTTCACACGTCGGGGTGTACGCAAGGTCGCAACCGATCGGAGGTCTGGCATATTGCTTCGCAGCAGTGCTATAGAACAGAACCGTACCGCTAGTCGCCGCTGTTCCGGCGTATCAACTATAATTAGTGTCTCAATAAGTTTTCTAAATGAATTCAACGAAAGATTCGTCTGGTTTTTTCGTGTTCCACTCGCACGAAGAGTCGTGTTCGGCCGCGACGCAACTAAGTGGCCTCTTTGGTTCGTTTGCAGTGTCTCCCAGCCATGGTCGAGATTACGGGCATCCACCAGGCACCAGGCTTGGATGGGAAAACGGTTCTCACTTTACCCCACTTTGACAGCTTCAAGTGGCCACCGCCGATGCCGTGAGGGATTAACAGAAAGTATCCGATTCGGCAAAACACGGCCCGGCATGTGTTCTGTTTGTCATAACGCAGTCATTTGTTTCAAAGTGACTCCGACACTCCCGACATCGGCATTCGCCCTGACACCCGACCCGACTCCCATGATCGCGCCATATGATCACTCTCGCGGGCTCGCGGGTGCAACATGATTTGGCCCATTTGTCGCTAATGAATTCCGCGATATGCGCGAGCTGGTGCTGGTAGAACTGGCGCGCTCGAACAAGACAATGTCGTGAGTTCATTTTTCACAGTCTTGTACTTTTCGTACACCCGTGACACGATCGTAACAAATGAAATCGGGAGATTTCACGCCAATGAGTGCTGGATTGCATCTGGCGTTTGAACGTTCCCTGGTATCGTAGGCCGTTGCATTCGACACAGTTTATCAACCGCTCGCTACAAAGTCATCGGCAAGGGGTGATGCGTTCGCCGGTTAGCGGAAGTGAAGGATTCAGGGGTTCTCCCTGACAAGTTCTTTGCATTTGCTGGCAGGATAGTGCAGCGTCGTACACGATTTGTCATAGCAAACAACATTAAACATTAATTCGTTTACCTACTGCTAGAAGGGGAGCCGAATCACTTATGGAGTCGTAAAACCATCCCTATACAGTGCGTGTCTGCTGGGACACCTTCAAATAGACGGTAATGTCTAAACCCCAAGACCAGCGGGCCGGCATTCCTTTGTTGGAGTTGTACTATGTATTTGGTTGCTTAAAAAAAGGAAGAGAAGGCATAGCACAACGTGCTATCTGAGTTAGTTTATTTTTTGTCAATGTAGAATAATTCTGAAACTATATGATATGTTATGAATTTTGAGTGTTTTAATATTCTTTTAACAATCATTCAAACGTTCTGTTACTCCGTTACTATCAATTTCCTGCGGATGTTTAATCACATAATTTCATGACTTTGTTCTTGATTAGCTGACCTGGTTCTATGTATATTTGACTTTATTTAAGCGACAATAAGTATCAAAATGGAGTCAGTTGAAATATTCGTTTTTCTTACTGGCCTTAAAACTATTTTGATCATACCTACTCCCTCTCATTAAGGGCATACAAGACTTTTTCTCCTTTAACGTAAGTGGATCCGATCTGGATTTGACCCACGTCGCCGTGAGAACAAAGAGCCGGCGTACGTGCTCGGTTATCCCGGACCCTAAAAAATATGCATTACATAAGCTTTACTTACATTTAAATTAGAGTATCTGTCGAAGGGTTTTTTTTTTCGGTGTGAATTGCAAAATTCAATTAATTTGTTAAATTTAAATGAAAAAGTATTTGGAAATATCAAGGTGCCTTTTTTAATACGTTCTGTAGTTTTCTTGTTAACAAATTCTGACCGTACAGCACGAAACAGTGTCCGGTTGTGGTACGAAGCTGTCAGTGGCGGAGTTTCGTTCGATGTTTGGCTTCCAACTCGCGGCCAGGCAGCTCAGCACGCCCAGTGTGAAGAGTGTCAACAAATAAAAAGTCCCATTCCACGCTCCTTCCCTCCCTTGGCGGCTCGTAAGTTTAGGTTCCGCGGCGGTGTCGGTGCTCCCGGTTGGTGTGGCGGTTTCCTTTCGCCGCTAATGTATCACCACGGAATGGCCGACAACGAAGACGAAGATGACAACGAAAGGCTAGCTTATTAACACCGCTGATGCGGAGCTGATCACCCGAATGGACTTGTCTGATCGCTGCCGATCGCTATCCGGCAAATGGGGAAGCGGTGTAATATATTTCACGACTCATTTAATGCCAGCTTCTTAAAGCGTTGCTTGATCGATAAATATTTGACCGACGGTAAGTGATTGTGCGCCACGATCGAGCAACGCTTTCGGCCGACGAAGGTGAAGAGGATTACTATGTAGCTGATTTTTTCTGGATGTCATGAATCATCATAAAGTTGGCAGGTTTGTTATCATCGCTTCGTAGCATATGTGAATAGTTCTTTTTATTTATTTCAATCAAGAACACTTTACTTCGTTGCACAGCGAATTGAAAATGCCATCATTCAGAAACTGCATTTTAAAATGTTCACATGCTGGTATTATACTTCATTTGTTTATGCCTATTCCTAAGTGTTGATTTCCAGAATAACGAAGGAAACTGGCTGTAAATTGCAACTGAAAGCATATTGATCATATTCTGTCAACACAAAGTAAGTCCCTGGCTAGAGGGCTCTGGCATGGACCGCATAGCTGCTGTTATCATTGCCCCGATTGCCGCACGCGTTCACTTACGCTCAACAATTGGTCCACAGTCATCAAAAGTCGTCCCACCGGATGGAGGCGAGTACGTCTGTCACGTGGAGGCACGTGGGCAGCCAGAACGGTAGGTTTTGTCGTCCCGTCCCATTCCATGTGCTGACCGCACCGATGCACCAATGGAAACATGTGTCCGGTAGTAACCGGGGTCAACCTGAGGTGGCACGGGCGTGGCAGCCTCTACCTATAACATCTAATTCCGCTGCCGTAAGTCCCGGGCAGCGGTGGAAGCGTGCTGTTAACATGAAGCCAGTGCCATTATCGCCATCATCGCGGAAGAGCATTGGAAATGTGGGCTACGGTTGGCACCGCCCGTACCGACGGCGAACGTAGGCTCAATGTCTGACCACCAGATGACAGTGTTCAAACGGTATTCACACTATAAAATTGTGTCGGTTTTTCGGGCCGGGCGAGGGAGGTTCCGGGAGGTGGCTCGGTTTTCGTCACAGATGGTCACATGAACCGCTCGGCAGCAACAGTATCGGTCAGCGAGGGGCTCCAGTGTGCGACCGGTATTAAGGTTTGTTTGGGCTTTGAAAGCCGCATCTGAAAGCCACCGCCGGGATCCCGAACCCGGCGCTGGATCGACGCATCCTAACACCTAATTAACGTGACAGTCGGAAAAGTGGACCGCGCTGGCCACAAACACGGTGCTCGTAAGAGGGTGAAGCGGAAAGAGAGCACAAGCATAAATAAAAACGATCAGATAATAGATAATTTCGGTAACGGATCGGGCACGGAACATCGACACAACCTCCAGAGGCCGTACCGTACTTTCCTGCCTACTCTTGGGTTCTCTGGTCACCTCGTAGGACCGTGTGTTCTCCTCTCGAGACAGATTGATATTTATACACTCTTCCGATCGGGCCTGATAAGCAGGAACATTTTTCCCAGAGCAAGATATTTCACGGCGTTCGACTTTCTTGCGCGCTTTCCTGCGGGTCACATCGGTCAAAATGGGTGCCTGGGAAAAAAATGGTGCACTGGGAGTGGAAGCAAGCTTTCGCTGCGGGTTAACAAATGTTATGCGTTTATCAATTTCCATTCTCACAGCAACCGCACTAAGAAGATAGCTTTTTGTTATCTCGGCTAGTTATCTGAAGCTTCCTGATGAACATTTACTGGAGAAAAGATGCCCTTTAATGTGGAGGATACATGTGCGCGAGATCGTTTTTGACGGTGATCTCAAGACAAGCAAAAGTTGAAGGTTACGCGTGCTTGTTTCATCAATTAAACTCGTGTTTATTTAAGATTCATTAGGAACTATGAGAGTGATCCGGGATAGCCCAGCACGTACGACGTATTAAACACCGACCCACGACGGCATGGGTTCGAATCACGTAGGGGCCTTAAATTGGAAGGTATGACCAATTAGGTTAGTCCAGGAAGAAATAGAAACTGGTTTAAAAAAAATCAGATTCACAGGTTTCCTTACATGTTTTGTTTATTTTAAACTCCTTTAGAATACTCATACTCTTTATGAATTTTAAGGAAAACTTAATCGCAATAAAGTGTGGGCTCTTAATTGATACTCTCAAACATGGTTTTATGTAAATGATTGCTAACAGACTAACGTATAAGCAGGAAGAACACACGAAAAAGAACTTTCAATTTTAACAATCACAAAGATCTAAAAATTTAAGCTGCATTTCAAGTTAAGTGTAGGTCAGATTAAAGATCCTTAAGAATACGAACATAACTGCCTAAATTTTTTAATAGTGGAGTTAATTTAAAAGTATAAAGCTTAGCAAATACAGTTTAATATAACATAGAAGTATAATAAAATACTTAGTACGATTAGTTTTTAATGATAGATGAATGAATTTCTGTGTTGTACCTACAGTCCAACATTAATCATTAACGTATTAGGAAAGCATTAAAAAAGTCGATTTGCATAGTAAATGAACAACCAAACCCTAACAAAGTTCCCAGACCAATGCTAATCTTTATCCAATTAAAAGGACAATCGTGAATTCCTGCGCCTTGCCACGGTTTCCGAAAGGGCCAACTGCGGGGTCAGTCGGTTCTGGTGATTTCGACGCGGTGGGCATGCCAAAAGAAAGACAATATCAATGAAGGAAGCAAGCAGAACGGTCACCATCGCAAATAGACTACTCGCCGCCGACGACGAGCCACGAAGATAGCGGCTTACTGATATGCAAATCGTCAAACGGAGAAGCGAAAAATCTTGCTCGTTCTCAACCTACCAGCTAAAAGAAAGCCATCGAACGAGGAGTTCGTGGCTGGCCTGGGCACGGTGTAGGACGGTGGAAATATCATCGGCATAAGCGAGTTGACACCCCCGGTGCCATTTCCGGTGGGGCGTTGCCGGAGGACGAGGGATGCTTCAGGAACATCAATTCTGAAGAAAATGACATCCATCCGACCCGGTGGATGGTTGAAGGGGGGAGGGGGGGGGGAGCAAAGGTTCCGTCGGATAAGCAGAGTTTGGCGCAACCCTCAACCGCTGGAAATTGGAAATCACTTTCGGGACGCCGTGTCAGGGCAGTCGTCTTTGGCAGGCGGACTTCGGTTGGAAGTTGTTGCCGTTTCGTGATTCTTTGCTTTTGTTCTTGCCATACTTTGTGTGTTTGTGTGTTTGTGCATGTTTTAGGAGTGTTCCCTTTTTTCCGTGCACCGAAGACGGTGCCACGGTTAGCCGGTCGACAGGCGGTCGTTTGTGAGCTTTATATGAAATCCTCCTCTTTGATGTTGCAGGGTTCTTTTTTTGCGTCGTTCGATTTCGATGGCAGCGAAACGATCCTCCTTAAAATTACTACAAAATGAAATTCGCTCGCTGAAATAAAAGCGCCATCCCCGGCCATGTCATTTAGTTTGATTTGATCTTGGAGATGGAAGTAACGCATAGTAAGCGAACGGAAGAAAGAGAGACATAGCGAGAGATAGAGAGAAGGAGAGAAAGGAAAAAAGAAGCGAAATCCATGGCAGGACTGACAAGAGATGCTGGACCCAGGCTGCACTCGAGCGGTGGAATTGCCCGTGAACGCATGTTTGATTCTGTGAGACGAAGAAGTAGGCAGGCTGGTTGGGGTCGGGAGGAGCCGAGCACGGGGAAGGCGCTCGCGAAGGAGCGGTTGGCGAATGTAACGAATTCCCGGATGCCCTACAAGGCGGACCGAAACGCCATCGATCGGTGACAGGGCCGGCAGTGCAGCGGGAGGAGCAAAAACAGCGCAGGAAAATGAGGTTTCCATTCCGCCCGGCGATCCTAATGGACATTTGGATTGCTTTTGGGAGGTGCGCAATGCAGAAAGGAGTGAGAGGGTCGTAGGAGGTGGGTGGAAGGAGGCGACAGCAGTAGCATAAAGCATGAACACAATACCAACAAGAAACTACAGAGCATAAGGAGACCCTGACCCGGCCCCGGAGTGGTTCGCTCGGGCAAGGGAAAACAAAAAAGAAATCGCGAGAAAATCACCATTTGAAGACAACAACAAAAAACACACACAAACCGATTTGGAGACGAAACGAATCCGCAAAAGGAAACGGCACCGAAAGTGTACAAAAGCGTGCACAGTGCGCTATTTTTTTTTTTATTGTAAATTGGTATCAAATAAATTTAATCAAAGCACAGAATGAAGAGTCAATTTTTCTTCCCCACTATCGACGTCGGAGATGCTTTGATGGGGTCGCAGGAATGCATTCAGCGTAATGAGACGCAATCTCTGAGTAGCGGCGAGAAGGAGGAGCAGAGGGCTTGGGACGCCTCGGGTTGATGGTCTTCAAAGGACATTCGCTTCGTCATTCGTTATAGTCTTGGACAGTGGGAATTGATTCGCTGGAAGGCACTAAAACTGGAGGATGGTTCTGTAGATTAGTTTTATGATTTGTTTTTTCATGCCCATTATTCTGTCACCAGTGCTTCTACTTTGCTGAAGAAAATCATACTTTCTTTGTCATTTGAAAGACGTGACATACTTTTTATAGGAAGCTTACAGCTTTATACATAAAACTATGATATTCTTACATCATTTGCCCGGGTATAGATGTTGAGGAAAAATTTCCAAGTAGATTTTGTATAAGGTTAAAGATTGAATGTACATTTTTTAAACTTTATTTGCTGGCATGCAACTAAAAAAGAGCCGAAAAGATCAAACTTAAATGCATTTAGAAATTAAAATCAAATTGAATTGCTTGGTCAGGGAAAGATCAATGATAAAAATTGGTATCTACTCTGGGTGTACTTCTTGTATAACTTTATTTTTCAAAACTAAGAGTCAATTTAGCTGTAGTCCGCTTCTAGTTTCTCTAACAAATGATACTGGGTACTTCCATTCAACAAAAAGCAACACATTATGCGTTCATCATCAGCCATAAGTCGTTTCGACGAACCGCCTGTCTGAATATATTTGTCAAGTTTACGATCACTTCAATTAGTGGGTGGCAGGAGCGTTCCGGAACGGTATCCTTCGGCTTAAATCTATATTCCACACTCTAAAGGCACACGAAGCCCATTGGGGCAGAAGAGGGTGTGTGTCTCTTGTCTTTTGTTCCCCTTGGTAAGCTATCAACATTGGAATTAAAATCTCGGTGTGCGGGAAGGGATTCTGGGAAGGGGGAACGGTGGAGGAAGGCCGGCGGTTTGCAGAGGCATCATTGCGTACGATAGATAAGATTATTACGAGGCAACAGAATGAACGCGAAACACGCGGAAAAGATGGCATCATTAATACCGAATTCAATAATGCGAATTTCGGTACCCCTCTGTATTTCGTCTGCTATACTTGTCTCTCTCTCTCTCTCTCTCTCTCTCTCTCTCTCTCTCTCTCCCTCTCTCTCTCTCCTTATCGGTCCTATTTTCTCTCACTTTGCTCGACACTCTGAGGCCGCCTGTTCACCCGATGACAGTTTATTAAATGCGCAACCCGAAAGCCGATAACCATCCGGTGTCAAAAGCCTAGCCCGCCCTAGTTTAATGCGCGTGCTGGAAGGATAAGCACAGGATGCGCCGCGCGCGGGATACGGCCACAGTTTTCCCCTTTTTCCGGGCTGCGGAAAAACTCACACCAGCCGGTAACGATGTGTGTGCCCGCCCGTTGGGGGGAGAAGTAAATTTGTCTACCGACGTTTTTATTTCCAGCCCAGGACCAGAAGCAGGAAGGCAAAGGGATAATACGCCGGGAATCGGAGTGACAGGAAGCCGACGGTGGGAGGGAGGGAGGAGGAGGTGTTGTGCCCTGCATTGAATTGGCCGGAACCGAATTGAATTGAATTGAATTGTTCACGGCGAAAGGCCCCAGAGCACCCAGCGTTCGGGCGACGCAACGCGAACCGGCAGGCGGCTAATAATAAATAGGGAAGATTTTCTATCGCGAGCAACTTAAGTGTAAGTAATCTGTTATTCTGGCAGATAACGCCAAACAAAACAGCCCTCCGCCGTCTCCGCCTGCTCGGCGCCACCATGGGAGAGATATGCCCTTCGCTCGCGCGCACCGTTGGGAAAATGGAGACGTTTCGTTCGTGTTCCGGGACCGAAAAACCGAAGCGATGGGATTTGAAAATTGAACTGCTCGACGATGGGGTGAAGCAGGGTGGAGGGAGCATCGAGGCTTGCTGGCGCAAAATAAGTAAATTCGTATGTATGAAAAGTTGTACGCTGCGATGGCATTGTTCCTGAGGGGATGTTTTCATATTCCAACCCCTAAATTAATAAACACCATCAGCGGCAGCTCCTCACCACAGGGTGGGAGCGGGGTAACGGGGGTGGTTGTTTGAGGCTGGGGGCGAACTTTTCCGAAGCAGATCAACAACAGCAAGACAGCGTTTGGATGAGTGTTCATTATTGCAATCGGAGTAACAACAATGTCCGCGGTACGGTGGTACGGCGGGAGCGGGAAGCAAGGAGGGTTCGGGAAGGAAATCCAAGGTGGAGCTTGGAAAACCCTCCCGTGGGCACTGGAGGCTTCCGGACGGTGGCGAGTGTTTCTTTTTTCGGCGGTGAGATAAAATTTGCATATTTCATAATGTTAAATTAGACTTTTTACGCTTCCGTTGCTTCGGTGCTTGACGAGGATTGGAAAAGGAAAATTCGGAGCTGCATCGTGATGGGCCGAGAAGCGACCGGGCTATGGGATGAATGAACCGCCATGGAGCCTAATTTTAATACGCCGCCGTAAAAAAAATGTAAAATGGCGCAGTAACGGGCAGGTTTGTGGCGATGTAATTGGTCAGGATACGGCACGGCGTGTTGCGCGCGCACCGAGACGTCGTGCTTTCGAAACGAGGGTGGTCGTGGGGGTTGTGGAGGTGATGGTGGTGGTGGAAATTTGTTAGTCAAAGCGCTAGAAACCTCCTTTTCGATGAGGTTTTAATTATTTTCGGATGCCTCCCGGTTGTAAATGATCGGCGTTAATGAGGAAAATGCGTTTCCAGTTAACGCCGAACCCTGGGAAAGGGGTTGTACTGGGATGGAATCTACTTAGCATGGACGGAGCTCACAAAGCAGAATGTGTAGGTTTCTTTCTATAGGTTGGAACGAAACATTGAAGATAGAAGGTGTTTAGGTCGTACTGGTTCAGAGTTCATTTATTGGAATTTGCTGCACGAAGTTACAAATAATGTTTGTTTAGCTTTATTCATGTCACAAATAAGAGGCTTTTTGTTGAAATCTTTTCAACCATACATATTTAAATGATATAAAATATTGAAGTGCTTAATACTTAAAAGCTACTCAGAAGGCAGGAAAATCATTTGTTCTAACAAACTGCTGAATGCAAGTTGCGATGTAAACATGTTTACTAATGATTCATTTAAATAATCATCATCTGCCCAAGTTTATTTTGGTACATACACATGGTTACTGAATGAAAAATTTCTTCTTATGACTAATTTTAAAGTGCTTACTTTTTGTAAAATTATAATCATAAGTTTTTTCCTCACTTATTTTACTGCCACAAAACTCGCCCGACAAAGAACAGTAGGACAGTTGGCCAGTTTGATTGAAAGGCACATCATCTTGTAAGCTTAAGGATTTAAGCTAGCAACAAATTATAAATTCAAATTAAGTTGAAATGTGCTATTTCTTTCTTAATTTTTTTCTTTGTTTATCTATTTGTTTATTTATTTATTTTTTATCAGGTTATCTAGCTACACGGCCTACTCAACGCTCTAAACTTAAACATAAAAAAAACTTCACAGATAAATTGACTTTTGAAAACCCCCGAACTTCGCATGGCGTGGCGTTATAGTCCAAATCAGGACATAAATCGTTAAACGTTTGGTATATTTTCATATTTGACAAGTAGGCTCCTGGGTACAAAAAAAACGGTGGATCTAAATTCAGTTTGGAGATGGTGTTTTTGCCTCAGAACCCTTGAAGAAGCCGAAAGATTCAACTTGTCAAGAATCTGAGGGGTGACCAACTTGCCAGATATTATTAACAAACAAACAAACATTGTGAAATTTTCCTCCTGTGCTCCAGGGACTCAAGACCCAAAAGCAAACAGCGAATATGATAAGGGCAAGACATACGATTAGACCATGGCTATCGGTGAGACATTTCCTAATCTGTTGATCCACGCAAGGTGCACAGGTAACCAAACTACACACGCAAATTCCAAAATCGGTCTAACAATTTCAAACAGCTTTTGAAGGAGACATAATGATTTGAGTAATTAGAAGCTGATTATTGTTGAAATCATAATTAAAGTTTTTGGACAGATTATTTCACCAAGGTAGATGCACCCTTAAATTTCCTTTGTTGGTTATAAGTTCTTTAATAGATTTATTCTTAAATGGTTTAAAATTGTTGATTGCATTGATATTAGAATCACATGAAACAGAAAACATCAATCACCAACAAAAGCAAAACCGGAGTGAACCTCGTTGGTTTATCCTAACCTATGGTTTATCCTGACGTTTTGAAACGCGTTGCTTTGTCAAACAAAACTTTGGAAGTCCCTTACGATATCGGCGTCAAATTTTCCAAATTCAAAAACAACCCACGCACACGCACTGCCTCTGTCATGTCGCTTCAATTTTCTCGTTACAATGTGAAAACATTTGTCATCACAATCAATAAACGTCCGTGGCAGCGTCTTGCACAGCCACTCGTTCCCACTCACCGTTGGCTCATGAAATTGCCGTGATCATCATCATCAGCATCATCATCCACCAACATAATCATCGTCGCCGGTCTCATCCCGATCGTCCGCGGGCTGTTAACATTTCGTGATGCGAATGCGTTGGACGCTGCGCACGAAGTGCAGCACGCGTCGGTTATTTATTATTTAAATTATGTTTGTATACCGCGACGGTTCGCTCGGGTTCCCTAGGAACCTAAGGGCGCACAAGGAGCGACGGCGCACCGTAGATTGCAGGGATCAGCACCGGAGAGTGGTTGTCGCGCCGTGGTCACGTGTCAATTAGTTTTAGTTGTGCAATTGAAGCCTCTTTAACGTAATGACGGTATTTGGCGGTGGATGGTTTCTCCGTAGTAGCGGGGAGATTTCATCGTTCCGGCAATCTTTTCCCGGCCTTTCCCGACGAGATCGGCCACTCGGAGCAACGCGTAGGCCGGGACGGGCGCCGTTCGTGATTCTTCCCGCCCAAGGAATCGTAACGAATCGACTTTACCGAGTCAGCATCGGATCAACGCTTAACGATCGGGGAGTGCGTCCTGCACGAATATGTGCGGATGTGTTTTCCACAAGGGAACAGTAGGCCGGCGGATTCTGCTCAGCTCCCCCGCTGCGTCCGGGCAGGTCCTGCGCAAATATTTGCTTTGGAAAATTTATCATCCACGGCGGCGGATAGGGAAATTTCATGGGAAGCGGTTTTCGGGCGCGGGTCGCAAATCGGCGAATCCTGTGCTGCGTCTCACTTTCGCCTCTTGCATGTTTGCTCTTTTTGTGTAACTGATCCGGAAGGGGACTGATTTCCGTGTGCCGGCCTCGGAAAGGATGTGTCGGGATGGTGTTGA
The DNA here is from genome assembly GCA_914969975.1 of Anopheles atroparvus. Lineage (NCBI taxonomy): Eukaryota > Metazoa > Arthropoda > Insecta > Diptera > Culicidae > Anopheles > Anopheles atroparvus. Next base: position 14,703,944 of record CAJZCY010000002.1, read on the forward strand.
CTGGTGTTTTTTTTTTGCGTCGTTCCTCTGCACACAACAATGCCGAGTGTGTGGACGTTATTAATGACACCATCGCCGCCGGTTGGCACTGGGATGGCGTGTGCGATTCGGGGTGTCGGCAATCTATTTCGATGTTATTAGCCTCTTCTGTTATTTAAACATGCCACAACCGGATAATTTTTCCTGCAAGGACACAGAGCGCGTCGAATTTTCCCAGTGACTCGCCCCCCCCCTCCCTCGGAAGGAAGTGTCGCGCACGGAAAGTTGGCCTGCCGTGAATGGGTCCGTCGGTGTTTACGGTTGTTTTGGCTCGTTTGGTGCGTTTCCGTCCTTCCGGAAACCGGGCTGACGCCAAAAAGGGGTGTCAGAGGGGGAAAAAAGGAAACGTCCTGAAAATTACCCGGCTAGGAGGCTAGGAGCACTTTAATCGAGACCACGTGAGTGAACGCATCGGCAAGACGGGATGGATGCAGAATAAATGCTTCAGTCGCGCGGAGAACCAAAAAGACAAAAGGACGGCCGACAAAAGGATACCGGATGCTGGAAGTGACGCCCGCACGCTGCACACCGTCGGTGGTGAAGGCGCAGATTTATTTTTCAGTCTTTCATTTTTTTAAATATCTGTTCGTAATGACCTTTACACTCACGCGGCATAAAAATAATTTCATTGTGCAGTTTGTTTGCACAGCGCGGCGCAAATTTGGACATTTGTCAGAAAACTGTCCTCGCGGTGGGATGGGGTTTTGATGAAAGTTGGTGGAATAATTACGGCGTGCCATTAACACGCCGTGCCTGTGGAGGAGGATGAAATGTGTGTGTGTGTTCGGGGTCCAGGGGGAATCGTGCGTGTTGTGAGACACAATTGTGCACATCAAACATATGGATTTCTTACGTTTGGCAGTGAGTTGGTGTACGATTTCCTGGTATTTTTAAATGAGTTTTTTTAAAATGTATTTATGTGTTAAAATATGGAATATTGTTATGAAGGTGTAAGTTGTTTTGTCTGGAGATTTTAGATGTTTTATTTACGATTAAAGTGGTACATATTTTCCTAATGCTATTGCTAAGCTTCGTCTGTCGAATGAACTTCTCTTGTATACGTCTCTGTTAACCAGTTTGATAGTCGAGTGCAAAATCTCCAAAATTAAAGTTACTTAAGATTAAAAAAATCCTTAAAAATCTTTCTGAATGTCCATGGATGTTCCATGGAGCAGCTCTTCTTCTGTACACAAAATATGCATCATTCCAAGAATAGAATCCTTTTTAACTCAAATAAACTCAAAGTACGTGAAAAAACATGTGCAAATCCCAACATCTTACTGGTTGAATATCTCCACCCACACCTACCAGACAATTATTCACAAACACCCTTTCTCACTTCCTTCCTATTATCACTGGTCAATTGCTAGCTTAGCTAAACAAACTTATTACAAACATTCATACTCCTACATAAAGTTGGTTAGAAACTAGAAAAGCCGAGGTTAGTTTTTCTTATTTTGCATTTATAAAATACCATTTTATTTTTCTTGTCCTGAAGTGGGTTTCTAACGAAACTTTCCCACTCAATCTACGAGACACCCTATGCGGTATACAACAAAACAAATAGCTAAGCAAAAGAACGTTAATTACAATGAGATAAGACAAAAATCGAACCCATTACGATCACTTTAACTATGTAAAAATGTACTACATCTTGCGACATAATAACATTTAATGCTACTTCCACTATCCACTTATGTTATTAAAGAACTAAACTTGAGATAAAGGAGAATTTTGTTTTAATCTACAGATCATTTATTTTATTTGTGGAAACAAACACTAGAGGGGCTGATTGCAATTGGTTCGGAAAGCGAGAATCGGAAAACTAATTTGGTTTAGTTAAACATTTTATGTTAAACATATTCCATCCCTGTTTATGAATGAGCTTTGCACGATGCATATTCATTTTAAATCTAGATGATTTTCCTATGGAAATGTTATTGAATCTCAATTCACCTATTTATTCAAATGTATTTCTGGAGAAGGAAAAAAATTAAAAAGTATTGCGGTACACTCTTAAAGACTACGCAGAGTGCTTCACTTTATAAAACAATCGCTATTAGAAAAACACAAGCCAAACAGAAGGTCTTCATCAGCAAAACCATGATCATGCTGATGCAATCGGTCGATGCTGCTATATAGGATGGTGCTTATCGCCTCCGGAGTAAGGTCGGTACTTTCTAGCCCGGATTTTCCAAGTACATCATTATTTATCATCCCGCCGACTCCCCTAAGCCAAGGAATGCTAGCACTTGTAGCAACATGCAGCATGGAAGCATAATCCCACCGGGCAAAATAAAAGTACATGCGATGGACAGCTACCCCATCCGAGGCAGTTGGCCAACTTTGACTGCCGAGTTCCGGTGATTCGGGGTTTCGCTCGGGACCCGGGACAAAAGCATATTTCTTGTTAGACACGCCGGGGTCAAAAACGAGGTAGCCCCCACCGAGAGTGTAAAGTACAAGAACATGGATCGAATCTGGCCGGATGGAGGATCGTTTCCATCCTGGTGCAGCAGACGGTGGATGGAGTGAGACGGATAGAGACGAGAGCGTACAACGGGAAGGAGCCGGAGAAGTAGCGAGAGATTACTGGGAGTGTTACAAACAATTTATAGTCAGAATTTATTGCAGATAAAATTTCACGCTGCGCAGTGAAATGCATTGCGATGCAATTCTTTCCACCCTCCTGTAGAACCCGTTTCTTCCCCCTCTGCCCTGTTCGCTTTCTCGTGCATCTTATCAGTCCATTTGTTTTCTTATTGTACGTTCCACTGTTGTGTTGTAGTTGCATGATGCTGCAGCCGCCACCGTCGCGACCGGGTCCCGGTTGTTGCTTTCGAATTATGTTTTGTTTTCCTGCAGCATTTGCAAATCCTTCCCGTGGCGTGAGCGACTCCTACTTGCCTACACTTGTGGTTCCTCGTCCAGGCCGAATTCCATCGCCCACGTCCACCACCGTCCGATGTTTCGCTGATGTTTTTGTTTGGCTTTTCTTTTTCCATTTTGGTTCTTTTATTAGTTTCCGCGGTACCTTCCGGTTGTACTTTCTCTCGCTTTTCGGTAGGTTCCGCTGTTCGCCCGATGCTCCATGCTCGCTTTATTTTAAAATTTATGTTAAAAATGAAATCAAATTTACACACCGAACAGTGCGGAATCGAGTAAAATTAACTGCAACCAGCGTAAGGGATGCTGCATGCCGCCACGGCGGTCGGTGAGACAACAGGGCTTTTGTACAGTGAAATGGGGGGAAAAATACCTGTATGAAGAAAAACGAAAGAAAAAAATAGTTTGAATACGACGAATATCGAAAACAGAGTACAACGCTGAAGGTTATGAATGGGTTATGTTTCCTTTTGTGCGCGGCAACGACCCGGAAGGCAGTGGAAACAAGCAGTTGCAACCCGAAGGAAACAACCGGTGAAAATGGTTGCGGATAAACGAAAACATCGCCGAAGCCGACAAAAATCAGCAAACATTGCAATGAAAAAAATAAAACAAACCCACAACAAAGGGCATAATTTACTTGGCGGTGTTAAAAACGGAACGGTTTTTTTTTATTAAGTTAAATGGAAAAACAAAACCCTTTCGACTTTTTCGTGCGTTCTTTTTTTTTGTCGCTCGCCACCGCACTTCTTGTAAGCAGCTCGAGGCGTGCTTGGATAAAAATCGAAATACATGATCATCTCGTCTGCTCCCCCAGTTCCAGGTGCATGCCGCGCCCCGTAACAAGGCATCGGGACGGACCTCATCGTGGCCCCGCATTGGATTGCCCGGGCGAGATTTAGTGTCCGACAACGCCGGCGTCCGCGGAACCAGACAAGACATAACGGGATGTTTGAGGTAGGGTGGAGTGCATCGTTTTGAGGTTCAGCAACATTTCCACGCACCCTCCGGGTCATGGCGGGCGTCGATGGTCGGCGGACCATGTGGGTTGTAATATTCGCCCGAGCAGATTTGGCATGTATTAAAATGTACATACACATTTTCGCGATATGAACATCGAGTCCGCGGCGGTGGCGGCATGGGCTGGAACCGCCGATAAATGTTGTAACCCACGATGGGTTGAGTTGTACCGATGCCTCCGAGGTACTAGGGAAGTCAGCGTGAAGCACCCGCACTGGTCTGGCAGCTACTGCTTGTTTTTCGGACTTTTCCATTGCGTTTCGAGACTTGGGCAAACCAATGCGGGAAAAAGAAATAGACCATCGGCGTCCGTACAGTATGCAGAACGTTCGGAATGGAATTGTAACATGCGCTCTTCATAGAGAAAGATTTATTCGTTATTTGTTGACAATATTTAGTTTTGCTAATATCGATATTCCCCAGAATATTTATGTAGATGGTTGGTTTTTTTCTTACTAAGTTCCTGTTCTCAAACATCGGTGAAACGCTCAAATTGTATTCCATCTGTCAGAGATAGAAAATATTGGAAAATAAGGGCCCCCTTCTAAACACGCAACGCACAGTTTTATGCTTTACCCATATGCTACCCGATGCTGTAAAAGAGAGCCATCGATGTCCTGCAGGTATTGACACGAAACTCAATTTAGCTTCGATTTTAAGGGAATTTTGAAAAATCTTATCAGCCACATCTTCAGGCGCAAACAGTTGGCGAAGATGGCATCCGAACCCTCCGCCCCCTCACTCGAGCTTAGTCCTTTGCTGGTCGTAAAAAAGAAAAACGCTCCGACAGCAGCTTGGGCCGCAGTTGACCCTTGTTTATGTCTCATTGATTGACTCATTGGTCACACACTTACCCGAAAATCCGGCCCGGTCCAAGCCAGGCCCGTCGAGCAACCTCGTGTCCGGTGCAACATCTTTGTCCTCATAATTTATACATTGTTCATACATTTTCCTAATAGATTCGCATGTCCACTGTCCTGCCTGCTCGCTCGGTGTGAGCTCGTTTTCTTGCCTGCCTGCCTGCCTGCCTGCCCTCCTACTGCAACACACGGAGCTGCTTCTTGCAGAAAAATCCTTCTACAGCACGTTCGTCCGGCAGTTGGGAAAAAAAAGGTCAGCCAAGGTTTTGGGCTAAATGGATATTGATAGACTTTTCGGTAAAGTTTTTCCGAAAGAAAAATCCCTATCTTCACCGTCCGGCGCTGATTGAGGCCAGAGATCGGCTCAGGGCATTGGGCAAGGGACGCGGTCGGCGAGGGATGCTCCGGTGCTTAAGGGATGGACAAAGAAAACAACAAGCCCTTCGGAGACGTCCCACCGAAACCGCTGGCCGTGTTCAAACTCAAAAACAAACGTCGTAGATGTTGTGCAAAAGGAAAAAGGCGAAAAGAAACTCCCGGTGCTCTTTTCCTTCTCCCCCGCAAGAGTGTGAAAGTTACCCCCGACCATCGTAAAACATTTACAAAAGTAAATTATTTCGAGATAAAGAAAATGACATGTTGACATGTTGTCCGGTAGCTGGACATGCTGGAACTATCGCAAACCGTAGGCAACGAAGGTTCGCTCCGTCTTTTGGCAGGTACGGAACCGAGCGTTGGACAATGTTGTTTCCAGTGCCGGAAGATCCGGTGAGTGGATTTTCTTTTTCCCGAGCAGCATATTATCGTCGGTAAGTAGTTTTACTAGATGGGCTTAGCAGAAGGAAACTCACACCATTCGGAAAGAGAGTGACAAAATTGACAGTCTGTGAACGGGGCCGTCGATGTACTCGAAACCCTTTCGGCCCTATCTAACGATCGATCGGTCATCCGCTCAATGATGGCGATGGAAAGAAAAAAGGCAACCCGTGATGGACCCCCCCCCCCCCCCCCCTGTCGGAGAAAAGCTAATTTGCCCTCGGCAGGCCATCTCTTTGTTGGTCCGTGGAAAACAAAACTTTAAAAATTTACATCATCCAAATGGACGCCGCTGCGTGCGTCACTTAATTGGATTTGAGGTGACAATTGTTCACTAAGCCGGTCCGAGATTTGTGCCCGAAGGAGATGTGGAATGCGGTGGCATCTCGTTAGGGAGGGCGTGGGTGGACGAATGTTTGACGCTCTAAGTGCCCGAAATGGCAGCTCGGGTGTGCACTTGTTCTGGTATTTTTCTTCTACGCTTTGTTTGGTGGACGGTGAGCAACAAAAAGGCAGCCGAAAGGAACAAACAAATATACCGTAAGCCACCGTGATATTTTCTATTGCTTCCAGACACACAGAACAGTAAGATGAACTGACGGGTGCCTTTGGTCAAAATAAAAGGTAAAAGTATAATCGTTGAGTCATGAAGGTGGCATGATATGGAACGTTCTGTTCTTTCTTTGCAAACATTGTTGCAACTATCAAGCATGTAATATGTATTCTTATGTTTTGTTTCGCCTATCTAATATTTGAAATATATGAGATAGTAGCTTCTAAAAGAAGTTATTTTTACTACAATTTAGCTTCTTCATTGAGACTTAAAACTAGATGAATCAAAATGAGCTCGCTTACAAAAAGAATCATTTAAATTAAGAAAAGCCCCATCTTGGAAATGATAGCACCTCCTACTCATAGTGAATTCACCCAAAACTGGAAGTGAGTAATGTGGTCTAACCTTTCCGAGACATCAAACGAAACGTGCCTCTGTGGTGGCGGTTTTCATGTTAGATCATATAGGCTCATGCGGGGATGGGCTGTAATTTATTTTCGCCTTTCTGCTGGCTCTGCCTCGGTTCCACGATGGCCGCACACACGGCCGAAACCCGTTCGCGCCATATTGCACTTGCCCGGCGAGCGGTGTTTTCCTACTTAAAAATGGGTTTCGTTTCTCCCTCCCCCCCCCCCCCTCGCCACAGCTCCCCCCGTCGCTCGTGCCATGAAAACTGCGTTGTCACGCTTACGCTAATGCACGGTGGCAAATGGAGCGCGGCATTTAGCCATTCATTTGATCTCCGGCGATCGCCCTGCAGGCCTTCGTCGCACCATTTCGACGGTACCATTTAAAATGGCCATCTTGGGCAAAATCTTATTTAAATGTCAACCAACGGTCCAGGGCGGTAAGATGGCGGGCAGCAGCAGCGGAACCGAACCCGCCACCGGTTGCGACCAGCAAAAAAAGCTCCAATCGCAGCGACACGCAACTTTCAGGCGCAATTGCGTCCGAACGATGGTGGAAAATGAAGAAAGAAAATCAGTCTCTAAATGGAAAAACAAATGGATAATGACAAAATCAATATTTTCCCTTTGTTTTCGCTGCGCACAGTGCCGCCTCCATGTTTCGCGCCAGTCCAACCGGCGATGGCGGCGACGGCGATGGACGCCGGTGGAACAAAGTTTTCCGCTGTGTGTTCATTTGTGTTATATTTTCTCGCAATGACACATAAAGACAACGATGAAGTTTCTTTTCTTTTTGTTTCTGCTGCTCTGCTCCGTTATTATCGTCCTCGTTGGATGTTTGTCACCGCCGTTGATGCTACGCTCCACGGACAAGTTGTTTTTCCTTCGGTGGAAGTTTTCGTGTGCTCCTTTCGCTTCTCCACTTCCGACGGCACGCAGTTGAACGAAAGAGCGAAGTCATTCTATGTACAAACCGAACACAAAGAAAACGTGTTATCATTTGATATTGTAGAATTAAGTACTGACAGATTCGCTGAGAGCAGTGTCTTTGGAGCGAGCCGTCGGAGAGGTGGGTGGTTTATGAGACGGCAAGGGAAGTTTCTGAGGGAGGACATGGATCGAGGATGAGGAAGAAAAAAAAATGAGCATGAAGCTTGCTGAACACTAACACTGATACAATTGTCCGTTGGCGGTGGAGTGAGATACGCCCTTATTTTTATCTTCGGGCTTCCAAGGGCCTTGGGGGGAAAATGGTGTCGTGAGCGCAAACGGGGCTAGTCTGATCCTTGGGGCCCGGTGGAATAATGACCCATCCAACGATGACGGTAAAAGAAACGATCACTGGGAAAAAAAACAATTTTCCTAGACGAAGATCTGCAAAGGCCGGCAGAAATGCGAATGGAGCAACGTTAAATAAATAGGAGCCAATACTTTTAGCCGAGACTCTATAGTTGTTTTTGTATTCTCACTGCTCTGTTCCGCGCTATCCGCGGTCAACGAGCTTAATCTTCTCTCTGATTATAGCCATGTAGAGTGTTAGCCAGTTTTTCTGCTCCCCATCACCATGAACAAACGTGGCGGTGTACTTTGACTATTTCTGGTATGGCACAAAATGGCGTTTGCCGTGTTGGCAGATCGGAATGATACTGGTAAGAAGTTTTGTTTGCGCAGTCGACGTTTGTATGGATAAAGGAAAATTAATGAAACTCGACGGTTTTGACACACGATAACAGAAAATGAGAATAAGAACCTTTACTAAAAATTTACTGTGTTCTTGTTTTGCACCGTAAGATAAATAAGTAATGATAGGTCCATGGATCAATATGGTTTCTGGAAATTGTCTCGAGCTTATAAGTTTTCAACAAAAATGCTAAACTATTTGCTACAGTAGCATTTGACTCATTCAAACTAATCATAACTGTCTATGGAAATGTCAGATTTTTCAAAATTACACTCAACTATAGTTCCTAAGTTGAGGTTTCTATTTTAACGGCTCATTTGCACAGCAACCATCCTCCCATTACAATTACATTACACAAATCAATTTGATTTTCCTACTGTTAAACATTTTCTAAATTAATTAATTGTAACCGTCAACGGAAAGGACGGTGGATCAATCGAATCGGTTTACAGTGAAGGAAGACGAAAAAAAAATGTCCATCTCGTACCCTGAATTTTCCTAAACAATCTTGTGGATAGGTTTGAAGAGGGAAAAAATCTTCCCACCCCTTAGCGTGTACCGAAGAACGTTAATGTAAAAGTATCAATTCGGGGTGGGAATTCAATGAGCTTCATTGGGACTCGAAAAAAAAAAGAAATAATTAAAAATATCTACCCTCATTATTTCGCATTATCTTATCACCTTGATTTAATCATTCATTTCATTAAAAACAACCCCCAGGATGTCGGGACGTCGCGCAGCCTCTTTTACGACTCTATTACATCGCGAAGGACAACGAAGCCCGGGAATGAACTGGTTGCTGGTTGGATTTTTTTTTTTGCAAAGCTGCCGTGCGTTTGACCATTCCTAGTCGGCGGAGGAAACTGCGGTGTTTTCCATCGTGAAGCGTTTCGCATTTTGTGGCCTAACCAAAGTCACACACAGTCATCCCCGGCGAACAGGGGCCATTTTCGTACAGCTGAAGTGTCGTCGGTCGATTTTCCGGCACCCCTCGGAAGGCCGGCCAGTCCTGGGACCCCGGGGGTGGAGGGTTCGATGAGCCGTGTTTGTGTCAATACTTACGGACACACTCCGCCTGATCTAATTTAGATGCTGATAAGGCTCGCACCCTGGCCCTAGAGACGGCGGTTCGTCCCTTGCGAAGCATAGTGTCCTTACGTCCAGTGACGGACGCACAAAAATGTATCCCAAACAGCCACATGCGCTCGGTGGGGTGTCACTTACCGCAACAACAATACAACCCCAGCCTTTCCCCTCACGCACGCACAGACACATGCGCACAAAAGTCGGGTTCGTTGGCGCGGCGTCCGAAAAGGACGAACGGGCAACCACCGACCGGGACGATGGAACGAAACCAATGACTAGACAATGTTAAACATGTTTTATTTGTAGTAGTGAGTGTTTGTTTAAGCGACAAAATGAAACTTCTGGTTTGAGGATTAGATCGAGAACGATACTGGTTACAATTTCATCCCAACCCAACGGCAACGGACTTTAGGCTCGGGAACGAGGGCAAGGATATCACTTTGCCGCTCGGAGTTTGGGCTTTCCCACTCCACCACTTGTGCGGAACCGGGGACTCCCAAATAGGTCGTAGGGGCTAGAACTGGCCGTTTGAAATCTCACTTTCCATTTCCAATTCCACGCGCCGAGCATGGGGCGGCTGCTGGTCGTCGTGCTGATTAACATCTCTAATGGTTCCTGGTGTCGGGAGTCGTTGGTTCGTGTGTTAATAGAAGCCGCGCGGCCAACAACGCAACGGGCGTGTGGCAAAGTTTGTTCAAGTTGAAATTGATTTTTCTCTCGCTCGTATTCGCCCTGTGTGTTGGTTCGTTTGTTTTTGTGCTTCCCGAGGCACCCAGCGGAAACAAGGCATCGTGATGGAAGCGGAAAAAAGTAAGGATACAAATGACATTTCTTTCGTTTTCGTGGGGAGAGGCGTAGTCAAACTTATTCGGCTTTTTGCGATAAAGCGAAAATGGCCTGCAATGTGACGGGAAAGTTAGCTAGCCTCTTTTATGGTACATTAATTTAAAAATACAACCACGTCAACCACCATAGATACCTTAGACAGGCGATTGAGAGAAAAAAAAAGTGTTTTCTTACTGCATTTGTTTTGGGATTGATGACTCCATTTGTAACTGTTTTGTTTGTTTTCAAATCTGTCTATTCTGACGCTTTTGAGCAAAACCATCGTTTTAAAGAGGTTGATATTAAGACACTAATACTTCTTTCTTTCTGTTCTAGTCTAGAACTAGTTCTAGTGTTCTAGTCGTAGTCAAAATATTTCACAACTTTTTTGGCGAAACTGTTTTGAGGTTATTTAATCACAATCAATTTTAGGAATGTATTATATTTTCCAACAAATTCATGGACTAATCATTTCCTGCTTCTTCATCTGTGATATAAATATTCTTTTATTCATTATAAACACTATCGTTTCAATAGAAACTACAATCCATGTATACATTCCAAATAATTGTTTTGTGCTCTACAAGTGACACATTTGTATGTTACGAGTAACGAGTTGATTAATTTTCCCACGATAAAACGAATCCTTCATTACAATTTCAACTACACAGCGTTCAGAGGAAACCATACAGAGCAGTCGTCAGCAAGCAGTAGACGATCGGTACAGGGAAGGTTGAAGTACTAGGAGAAAAAAAAAAACAAATCCGCTAGCTTCTGAATGTAACGATTGGAACGAACCCTTACCGCTGCTCCCGGCGCATCCGAAAGAAAAACGGCCAACGGCGCTCGCTTTCTCTGGGGACTAGACTCGCCCGAATAGGAGGAGCGGCTGCTCCGTTTAGCCTCGAACATCGAAACATCGTCGTTTGGTTGTCGTCATCCCACAGGGCCGACGGGGACGCCATCGTCGGTTCGCTCGCCGGGCCGGATTTTGCAATTACGGAGTTCAGGGCAAATATTCAACACCCATTTATTTGTACCACCCAGCGGAAATCGTGCTACCGACGGAAACCGTCAGACGCCATCTCCGTCTCCACCTCCACCTTCGTGCCACCGTCGAACAAAGCGCAATAGTATAAAGTTAAGTCTGCCCCATTCTATCATTTTGCCCCGTGTTGCTAGTTCTTTTTCCACATTAGTGCAGGAAGGCAGGCGACGGGGCCGGGTAGTACCAACCGGCTCGAAAGTACGAATCTGTTTCTTGGTGGTGGTCTATTGCACCGCTCTGCACAACCTGGAGCACCTCCCCCCACCACACCATGCTTCTCGATGCACTCAACAGCAAGGAAGATGCACAACGGGGTGGTATCCATTTTACGTAAATGGATTTCATCCATTTTTATCCACCGTCAGTTGAACCGGGGGGAAAAGATTGTGAAAGCAGTTGGACAAACTGAATACGAACGATTACAATCGAATACAAATGCACATTTTGCCCAAGGATAGGAGATTTGAAAATAAATAATGTCACTGAAGTGATGCTTGAATCTTTCACGGTAGCATCGCATGAAACCTGTTCTATTTTATTTATTTGCAAGGTTTCTATTGATTGCGATTTCAAACATGTATTCATTTGGTTCAAAATTGAAAAAAAGTATTGTATAGTTGTAAATTACATGTATGGATTGAAGTTAGGAATTTTTTTTTCATATGGTATATTTTTAATCCTTTATTTTAACTAGTAGTTACAAACTTTTAAAACAAATGTTCGTAACAAATAATTCTCGACGCACAAATTTTCTACATTTATTTATGTTACTGTCCATCGAAACCCCTTGGAATGGGAGAAAGAAACTTCGATGGTGGATGAGTACGATGCTAAAAGCATGGCTTAGCAAGCTTCGACCTCACGACAACTAGACTCCACCATCCGAGCTCGGGCTGACATTTCAACCGGAGTGTCTACGACAACCATCCACCTCCGATGGCTGTTCTTCTTGAAGCCACCCCCTCAAGTGGCATCCCCCAAGCCCCTCCCTGCAGTGCTTGGGGACACTGAGTCGAACAGAGTGCGCCGAGTAAAGGCAAGGTTCCGAACATACAGAAGCAAAAGTAGCAAAAATGTACATGTGTCTCCTCGGTGGTACATAATGTCCGTGCGCGGGGAGCCCCCGTCCGTTGCCACTGCTATCTGAGGCTTCCGGAGTCGAAAGGAACTTGCTGCCGAGCAAATATACTAGCCACAGTGCACATAATGTTATAGTGTTTCTGTAGTTTTCGTGTTCATCGCAAACTGTATGTACGAACAAACATTATAGGTTATATGTGAACGGAATATTTGTGTACCCCTTGACTCAGCATTCTTGCTCTCTCTCTCTCTCTCTCTCTCTCTCTCTCTCTCTCTCTATGTCTTTCTCGCTCTCTATCTATCTCTTTCTCTGGGGACGTGTATTTTTTTGGGAAGATGGAAAGGAAGGTGATCGAGGGGAGCGCGAGGGTAATCTAGTACACGGGAAAATGAACTAACGGCCACGTACGACAAAGAAACAGGACCCACGCGGTGCAGAGGGCAAATGGGGCTGCATCGACAGCAACAGAGCGCACTACACGAACGAAGGATGTTGGCGCCCTCTACTTCTTTACGATCCAATCCGCTAGGGGGCGCCCTTGGGGCTCGTGGATCCAGGAAGCGTGCAAGGCGATGGAGAGGGACGAGCGCAATCGATGCCAATGTCGATTGGCTGCACATCAAACCCCCTCCGGGAAAAGAAGTCTTCCCGACGCATCGTCGAGATGTGAAACAAATGGGAAAGCTTCACAATTCGTCCGTCGGTACGAGTATTTTGGGTGGAATGAGCTCAGATCCTTCCCGTTCGCACACCGTCGTCATCCTGTTCTTCCCATTTGGCAGTCCACAAAAGCCAAAGGATGTGAGTGTTGTATTTTTCCCTCACCGAAAGGTTGTTCGGAAGGAGTTGTTGAGGATCAGCACCCGGAGGAGGGTGAGCGTGTGCAGATCCATTTCTGGCTGGCTTCCGGTAGCACATTCGCCCTGTGGTCTTTGTTTGGATACGGTGGGGAATAAATTGACGGTTGTGTGATACTTGGATTCATATTAACTCACTCGCCGTTCGGTGCAAACTGGGATGAATGGTATTGGACGGGTAAATCGGGAGGAAAGAAGTCTCAGGTTTGTCATATTTATTTTTGCACAACCATCAGTATGTCATTTGAAGTGGTTAAAATTAAGTTCACGTCAAATTTCCAGATTTTAATTTTGTACGAAAAATATGCGTTGATTGTCTCACTGTTAGTTTGAATCCTGTTTTAAAAGCCTTTAAGTGGTATTAAATGTTATATCAATTATGTTGGTTATGAATAAATGTACTCGATTATCTTAAGTAAAATTAATCTCATTCACGATGATTTATAGGCAAATCATAGACCAATGTACAGTAAAATCTTGTCCATACCATCTTAAAAAGTGCAGCAGTATCCATTGTTCTTCCCATTGGAAGAGAAGCTCACCAGGGATGAAGCGAGTGAATTGATCGATTGAACAACGTGAAATCATGCTGGATAGGTATGGATTCCTCGCTTAATGGCAACATCGTATCGCGCCCGGTGGATGCATCAGTGTTTGGCCTTCCGGAGCTCCTCATCGTGACTGCACAATAACTGTAGCAATCGTTATGTGTGCCCAATATTGACAGAGACCCTTTCCTCGTTACTTTTCCGGGTTTGAGTCGAACTCGTTCGACGGGGGAGATTCTTCCCTCACGAAAACACACCGCACACCGCGTTCGCATTCGTGGCCTTCTCGCCCTTCCTCCGTGGCCTACGCTCGTTGGAAAACGGGCACTATGTAAGCTCAGGTTATGTTTCGATTTTGTCCTCGCAGCCGATAGTCCCCTCCGGTACTTTGTCCACTCCGAAGAACACCACTCGAGTGAGGATTGGTATTTGAGCTCATTCACATTAAGCCGGCCGGCCCTCTAGCGCAATGCGAGGTCGTGGACAAGGTTCGGCCCGGTCAGTAGGCCTGCTAAACGTTGCTTTTGGCATTTATACACTAATCAACTGCTGATCGTAAACAATCCGATGGCGATTATGGGCGATGCGACTGGAATACATGGCTTAGCTCGAGGAAGAATGAAAAAAAAAAACGAAGAAGAAGATGATTAATATTCCAAAGGCGGCCTCGCATCCCTTGGCAGTCCCTCACAGGGCAATGGGGACAATTAATTTTTACTGCTCCGTTGAGATAGTTTCTGTCGTTTTGGGTCATTTCGTTAATATTTCCATTGCTAGTTTAATATTCCTAGTGCGGGCGATGCCAAATAGCGATGCATAATTAGTTTCATAATTTAACAACGCAAGTGAAGGTCCATTCCGATCACGATGAAGGAAGTATTTTGAAGTAGAATACATTGTAGGGACTACTGAAAAGATTTGGGGGACCTGTCTGTACATTTCTTACTAACAAACAAATCTTATCAAAAGAGCTAGCTGAATAGATTAAGCTTTGTTTGATGCTTCCTTTCCAAATGAAGACATTTTTTTAATCAATGGCATGATCCACAGGTAAGATAGATTATTTCCTCCCACCGCTCGATGTCCCGTCGTAGTCACCAGCTGTCGAACCTTCCAAAGACAGCCGAAAGAATCTAGCTTGAATTGGAAAACATTTGTAAAATACTTTATCACCGAGGAGGGTGAGAGAGATAGAGGCAATGGACGGAGAGAAAAAAAAAACATCAACAAATAACGAACTTTTATAAAACAGAGTACCTTCAAATCTGCAGGTTGGACAACATTTGGTGTCACCCGGTGGGTGGCTCATGGGGTAAAGGAGCCAAGGAAGGTGGGAATTGAGTCGACATAAAAGAATATTCATGGTCACCCATTTGAGATGGCATAAAGGCAACTTTCCGAATTAATACACCATTAATCAATTCCGGCCGGTAGCCAATGGGCCTTTTTTCGCCTTCTTTGTTTCGTTTTGTTTCGAAACGCAGTCAGGCAGCTGAATGAAAGAAGAAATAAGAAAACATTTTTACAAGGATACGTTCGACGACGGACATGAATGGCACCCACATTTAGATAGGACACGAGGTTGGTAGTGGGAATTGGCGGGGGGAAGAGGAACAAAATAAAATAAATAAAATGGATTCCAAAGTGGTCATTTGGAGTACTTTATCAACATCCTCATCGTAATCACCGGCCACGGTCTGCACGGGGCGCGTTGGTGAAGGTGTCCGCTCTGCGATAACCCAATAAAGCATTGTTAAATATCTCTAAATCAAACACAAAGATTTATTTCCTATTGCTCGCCTTTTGCTTCCCTAGGACTACCGAGCTCGAGAATCCTCCCACGGGCGCACGCACACCGGGAGGGCTGCCGTGTGGTTCCTGGCTCGGTGGAATGTTTTCCCACTGCTTGCCTACTCGATTTACTTATGCTGCGAGGTGTCCTTTCTTCTAAGGACGTCATCCTTAGGCCACACGACCTCCCGGCTTGACATCGCTACCGTTGTGGGTTTTTTTTCTCTCCTTCCTTTGAAGAGGTGACAGCTTTCGGGGAATCATTTTGGCCGTCGAAAACAAAAAGAAGTGAAATGAAAAATTGAGAAGCAAGCGAACGGGGGAGGAAATTCAACACACACACAAAAAAACCTGGGACATTTTTCACGATGATTTCACCGGGTCGATCCTGGGCGGTCCTGGCACCAGAACGAAAGTGAGCCCGGTATCTTTCCCGGCACAGGAAATGGTCTTAGTCAGGGATTTCGACTTCCTCCTACTTACGGACCCCCCTCCCGGGCACACCATCAGCCGGTACTTTTTTTTGTCGATAATAATGGATTTGGATGTTCGCAAAGAGATTTCGCCTCCGAGCGACCGATTTTTCGGTTTTTCGGCGCCGGGCCATAAAATGGGCGAAAAGCGAAAGAAATAAGAAACCCGGCCAAGCGAGAACCGGAGTCCGAGAAGGCGACTCGTCCTTCGTTTCCTTTATGTTTCCTTATAAATTATGATTGTTTTGCGCTTGTAACATGCGTAACGCACAAATCCTTATTAAATCACATTTCAAGGATATAAATTTTGATGTATTTATTGTTCCATTCGCTCGCGCTTTTCTTTGTTGCTGTTCCCGTATCTTCTGAGCAGATTCTCTTTGCGACTTCCGTCGAGGCAATTCGGTCGTCCGATAAAGCCTTTGCCGGGGCGCGACGAATGCCTGGGTGCGTCTGTACCGCTCTAAGCATGAATAACGGATAGGATTATGTATGTGCCTATGTTCGCAACATTTGTTAAAAATTGTTAACATAGATCATATCAAAGGATTATGTGTTTTTTTTTGTTTAGGCCGACAGGCTGCTCTCGGCTGGCTCGGTGTGAATGCGTCTTGGGGTCTCTTGGTGCTCGTTCCGCTTATGTCTCGCAATATCATAGGTTTCCCGGTGCTGCTACGCCATGATCCCCTGGTCCGTTGTAATGGAAATTCGGGTTGAATGGTGACGGAGGTACTTTCTTCTTGCCGGAAAGCATGAAGCGTGAAGAATGGAGTAAATAAAACTGAAAAGATATTATGCCAACACACGTAGGATGAGGATTGAATTCGAGATCATAAACTTTTAAGAAGGCACGGAGAAACACTGAACCATTGAGAGGAGTATCGGGCTGCACACATCCATGTGACTTTTTATTAGATATTGAAATTGATGATATTTTGAAAAGCTTGCTGGATAACAATTCTGTATTCCGAAGGTGACAAGAAGTTGGTGCGAGAAACTTGCTTTTCTGTAACCTTAAATGAATATCAGTTTTCATTTATTGCTTTTTGTAGTCAATTTCTTTTTAATTAGTTTTTGAGGACAATGCCATGAGCTGGAACAATAATTTAAAATACTGTTATGACAACGAATTCTTATCCAACAGCTCGTGTGCAAAATATTCCGTGGGCAGGAATTTGGGGTACCGATGCTGAAAAGTTTTCCTTTCACACCTGGCCAGAGCGTGGAAAAGCGGAAATGTGCAGCTGATAGTCCGATTTGCATAGTTATGATATTTTTCCGCGACGCTGAGCACGACGCTAAATAATACAAAACACCAGCATCCGCCGCCACCTTCGCCGGATCTGCGACGGTGCGCTTGTCTCATCACGCGAATGGAGGGAAAACCGCGACCAGGATTTGTACATCAGCGTGTTTTCCGCGGGTGCGAAAACCTACATGGAGGTCGTCTGCTTGCTGGCCGAGAATGTGAGTTGACTCCGGTGGTGGCACTGCGTTGGCTTCGTGTTGTTTAGCACACCTGGCCGGGGATTGGGCTGGTGAAGGTGTACATGGGGTCGATGTGACCAGCGATGCAAATATAGGATAGGACGGATTGCAATGCCCTGCACGTCTGCTCCACGCTCGTTTGGCGAGTGATGATGGTCCGTGCGGTCTGTGGTCATTGTTTTTGATCATACCGGCAACACGGACGGCTCGCGAAAATGTTGGAAATTTCATGCATTCAAAATTGTTTTCACACGTGCAAATGCTCTCGGTTGCAACGCTGAACGGAGGCTCATCGAAGTCCGTCATAGGAAGCCCGCTTTTTGCATGCATTTATCGTTGGTAAAACATTCAAAAGTAAGAAATTTGGAATAAACTAATTTCCAGTTCAGAGGCCATTATGTTTTGGTTGATTGTTTTTACACCAATGAAACATTCATGAATTTTGAATTAAAAAGTTCGCTATGTTATGCGAAAGTTCATATGAATATCTTTTCTAAGCAGCATTTTTCTGTTATTCTTATTACCGAGTAGTTTCAAGTTTAAGAACATTAGTACATAATTTTATGACTTGAATTTAGCTTTTGTAAGGAAACATTCAGACGAAAAAACCAACCTGAGCTTCACGTTTTGGGCACGGATCCAACGTGCTGTGCATTGAATGCATTTTATTTCTTCCACCGTCAGCCACCGCCAGTCCACGGAATGCATTGTTTTGTTTCTGGTTCGCTTGTTCCGAATCAGGACCACGACTTTTGGGGAGGTTCTGTTTTCCCTTCCCTGGGTACGTATCACTTCCGGTCACGCAGAGCCCCGGGGACATCGGCGTATGCAGGATGCTTGTGTGAGAATAAAATAAAATATATTTTAGAGAAAATCCCAACCCGCCAAACCTCTCATCCGCTCTCCCACACACCGACAAACACAACCCCAATCTCCGCTGTGCACTTTGGCTCGCGGAACACCGTTCTCAGCTAGCCACGCGGTTATCCTTGTCGTTTGAAGCGTGAGCAATTCGTTCACCCCGGATTCCCAACAGTCCGGAAAAACGATGGCATCGGTGGGGGCGACGTCAACGACCACACCGCACGAGTTGGAGTAATTGTTTTCGCTGGCCGGCATTTTCCCCGGATCGACTGGAAAGGCAAGGGTCGGGAGGTGTGGGATTGATATTTATTTAATAAATGTACAAATATTCATACAAAACACAAGCGCAAATCGTACGATTGCCCCCGGAGTCCCGGACCGGATTTGTGTGGCTTCGAAAGAGGCTTTCCTTCCGGGGCCGGCACATCCACGCAGGACTTAATTCAATTTCCTCGGCCCGGGAAAACGGGAAAATGGGACGTCACACCGCTACGACGAGGGTGCAGCGATTGCATCGGCGTTGAATGATGGTCATATTTTCACAGCTCGTTTTTCCGTTTCAGCAGCTCCGCAAAACAGGGCTGGCTCTACGGGCGTTTTCCGACACGGTTCGCTTTCGAAACGCTTTCGAGTACGAATGCAATTGTCGAATACACCATTTCCGTCCCGGTCGGCCAAAGGGGGAAAGGAGTAGCGTTTTCCGTCTCGGGGAGAAAACGCCGACCGCCTGGGGGAAGGAGTTATGGGATTTAGAAGCTCTGAATATATATTTATAAATTATGCACAGCAAAGCCGCTTTCATTCTGGTTGCTTGTTGATTATAATAGTCAATTGCCAAATCGATCCCGTGCATCCCGAAACGAATCCTACACAAGCATGGTCCGGGTTGGGTTGAGCCCGGACTGTGGAGAACTTTGTAATAGAACGCTTGGTACGGAAGGGCACATTCGGGGAGGAGCTGGTGAACAGTGAACCAACGGGGCGAATAGTTGGTGTTGACCGGAAAACCAACAAACAATGAATTTTTGATTAGCGGCCCACAATGAAGCGAAACAACCGAGCCGAAAGAGCACGGAAAACGGCGCTTCGCCGTAGCCACTAAGCCGTTGTCGGTTCGATAGTTTTCCGCAAAGTGATGTGCAGGACGTGGAGATGCAGCTCCAGCAACGACATTGTTTTGTACGTAAACGATCCGCGTTTTGGCTCAGCTATTTTGTATGTTTCGATCTGCCTTTGCCCAATTTGTAGCCGTGCAAGCATCGTAAAAATGTAATTCAATACGAATGTGAAGAGCGAATCTCAGACTTATAATAAATAGATATTAAAAGGACTGACAATTAGTTTTGCTTTCTATGGTGAAATAGTGCAAATGTCTGAACAAATTGACTGATTCAAACTTTTGTGATATTCCTGTACTTTTGTTCGGTAATAAAACTGGATGAAGAAAATACTGTTGTTGTTCTCTAAGCGATTTTCGATGTGGTTAATGAAAACAATATAATCATTCACAACACAAACAGTTATTCAAGGAGTCATACAAGCAAATGCAAAAGTCATTCAAGTTACATTGGATATGCAGTAAACTTAACATGAACTTTTCACAGCATGACTCTATAATAAGATTCGATAATACGATTACGAAAATGCAAGTTCATCATTCGCATGTAGCATTCATTTTAATAGGACCATCGTGCTAAAGGATCCTTTTTCAAATCACTCCTTAATGCACTACGGAAAACATTTTAAGCTAATCCTTGAGCAATCCATCCATCTAACCCTAGTCGCACACTTTCCTGTTCCATTTGTTTGATGAGCCCACAAACGCTAAATCCACCGAAAACGAGGGCAACCGTCCCCGGTCAGATCCCACTTCAAATCAATGTAATTGAGTTTTATTACCATCGTTGAAACCCAACCCAAGCAACATTAAACTAATCCCACACATACACACTTTCCACAACTCTCCCAACGTGCGGGAGTGTCGGAGTGAAAAGATTTCGATTTTAATTTAATTTCTTCAAATCAGTCACAGCAGTCGCCCCGCGCCAACCGACTGTACCGTCACTTTTACACATAAATTTGCACAACACCACCGCACGGCGGGAAGGACGGAAAGACATAAATCCATCGGAGTGAGGATAACATGCTGTTGTGGGTGCACCGACATCCTCTGCTTCTTTTCCGTCACCATCTCCCCCTCTGTTTCACTCCTTTGCCGAACGGATTTCAAGGATTTACGGACCAAGGAAGACGGACTCCAGTCCGGCCTGAGGAACCTGCTTTGGAACCTTTCGAGATCGAGATGTACAGGAGCAGAAACCCCCGGGATATCGGGCACGTCTTAATACGGGGCGTGCGGTTCGACGTCGTCCACTAAAAGACATGTTCCTGGTATGTACTGGATGTTTAACATTCACCCCCCCCCCCTACTTTCTGCCGGGCGAAAGGATAAGGAAGGATCCATGTCGATTAATTTAAAGTGTGGACGGGCTAGTTGCGGGTACAGATCGAAACGGGTGAGGTCTGTCAGGAGCTAAGATTAGCCGAAGGACTATTAGGAAAGTTTGCTGAAGCCAAATGCAGAGAAGGAGTGAGAGAGAGAAAGAGAGTGACCGGGAAAGAGAAAGTGTGCGCATGTGTGTGTCCGTTATGTTGACTGACAAGTGGACAAAGCCTTTTAAAATTGCCCGATTGTAAAGTAATTGGATGTTATAGTGATCGTCTGACAATATGGGGACACGTTGTTCGACTTGTCTACACCCGACTACACGATGGACATGCAAGATGTATGTTCCAGATGATTTATTTATTCCAGTAAATGCTCGATTAAATTGTGAACTAACGACGAGTACTTTTGTTCGTTGATTGTATGTTTTGTTGATGTTTGAATCTGACAAATTGGATTATTCTCAAGTAAGTGAACCTTATGGCTATAGAAAATATATTGATACATTTTGAAATATTTGATTTGGCTATATATTTCTGCTCGTGAAGGTTTTCTGAAACCATCTCTTCTAGATGTTTGTTATTAATCCGTGCATGGGACGCCTGCTTATATTTTATTTATTGAACCATAATTTTTAAACCTGCTGCGTTTAAATCGTCTCCAAATGGATGTGTGTACGCTTTGTGTTGGCGTCTGTAAAGAAAAGAGTGCGATTCTTTATCGAATCAACCTCAAAGCCTGTGATTTGCGTGCATGTTGCGTCTTCAAACCCGGATGAATGGAGCACAAAAACAAAAACGGAAATTCTCGTTCCGTTGAAACAGTGCGCTACAGATCCAGCATACGCTGCGCATATTGTGCTGTGCCGAGTCCGGTCCGTCTGCCGGGTTTCTCTCGGGCCCAGCGCCGTGGGCCGGCGAAAGGAAACATCGGAAAACAAGACATTTGTTGTAAAATTTGGTGATTTCCTACGGTGCGCCCACAGCAGGGGTGGTCATATAGACGAACGCAACATGTATCCCGCGGCGAGGTACACGGGATCGCTCGCGAGCTTACACAAACGCTGCCCGAGGTCCACCGACTACGCGCGAGGTCCACGACGAAGAAGAAACACCGGAGAACGTCCTCGGCAAAGATCGAACCGAATCGAAGCTTGAAGCTGTCAAAATTCATTAAAACAACAATCGGTTGGTTGTGGCCGTGGTCCGCCAGAGGATCCATAAGCCGTCCCTTCCGAGGTACCAAGAGAAATCGCGCTCGAAAACAAATCTCAAAAAGGCGAGAAGAAAAATGGCCAAAGAGCCGTGCTGGACGAATGCTCCACCGGGAGTCCGTGTGGATTCCCGCTGGTTTGTTAATACGCTACGGTGGCGTTGATGGTGTAGCGTTTGACGCTGTACGCCGGTGGACACCTTCCCGGTAGGCGCGCTCGGGAGGGCATTAATTAAGACATAAAATTTAATTTATTGAACGTAGTGTGCCTCCCGTCCGCCTCTCGCACTTTGCAGGTCGTCTTTAGAGCAGGAAAGCTCCTTAATGTCAGGGCCCCGAATGGGTCGAGTTATGACTGCGGGGACTGCTGCCGGAATGGTACGGATGATAGTAGTTTGATCAATTGTAGGTGATGGTCGAAAGTCGAAAGTGTGGAAAGTTTTCGTGTAAAACATGATTACTCGTACCGCCGGATACGCTACCGGAACCGGTTGGCGTCGTCTCGGGCTTTGTTCCGATGTCCTTGGAGGCCTCAAGGATTCCGGACAAACGACAAAGAAGGGGCTGCAAAGATGAGCGAAACGGAGACTCTAACCAAGCAACAAACCAAACGAACCGACCGACCCAACCCATCCCACTGCAAGTGCACCGGATCGTCCGAAGATGTTTCCTCGGCGCTGGCAGACCTTGGGGAGCTCAAGGAAGGTCGTCGGGAACCGTCCCACCGCAGCCCTCGGAGGCGGGTATGAGGTCTTGTAGTTTCCCTTGAGCTACAACTGACTCGAAACTTGTACACTAATAACCTTTTAAGACTTAACTTGTCCTATGCAAATTAGAACTTTTATGTGTCGTTCGGTTTTGTTATCCTGTGTTTTGTAGGCGTGCTGGTAATCTGTGTCTTCCGAGGAAGAACAGAAGGAACCATGAACACACATACACCCACACATGTATAGTCGCTCAAGACAGGGTTGTGGAATAGTTCCTGAGGAAACCTGTTTTGCTCTGTTCTTGGCATCATCTTACTCCTTCCGGCCTCTTCCTTCCTCGTCGGACATGGCAACCCTTACTCCCTAGCGAGCAGGCGAATGAAGGATTGTGGGCCGTGACGCTTTTTCGGTTCCAGCCCGAGATGAAGAAGATGGTCTTGGTTCGCCAGACAATTGCCGAGTCAGAGAGTCGGTGGATAAAAATGCACCAACGACACCAGGGGAACGACACTAAGATCCCCGAGAAGGAAATTAATTTATTTAGTGGTCATGTCATTAGTATGAGAAGCAAGAAAGAATAACACTGGCAAGGGGTTTAGATGTAGATTGGTCGGAGCATGGTCTGGGAAGCCAGCTTTCTGCCGTTTGGAGAAAGTTTTAAGGTTTTTGCACTTTTCGGGGCGGCACCCGGAAGCCCTGGATCGCCAGCCAGCCGCAACTCGGCAAAACATGTGTTAAATTATGCTGCGAACATTGTTAGTTGATGTTATGGGATTCATCGGTTGTTTAAGTGTAGTCTGACGTTTGGCCATGATTTATGAATTCAACCCAAGGTTTTGTATAGCCATGAAATTTGTTGATAGTTGATAGAATTCCATGGCGAGAAGAAACATAAAGTATACTCAGAGCGAATAACTAATATTATGCAGAATTAAGCAATAATAATTTCAAGGTTCGGTCGGGAAGGTGATGCATCATTTTTCCTAAAACATCTGCTCTTCATTGGGTCTCCGTGTTTTCCAATAATTACCTCTAAACTTGTTGTAGGCGGTCTGTAAAGAATGTCGTTAAACATTCCATCGCTTGCTTGCCCTTACAACAAACCGGATGATTTATAGTCTTTTGAATCGAATTTGTTTTCTTTGACGCTGAGTGACTTCAGATATTTCAATTGAACACGTGACAAGACTAATGATTTTAGCATGTGCTCACATCCACACATGTCTACTGCCGAGTTTTTGGTACGTGCCATTGGTTCACTGGTCGTTATCATAAGCAAAACTTCGCTTTTAACATATGACCGAGATCGGGAGAGTTGTAGGGGATATTGGAGACAAAGCTGAAACGGTTTTGTTTGTTTTAGGAAAGCCGTAAATTTTAAACAGTTGTGAAAGTGGTACCCCTCATCAACCGATACTTTATCGCGCCCAAACAACAAACTTGTCAAACGTTGAATCTTGCCAACGCTTAAACAAATAAACCGGTCGAATGGTTTATGTTCTAGGAATGATGCTCGGGCAAGTTAGCTGGCGTGCAACCGCAGATGGCACAGCCATTAGTATGCGGCGATGCATGTTAATGTTGAGCAGCGCATCTTGCGCATCGTGTTTCATAATATGCATTTTGGGCCTTCCGATGCTTCAAAGTTTGCTTCCTGCCAAAGGGATAGCACCGCGGGACACCCTGCACAGGGCACCACCGGAAAAGTTTACGATCGAAGGCGCAGATTGAAGAAGAAACAAAAACATCCGTCGAAAAGAAAAAAAAATAGCATCGTTCCGCTTCCGAAACTGGTGAAATGGACGAAAAGGACGAAATGCGAAGAAGGAAATAATGCACAACACTCTCTTCCGCCTGCAACAGCATGCAATGCAACACCCAAATGCGCAGAACAATATTTTACGACACTTGCGGCAATTTATTTTAATTATAAATGGATCTTAGTTCATTATACACTTTTCTCTCTATTCTACTGCGCGGTTTCTACGGGTTCAAGTCTTTACGGCCCGGTAAGCAGTGTGGTGCCTTGCGGTTAGGTTTTTCTGCTGCACTCTTCCCCTTCGGACCATTGCATTTCATTTCGTGTTTCATGCTTTACCGTACTATTTTTTTGTTTTTTTTTGTTCAAGTTTTCATTTCAGCCACGTAGATCTTTTTTCTCATTTCTTTGTTTTTGACTCAGAATGAAGAATTTGTACTCGATGCAGAACTTGTATACATTTCACTGGCGCTCCAGATGAAGTTCTTTTATGATTTACTTAATTTGTACTTGCGCCAGCTGCTGACGGTTGTTCGAAGTTTGCATAAATCTTTGAACGAGCAACGTACCGTACTTAGAGACAGCTCAGCGCTTGCCATAGGTAGCAATTGACGCTATGGCCACCCGGTATCCTTTCTACAATTTTTTTGATAAAATCAATAGTTTTTCTATGGAAAATGTCTCCTGCCTGGGAGATGGAAAAACTTCAAAACGTGCCTGGCAACGTGCGCCCGGCGACACACGCGACACGAGCTGGTCCGCAGTCGGTCATCAATTTATTACAAATGATTCGTGGAATTCCATCGGCAACATAAATTACACATATATTATCTTATTACGAACAAATGGCAAATCCCCAACCGCGTTCCCCGGACATGGGTCGTAGTTTTAATACGCTCCAGTCCCGGCCGGAGGGACGTTTCCTGGTGGACTTTACGGCTTGTCCGCGGATTGTCGTCGGTGGACCTGCTGTGGCGAAGCGGCACGATCGCACGAGGCCATAAATAATGTGTCCTCTCGAAAAGTCACGTCAATTCGCATAAATTCGATCGCTCGCCGATCATCCGCGCGCCATGTTCCGGGTTCTTCTTGCTCCCCGCCACCCTAATCGAGTGTGTGTGAGTCGGTGTTCGTAGGCTAGCTGGGGAGGTAGTTTTATTTTTTGTATTCACCTTCTTCCGCTCAACATTTTACTTTCGCATGCGATCGCTGGAGATTTTATTGTTTGTTAGGTTGTTTGGGGATGTTTTTCGTTTCTTTATTTTGCTGCTCAAACTGCACAACTTGCGCTTCGCAGCGATCTTCAAGCGGGCCAACCGCCCCGACACCGGCCCATCTGATGGATCCAAACAAGAAACTTATCCATGTTCTCTCCCTTTCATAACTGCATAATGTGACTGCGAAATCAACATATTTATTTTATGTTCGCTTGCCATATTTACAAGAGCGACCTCCTGCAACGCTGGAAACATCTTTTGTCATAGCCATGTTCACCTTCTTTCATTCCGAGGTTTTTATTTTTCGTTTGTTTCCCTTTTTTTCTGTAACGCTTTTATTAACTGCTTAAGGCTCCGTGATTTGCTTGTAGTTGCATCATTCTTCAGCTGTTTTATTTTGATGTTCCGTTTCTTTTTCACCGTTTGTTCCTTGCCTGCCTGCTTGCTACATCTTGCTGCCAGTACCTGTTCGATTCGAGAATAGTTGCAGTTTTTATCATTTAAATGAGCTGGTTACACGAGGGTTGACCGAAAAGTGTTTCACTTGATTTCAAGTCGGGCGTGGAAAAAGGGACTTGAAAGAAAACAGATCGCTAAAACAAACAAAGACGA
Source organism: Anopheles atroparvus (assembly GCA_914969975.1). Lineage (NCBI taxonomy): Eukaryota > Metazoa > Arthropoda > Insecta > Diptera > Culicidae > Anopheles > Anopheles atroparvus. The sequence continues at coordinate 14,730,220 of CAJZCY010000002.1, forward strand.
TCGGCTGTTTTTAAACCACATTGAAGTTTGACACTGTTCGTCTCGTCGTTTGTAGAACACATTGAAGTTTGACACTGTTCGTCCCACCCGTTCCAGGCGCAGTTCGTGTGCGATCGAATTGTGAATAGCATCGGGTGAGACACATAAAGATCTCTGACCAAACATGACCAAGCATGCGACCCGAGGCACGACCGACAATGCCTCCATCCAGCGCTTTGGCGTCCGCGCCCGAAGCTTCCCACCAGGCCGGGGAAATATCACCGAACAAGACATTTTAATGCGGTCCAGCTGGAGATTGGACATTTGTCAAAAAATGAATATGAACGCGTCCGCCTCGGTTCGCTTCGCTCATGCAGAACCATGATTGAGTTATTTTTCAGCCCTATTCAGGCCCCAGGGTAGCGAGGAGATTTGACTTTTGGCAGTTTACTCTACCGGCCGTTCGCCAGGTCCGTGCCGGCAGGAGACTTTTGTGGGCTTTCGAGCGAACATTCGGACGTTTGAGAAAGGAGCGAAGATTATCGAGCAAGATGGTCTTTTTTATGTGCGTTTATTGTTTGTGTGTGCCAGGGTTTGTTGCTTGCTTTCAAAGGAAGTTTCCCAAATGGCACACGCTAAGGCGGGCAGAAGGGGACACCGCGAAACAAAGAAACCTAAGAAACCCGGTAGCACCCAGCAAGATGATGATGTTTGGCTGTAAAGGAAAACTTTTCAACGAGCGTAACGAAAACATGACAAAACTTACTAATCTGCCCGCGTCTCGGTACGGTGCGTTTGGGAGGTCGATTTTTATTAAGAAATATCTCGTGTCCTTCGTTTGATGGGCCACAACGAAAAGGAAAGGAGCGAAACAGAGAGAGAGAGAGAGGGAGGAAGAGAGATGAATCGAAAATCCGTCGGTCGACGGTGAGAATGTTCTACATGACCGAATGACGACAGCTCGCTGGCGAAGCGCGAGGATTCAATTTCACGGCATTTGAATTTTAATCACAAAAATTGGTAACAAGCGTCAGCTAGATTTAATGAAGAGTTTAACAAACTGTTGGGTTGCTGGAGGAGACCGGGCGGGTACCGAGCCTTCGTGCAAATTACCTTTTTGCTCTGCGTGGAGGAAGTTTCGCTAACGACACATTTTGCACACCGTAACAGGATACGGCCGCCGATTGTCTGCGAGGTGAGCCAACGCCATTTTCGTTAGTCACTTTTCATCAGAATCTGAGGCGGAGATTAGTGTCACTTTGTTAAACTGCAGTTAGAGAAGATTTGCGCAGTGCTTGAGTGACGAAAAATGTGATGAGTACATGAGACCACAGATGCTTTTACCGAAGAGGGATTCGGTGTTCGTCATAGAGTTGTAACCGAGTTTGCATGGAGCAACTGGAGCAAACATGAATTCAAAAAATGTTTATGAATCGTAGCTCTCATTTTAAGATCTTTGTGAACTCTTGATTTTCTTGATTTGCTTGTCAAACATACTTACTGCATATTAACAAGAAGTGTCTATCATATGTTTCGTTTCGAAGCTTCTTGACACATCGACAGACACATCGAGTACAACTTGGGTTTGAGCTACACAAATCTATACAGGGAAGTGTATTTGGACCTTTGAAGTTTGTCTTCTTTCCAACGACACCGTACTCTGGTATAAAAGCCTCAAAAGAAATCACCCTTATTGTTCGTCTACGACGCTGAAGGTGATATCGTTCCTAGATCAGAAGTGGTAAGGGATCAGAAGTGATTTTAATATGTAAATTTTCAAAATGGTGAAAAGCAGTAGTTTTAGCCTTTTAGGTTTTAAAACTCGGCTTAAGAAACAATTTGTATGACACTTATTTAAATCTTTGAGCTGTTCGCTTGTCCTACAAATTTTGGAATTCGCGTGTGTAGTTTCTGGATTGTCAGATTAGAAAACGTTCAACAGAGATTCTCTCGTGTCCTTTACTATCGTGTCCTTTGCCTTGGTCCAATCGTGTGTCTCGTCCCCTTGATCGTGCTTGTTGTCTGTTATTTGACTCATTTAAGCAGTGGGAAAAACATTCGCAATGTACGTTAATTTAAAAAAAATCATCTGACATGCTGAATGTTTCGGCTCCTTTAAGAGTTCTTAGACATAGACTACATATGTAAACCGAATTCAGATCCACTGTTATCTGCACTTTGGGTCCTAAGAATAGTTTTCAAATATTCAAAACTTCTAATCATATATGAGTAAGTTTGGACTAAAACTCAGAGATGTTCTTAAGTAGTCATGAGATTTTAACGTGAATCACAATGTAATTTATGAATGAAACTGTGGCCGGAGCATTTTGCATAAAAAATCAAACTTTAAACATGTTTCTCGTATGGTGTTGGATTTGAGCTCAGCTCGGTTTGGATCGCAGTACATAATCAAACTATCGTCCTATCTGGAAAAGTAGGGTCACATTGGTTGACAAATATTCCAATTTATGGAATCCTTCCTTTATTAATATTTCCATAACAGAAAAAAAAGAAATAATTCTACGTTCAATCCTGTTTCTCACATTTGCTCTCTTTCTCTACCTTCATCCTTCGAATACGACGGCCATTTTGGCACCCGATCGGATGTGATCCAAAACTTCCGGCTGGGTGGAAAAGTTTTATCGGAAACTACTATAAATTAGCCTTCGTGGCGCATTACGTGCACGTATGTGTACCGGTGTCCGTTGTCCGCTGCAGTGATTTATGTTGAATTATTTCGGCCGGCCTCTCCGGAAAAACAGCGAAAAAAAAGGAAGCTCGAGCTTGCGATAAAAACCGTGGGCCCGGATTCGTCTCCCGGGGAAAAGTTTTCACCCCGTCGAGCTCCCAGCATTGGCGCGCTAACGAGGTCCTGTCCTGTAGTGCTATCGCCTCGCAGGGCATCAGGAGCTCGTACGGTTTGGCAAATTACTTTTACCGAACGAATCGGGGACACTCTGTCGCTTCTTAATTTGGCCAACTGCAAACGGCGCTGGAGGTGTGTCGTAAATGTGCCGGGGATCGAAAGAATTAACTTCCATTCCGCTATGTCTCTATCTCCCTCAGCTTCTGCCATTGTTCGGGCTTGAACATGCACGGTGCTTGTGAGCGAGAAAACCGTGAAGCCCCTCGCAGGAAGGACATTTTTGCCCGGGTTTCGTGAACAACCGAAGCGATGATGACAACAGGACAACCAGGATAACCGTCGTTGCACTACTTTTAAGTACATTCAATCGTTTGGCACCTTTTCTCATTTCTGGCTAGGTATCCTTGTCCCTCTCGTTCGCAGCCCCCTTTCCATCTGTGCATCTCTCACCGTCTATCTGTTAGGTTTGCCCGTTACATCTGCAGGACTAACAACGGACCACGGGTGGTCGTCGTATGACAAATGCATTTTAATTTATTTTGTGTCATCCTCCGCCTTTTCAACTGCAGCCTGAGGTGTTATTTTTTGTTGTTTTTGTTCTATCGATCGCTTCCCAGTTAATGAAGGAAAGGAACCTTGTCTCGTGAACCGTGGTGGCCTAATGGTGTGGCTCCGGCCGAACCGTCCACATCCTTCCATTGCGGTTCAGTCGCCATTGTGCTGGCGATGGCAAATGGAAATAGAAATGTTTACCTTCTTCGTAATGAATTAGCTTTAATAGCGTGAAGGATCGACCTCAATGGATCGGAGCGTTTTTTTTTCTTGCTGCCTGCTGTCCCACTCCAATTGTCCGTGCGGAGCGAGACACTCTGGATGTGGGTATTTCATTTCGATTTAAGGTAAACAAAAACATTGAATGAAAAACGACATAAAACGGGGCGATACAAAGAGGGAGAGAGACAGAGAGAAACTGTGGAAGAAAACGATCTGCTAACTAGCCGTCATTCTCTAACCGGTGCGAGCAGAGGAAGCGTCCTGCGGGATTGAGATCATCAAACAAACGCCAACTGGGTCCTTGTACCACAGGATGTTCCATTATGGCGAGACGAGCAAAAAGTCCCAGAACGTGCTATGAGTTATTGTCATCTTGTTGCCATTGTATCGAAGCTGGTGCCACTACCGGTGGTCCCGATCTGCCGTCCCTCGAGTTGCCAAGTCGCATCCCTCGCAGGCAGGCTTCCTTCCTTCCGGGGTGTTTTGGGTTTGCTGGGAAAGCATTCGTGCGATGCGGATGCGTGATCGGAGTTTGTTAGTACAAATATTATTGGGTTTTCTGCACCCGTTTGCCAGGCACCCCACCATGTTGATGCATTTGGAAGGGTGTAAGAGTAGATAAATACCTTAATTTATTGTTGTGATTACCTTCTCCTTCCCGGGTCGCTTCACGCAGACGCATTGCGCGCTAGAGAAAAACGCACCGTAATTATGGATAGGAAAGCCCTCAATGGCTGCAATGCCCATTACGTGTCCGCAGTCCCGAGCTGTGATAAACGCTGTGATCGTTGACGCCATTTCCTGCCTTCGTAGGGAACAAAAATTCAGCACTCCCGGAGCGTTGCGAACAGATGTTTCGCCGTTCTAACATTAACACTTCCTGCACAGATCGTCGTCGGCCGTCGTCCTGTACTCCTGTCGCAGCATGGCTGGCTACAAGAAAAACATTCGATCGGCTCGGATATGTAACGACCTGCAAGGGACCGAGAATTGGCAATCGACCTCCTCCCCGGGATAGCGTTTCGTTTTTCTTTCTGTTTATGTAACGTAGCAATGTTTATCCAACAGGATCTAATTTACAACAAATGGAATCAGTTGCGCCATAATTTATGACCATGTGAGGCTTACAAAATGGCTTCCAGTGGTGGAAATACTAATAACGATTGGGCGGTTGGAAACGGGTCGGGACATCAGCATGGGGTTCGAACAGCGCGTTACTGATTAAATAATTTTAAAGTTTTCGCTAGTCTGCAAAAATTAATGTGTGGATCGAGATTTCCTTTTTATTTTAAATCTAAATAATATAAACGAAACCGTTGATTTTACATTTTAATGTCAAAAAAGATGTCATAAGCTTAAGTTTTCCGAAATCAAAACCCAAACGTCCTTATTTGATTTTATTGGCGTTCAGTTTTCTATTGCCTCAGGATGTGAAGGACATTACTAGAAATAAAAGGTTATTTTGTGCTGTGAGGATATGCCACATAAAAAACCAACCCCCCATAGTACGGCATGAGATTGGAGTGAAATCGGAAATCAATATGTCCCCGATCGCCGCTTAACGTGTTCGGTTACGCAACAATGACCGTTCCCTGCGCACTCTCACACAGTACCTGTATCGTGCGATTGAAGAAAATCAAATCCGATTAGGTGCTTCTTTTTTCGACGGACTTGTGTGTCCCTTCCTCCCCGCCGCAAGCATATCGAACTGTCTTTTTTATTGCGTTCCCTGTCCAATTGGTGGAAAAAAAGGCGACCAATATTACCAATCGCAAAGCGAGGGGCGGACGGCAGCTTTCCGAACCGAGAGGCAGTTTTGACATCCTGGCAAGCGGAACCGTAAATCGCACCGGAAAGAGAATATGGTCGATGATTTTGTCGCTTCTTCGACCGGAATGGGTTTCTTTCTTCTTCACCTCAACACCCACCCGGTGGACGTCTTCAAGGCGTCCTAATCCGTGCAGGAAATGGTCAAGAGGACAATCTGCTGACCCTCGGCATATTTGCTTCTTTTTTTTGCGCTCTTCATCCCGCTACTGATGATTCAATCCCGCCCGTGACGATGTCTTAACGATACACACGCTCCGATGGTCACTTTTACGACCGACTACTGCCTTATGGCGTTTCGGTGCGGGATTTTCATGCCCCGTGTCAGGAATGCGCTCCATATTGGAATTGATGACTGATCCGCAGATAATGCGCAGATAAATGCGAAACCATAAAGTTTTGTTGAAAGTAATCGCTTTGTTTCGTTGTAGTGTGTATGGTTTTTTTTTAGTCTTTCGCAGACATGAACTGGGTCGTTTTTGTTGAGAAGTGATTTATCTAGGTTCGATGATAAGGAAAAATCAAAGTTTTCCAAAGATAGTTGTTTCATTGTGGAGCTTTGTGTCACTAGATAAGTCATGCTTTGGGTAACATTTTACTAGCTTTACATAAAATGTATTTTTGAGAGCAGTTTTACTATTTTCAATTTGTTGTACCCTCATATTAGGAGTCATTTATAAAATTGTATTCAATTAAAAAAAACTTCCATCACATTGGTCGCATGGTAGGTAATCTTTTGATCATGCAAGTCTCCTTTTGCGGAAAGCAAACCACGACATGAGTGGTGAACAAATGGGATTGGTTTTTAATAATTTTTATCCAACATTTCCTGTTCGAGAAGTTGATCATGAACTTGAAAATGTATCGCTGATGTAATTAGAAAAATTAAACATTGCGAAACCGTTTCGACCGGTCGATTTGTTTGTCCACGTTGTGCAAACACTTGGCGTTTTTCTGCGCAGACAGACGGTTCGAGTGGGTGAGCAAAGAAGAAAAAAAAAGTCGGGGAAAATCTGCACGCCAGGATATCGGACCATTTGCACTTCTTCGTCCCTTTTGCAATCCGGATCGATATGTCCTAAGGCAAAAATCACCCCGGCCAGACCTCCGGTGGGTCATGTGGTTTATTTGATCAAATTCTTATGGATCCACCCTTCGACCATGTAGAAGGTCCCGGGCCGTAGGCCATCGGATCCGTCGCCCGTTCTATCATCCTCTCCGTCACTCGCTGGATGTCTGTCTCTAGTGTCTCTTGGAAGTGTGTGGAGTGGAACGCTTCAAGAATGGTGGCTTTGCGGAAAAAATGGCAAAAAAACCATAAACCGTTTTGATGTCGATGTGAAGTATTTGCTGAAACATTTAATAATATCCGATGGTCCGCTCGAATTGCCCAGAAATATTTATTTAATTCGTTTCGTATGTGTTCCTTTACACTTTTCTTTTTCCTCCCATCGTTTCTTTCCCGGCATGTTGCTTCCTCGATGATGATGGAAAAGACGGGACCAGGCCGCCTGTTGCCAACTTTAGCCAGCACGTCACACATAGATTTACGACATCGATAGGAGAATGATTGAAATTTATGAGGCATCGCTCCGAGCGGCAACGCGAGGGGCGTGGGCGAGCCACATGTCGGACGCTGGTTTCAGGGCAGCAGACATCAAACGTAGTTCTTGATGAGTGTGCTTTACTGTTTTCCCGAGTCATCGAGCGCTCGAGAGATAAGGTTAATTATCGGAAATAATTAAGCCCAATAAGCGGATGAACTTTTTAGCTGGAGACTAATGAACAGGCGACAGCATTTCCATCGATCGATACACCCAACGCTAGTTTGTTCGGTTTGCGAAGAAGCACATCCCATTTTTCCACCCGGCGCTAGGGAAAAGAAGCGGTGCATGTTCGTTGTGCCATATGCCAAATGAATTATGAAGAGCACTTTTTCCGTCCACTCAGCCCATACAAGGTAACAGGCTTAGGATTTCAGGGGGGGTCGCAACCTGGAAGGAAACGGAGGAGGTTTTTGCGTGAAAAATGCTCAACGTCACAGTGTAAAGTTTTTCCGTTCAATTTTCCACAGGGAAATACTGATGGATCGAGTAACCTATATCAACCGATAAAAAAGGGGAAGCTGCTTCGACCACTGGGAACTGATTGCGGACGTCGTAAATTTTATTGGAAAGAACTCAACGCCACCATCCGATTCGGTATGCGCAACGGAAGGGGAAAGTGAAAGTGAAAACTGTAAACCAGCAATTGAACCGGGACTGCGGGGCGTCCAGTTTGATTGCCGATGGGTTGTTACCTACTTCCGGCCGGGATGGGACGGCTTTGAGCAGGGAGGACACTGTGAAGTTTATGAGTTGTGACACAATTCAATTGAGAAAATTCCTCTTGTGGTTGTTAGGCAATACGTTTCACATACTTTACAGTTTCCTGAAAGTCAAGCATTTTTGAAAATCATAAATCCGAAGTGTAGCATGGCGATGAAATTGTCGGATGTTTTGCTGAACAAATAATTTAGTTCATATCTAATGGCAGAAATATTGAGCCCTTGAGCAGTTATCCTTAATTTTTTTTTTATAAATCTCTGCATATTAATGGTTTTCAATTCTTGAGCCTGTTTTGCATTCCAGATTCATATTTGAACGCATCGGTACCAAGAGTTATTACCTCCCTTCGCTGCTTATCATAATTAGTTCTTACCAAAGCAGATTTTCCCTATCTAATCATGGCAGTTGGTGGGAGAATTTTTCTCGAGCCCGGAAAATCTTTCAACCAAAAAACAAAACGATTGGCCCATGGAGGCGTTAATGCATACATTATCTTTTTCATCCCAGACACTGACAAAGGATGCTGTCGGTATAGGGTGCCAGAGCAAAGAGTTACAAACTCCGGCTTTCGGCGCGTTAAACCGATAAACGGGGTAATTTCCCAAAGTAGCTAAATAAACAAACCCCGCAACAGCCGATAAAAACTAATGTGCCCGAATGGGAGGAGAAATGATTAAAGATTCATTGGGCGGGAGGAAGAAAGGATAAGCCGCACAGCTACTTCCATCGGAGTATAGGAAAAAAAAGGGCGAAGATGACAGCACGGAGAAGATTTTGAGGTTTGGAAGTCGAAAACCGGGTTCGTGGGAAATTCGGTCAAACAAGAACCATCTCAGCATCCTTTGGGTTAATGTGCAGCCTTAATGGAATTAATTATTATGTATGCAAATAAATAGTAATGAGCTATACAGCCTTCGTTTACCGGACTTACTCTTTATTGCGATCGATGAAGGGATATTTGCAGTGGGAAGATGGGAAAAAAGGGACAGTAAATCCAAATCCGTTTGTCGAAGGAACCGGAAATTCCACCCACCTGCCTTTTTGGATCTTTGTGCCTTGAAAAGGTGCGAAAACAGACCTGAACTTCGCCGGAAAGATGAGGAAATCGAGAGAGAAAGAAAGTAGTAGAAAAAACATAGACCTTTCCCTAAACCCACAACATAAGACCGGCGTGCCATTTCACGTCACCTCAAAGCTGGGTACATAATGAATGTCCTCGTCCTCGCTTGTCCTTTTTTGCATTTCTGTTTGCCTCCTCCACGGGACCCGGCCCGGAGTGGAATGGGTTTCCCTTTTTGCATTGACCCGGCTAATGCTGGTATTTGTTTGCGACGCATTATGCTCTTTTTGAGCCGGTCTTTCTTGGCTGGTTTTTTGTAATGTGCGTACCGGCGTGGGCCAGTTGTTGTGCAAATAGGTAAAGTCATACGCTCAGCCCTGTAGGACGGCGTTCGGCGAAACTTTGGCGACACATCTGGATTGGATTAGGAACGAACAATTTCTTTCCACACTTTGTGGCAGGATTTGAGCAGATAACTTTTTTTGTTGCCCATTATTGTGATAATTTGTTGTTTTTCGATTAGGTGCGAAGCCTAAAGCTTATACCATTGTCAGATCGCTGGACGGTTCGGGTGGAAACACTAGTGTCGATAATTGTGTTTATTTTACATTCGGTGATTGAATGGACATTGTCCGGAATGATTTTCGATGAATAGTCTTTTACTTAGCAAGCCGTGTTTCACCCAAGGTGTCGAAATGGCTGCGTACAGTAAGATGAAACCACATTTTAATAAGTCAGACATATTCATAGACTCGAGGTACAACATATCGTGAAGGTTTGACTTACCGACTTAGCGTTAAGGCGGTAGGACAGCTTTGTTCATAAGTTAAACATGTAATGTAAACTGAATCATATCATATTTTCCTTTCATCATATCATCGCTAGAAGCAAAGATTTGCAGAAAAGCTTAAACTTACCTTAGCCAAAATTACTATAGTTAACCTTCTGAACACTTTTTAAATTATTTAAAAAAAACTTTTAACTGTAAATAAATCCCACATACCCGGAGTTGTTTTGGTCGGTATTACCAATTTAATATATTTAATTTAATATCCTTTAATAGATCATACGATCAGATTTGAGGACTTAGACTGGATCAAATGTTGGGAATAAGAAGTCACATTTAAATAATGAAAATCAGCATCAACTCGCCATGGTTGAAATACTACATCAGAGTAAAAAGCGCAACATCACACGCCTTAAACTCTCGTGCCCTGTTGCATAATTATGCTTTTCTCCAGACGAAACGATACAAAAAACACAAAGTGCATAAACTCCTCTGGTGGACACGTTCGTTCTATTCATCCAGCGGAAGACTTCATCGGAGCCTTGTCCTGCTTCGAACGAGTAGAAACCAGCACCTCGGGCCAGGGGCAGGGTAGCGGCGAGCCTTTTCAAAAAGGGGATTAGTGTCAACACGAAAACATAGGAAATTCTAATTAAAATTTGTGAAATATTAATCCTTTTCGCATACATCGCCAAGAACATAGAAATTCGTTTTATCCGGCTGCTGCTGCCGGCGCAAATCCATCCATAATGGAGCATCAAACTGGTGTTTTAATGGTCTCAAAGCTGCTACCGGACAATGCTACTCGTTGTGATCGGGCGGAAGGCACAAGGAGAAGAAGATTATAAAAAAGACACCAGCGTCGAGGAAACCCGGCGGTACCCCAGGAGGACGTCGACGATGATGATCGTCCATCATCCATCGTTCGGAGTGCACGGCGCTGGTTGGGCCGGTTTCTCTGATTTCCCCCGCCACCGGACCACTTGCCAGCGGTGCTGATTGGACATGCAGCTCCGAACTTGCCACGGAAATGTGATACGAACGCTGGCGAAAGAGCAAGTGCTGGGGAGACGGGACGAAGGATCCATCCTTGTCGGTTGCGATGAGACATGCAAACACATTTATGTCCCGGGTCCGACTTGAGGACGATGGTGTCCATTAGGAGTCGTTGACTGTCCGTCCACGGTGGTCGTCGCTTCTGACCACCGAACGGAAGCATTGGTAGTCGAGCGCAATGCTGCTTTGCGGCGGAATCTCGTTAGATGTAGCCATAAAAGTTTCCCTAGGATAACAAAATACCATTGACGTAGTGCATTATCGGAATGCTCTTCCTCAGCGCTGTGGTTAATGAAGTTTTGGTACTATCCTTGAGGTATGCATAGTAGAGTTGCCTCGTTGCTAATCTGGAAGTTTTTTTAGACTTATACCAACATTATACCAAAAAAATCATCTGTTATACATTTCATCAAACGCAGATGTTGAAATAATTTCATTGCTAGAATCGATAGGAGTAAGGAGGATTCACTTGGCACGAGCAAGTAGTTCCCTATTTCAATTTTTGTAAATATTTCAACACGTGCTTTACATTCATAGCCATTTTTTGTCGACGTTCCAAAGGCAGTTTAATCGCATGCATATCGGTTTCGTCAGTCAATCATTTTTTCGCAAGTGAGTCCAAAGTAAAACCGGGGGAGACTCCTCGGACTGTCGTTGGACTTATCCGGCAAGCTGTGCTGTACAACACGACTCGACTGAAGGTGAATTTGCGAGCAGTATAGGAAACACTTTGCCCACCGCTTGCGGACGACCGGGAAGTGAATATAAACATCGCATTAACATATCTATGCGCCTTCGCTGTCTCCGGTTTGTCCCTAGTGTGAGGTGTACTTTTTCGTACGAGTTTCCAACCGGACCGGGGCGGGCTTCAGTTCGCAGACGGCAAACGATGGAAGAGCGACCGTACGGCGGCAAAGGCGAGCGCGCGACTGATGGACGGCTACAGAACCACTCGACACCCTTGCGCGCCCCGGGGAACTCGGGGGGGTCGATCGCCGGGGCCGTCATAATCAGTCACACAGAAAGTGAAGATTATCCGACAGCCAGCCATATTGTCACGAAACCGGGGAACGTTTTCATCCTGCCGAATCCCAGCCCGGGGACCGCTTTATCGGCCCGCTCGGTACCGGCATTAGGAGTGTTGGAAATGAATTACATAAACAGAAAACCGATGCCCGGGCCGGAAAGGTGACGATGTTCGTCATCGTCGCAAACGTCGTCCTCCGGTACTCCGGGCTGAAAACTGATGAATGTCAATTTTCATTAGAATGACATTTGCTCTTGGTCTTCCCTTTGGTCCCCGAGGGACATCGAACGGGAGGAAAATCAGCACTTCCGGTTCGAGGCAAACCCCGGCCCGGTATGCCTGGGTGACTAATTTTACTGCGCTCTCGTTTCCTCCAACTTCCCGCCCGAGGGATCATGCGGCTGTTTTCTGGATGATTTCTCAGGAGAAGCAAGCGAAGGCACAAGCGGAAGAGCGGAAAACATTTTCCAGCAGCTTTTTTGGAGAAGTGTTCCTGTGTGGTCACATCGTATGGCTGAGTGTGCGCCGCGCTTGCGTCTCGAGATGAGAGTTTGTTGTTAATGCTACCATTCACTTCTCGGATCTTGTTGTGTTTTCTGCTCATGCAAGAGCCATAAAATGCTGTACCACGCAAAACTGTACACAAGACTTGCCCGCCCGGCGATGGTGTCCGATCGCAATCGTGATCGCGTGTCAAATAACGAACGCACAAATGGGTGTTTCGCGAGGAGTAGAACACCAAACTGTACAAAATTCATACGTTAAATTGTGTGAAGGAGAAAACGACTTTCACTTAAGCGTTGGTTTTGAGAATGTTTATTGAGAAAAAGATAAAAATGAACTTCTTTACTGTACATGTAATTAATGGTAAATGGGATGAGTCTGAATTTTTGAGAAGAGCTAAACGAATTTATGTCTGTGCATGTAATTAAAATTTCTTTAATGCCAACTATTATGTGTAAACTTAATGTTTGAAAAAGGCGTCTAACTTATTTTGAGGACTTGGAGATGTTCGAATAGATGAGTCAAGATCTGCAATTTCTGGCCACCCTGGACACCCAATGTGCAGTCTCTGGCAGGCCAGTGTTTGTACGTAGGCTCGTGTGCTGACGATACTGTTTTCATATCTTGTGCGCTTTGTTCACCGATGCGCTGCGCAAACAAACTGCACAGCTACTTCAAGATAGCAGGCGGCCCAGCGCTTCAGCGTCCACGCTCTGGAGAAATGGCGAGACATCAGATAAAACGCGCCAGAACAGGGAAGACCTCCACCGAGATTGCAGGCTGTTCTGAGCCGCGCCCAGCTGCTTGCCGAAGAGAAAATCAAGTTCCGAGGAACTGTTTTACAAGCGGGTACAATATGAAACCTTCGTCTTCCTTCCTTCGGTTGGCCGTTGTTGGCGGAAAACGTCGGGGAGGCGGCCACCCGAAGGGGGAAATTATTCATCCCAACTGTGAGTGGGCGTAAAAATAATTGGCACCTTCAGATGCGAACCGGAGACCATAGCTTGCAACCGGGATGAACGCCTTTGCTGAATGGCGTCGTGCGCGTGTTGGGTGGTATGGAAACTAGTCGGCTTGCAGCGCAGAATGCAACACTGTGACAACTTAAGTCGATGGAAGATGATGGGGAAGGGAAGGGATATCGAAGGTTATGTCTTCGGAGGATTTACGCTGCAGTAGCCAATGCAACACAGCTCTCTTGTTTATGATAATTAAAACGGTATGTCAATAAGCAGCATTTTCTTCACGGTGTGGGCATACTTTTTTTGCCCGGGAAAGGAACAACCAAATTATGTGGTAAAACATACAATGAAGAGAAACCTGTTAATTAATATTGTAGCTGCATAAATGCAAAGATTTTCAGTTTTTGTAATTTCTGTAAAAATGTTTATTTTTATACCATCGTAACACACGCATAACATACAAAGAGTGATCACAGCTATCGAACGCGTGTTTATGAACTTTTTAAACTGCTTCGTTCCTTGCATGAAATAATTAATTTTAAATCACACTAAACAAGCTTCAAGAGCAACGCTCCTCGATTTTTTTTTTGCTTTGAGTCTTGGATCAACAATCCTCCTTTTATTGAGTTCCTTTTTTTTCGGTCTGCCTCCGAGGTTTCCCAGCGTATACAATTTCTCGAAGCAAACGATTTCCTACAATTTCATTCATCATTCTCGGCTCATTCACACAGTGGCATACGACTTACGCTGGTCGGTCAAAAGGTGCCATCGCAGCGCTTTTCGCCGTCCGCGTCCCAAGCGCAACCAGCAACGCGCGATCAAACAATCGAAGGCGAAGAAAACGTATCCCGAGAAAAGCAGGCACCCATTCCGATTCGCGAGCTCGCGATCATTCATTAAAACATCCGGTAACGCGAATTTAATTTACACTCGCCCGCCGATAGGCCCCGTTGCGTGCCCCCTTGCCCGCCACGTTGATTTCGTTGTGGAAGAAGACACTTTTTGTTTTTCCTTTTTCCCACATCGGCCGTTTTGTCCGGCTCGTAAGGAACGGAAGGCATGGCGGTTGACCGCGCCGGGGTGTATTGTCTCGCGTGATTGTTTGCTTCCAAGGTTGCTTACGTGAGCAGGAGCAGCAGTGGGAAAAAACAATGAAAGAAAACTGCACACCTCCATCAAACGCGCGTCGGGAGTTGCGCGCGGCATCCCGAGCGAAAGGTTTTGCGCCGGCCAGTTTTGACTAAGTGCGAGTCCCATTTGTGTCGATTTCGCCGTCGGCGGAATCGGCGGCCGCGAGGTGACAGAATCGAAAAGGTGGCGAAAACGATCGACGGAAGAAGAAAATCGGCGTGCTGATCGGTTGGGTTTTGCCCTTTTTTCCGCCGATCCAACGATGTGCTGCTGCGAGGGAAGCCTTGGGAAACGTTGGTTGGCTTTGGTGCGGTTGCAGGGAGCAGTTGTTTCTAAGAAATTCGATACGAACATTGCATCGCGAATGGCTGGCGTGGTAACCATCGACTGGCAAACCCCAGGGAGGGTTGCAACTGCCGAGGGTGCACACTGGGGTCGTGCTGGTAGCGACGCGGTGCTCATAAAGCGATTATTTATTATCTGTTTAAGAATGCCGATGCACTCCGCGATCGCGGCTTTTTATGCAACTGTTTTGCGTGATCACACGAGAATTGAGTCACAGCTACTTACTGCCTGTGTCTGCTCTGGAAGGTGTCGAATTAGTTGCCGGCACAATCGCACGAGCACGTTATCAAGGAAAGGGAGAAGGGAGGTGACAGTTGCAGCTTAAGTTGCCGTGACTGCAAATGCACACAAAATCTTTCATCGCACATCGGTGGAAAACGGCAAATTTGCGAACACTTCAAACACTGCAAATCGATTGATCCTGTCGCCAACAGGAAAAAATAGAATGCCCTATACCTAACCGAAGGATTCCGTTTTTTTTCTTCCTCTTCTTCCCCAAGACGAGCGCTCAAATATGTTACGGCGCACGATGCGCCAAAGTAAACACGATTTTCCTCTCGCCACCAAGGAGGCACGATCAATCACTGTCGGGTGACGATGGTCTCGCTTGCTTTTCCCACACACTCTGCCAACTTTAGGGAATCCGCACGTTGCTGGGATCGCAGTGTTTTGTTTGTATCCTGTGTTGTGTTTTTTTAACTCCTCTCCCTTTGCTCCAACTGTTCGAGGAATTTCTGTCAACAGTGCCAAATATTTTCGCAACAATTCCGCAGCGGAATGCTTTAACAAGGATTGGGTTCAATTCGCTTGATATGTTTCCCGGTTGTGAACCGAACCGAAGCCCGGAAGTTGCAGTTCGTTTGCTGTAGCTGAAGCATTCGAATTTACATTACCTTTTCTGCTTCTGTTTTTGCTTGCTTTTCCTCTTCCATTTAGCTGCTATCGCTTGTGTTTATCTGAGAAATATGATGCAAATATTGTGTTTAATGCAAATTCGTTAATAACTTCGTGATTATTTAAGCGTCATTGACACAACACACGCAATTTTTGTTGTTTTTCAGTTTCTTAACTTGATTGACGAGTTTAAAAACTTAAAGATTATTTGCGTACAGTAGCTTAACTGCGGCAAAGTACAACATAGCAAAAAAAAATTTATAGCTTTTAAATGGTTTATGATAATGCTGAATTTTGCTTCCCTGGTACTGGGAATTAATGGACTATAATTGTCCCACACGCTGTGAAAAAAGTGGACCGTATCACGTGACACCGCGTATTCATGGGAACAACCTTAGAGACAAAAAAAAAGCTAAGCAAGGGACACACGAAGCACAAAAACTAACACCTTTTCGATTGAAGAAAAATTCCTTTTATTGTAAAACGCAAAAAAAAAAAATCTAACAGCTCCCAAATAACCCGAAAGGTGTCATTCGCGCAAATCAGGATCCCAAAATCAATTGTTTTACCTTCGCACCTTCGCGTGTGACTTTGCTAGTGTGGAAAAAAAGAAGGAGTCGAAAGAGGGGACAAAAAATCGCGTATTCGGACTTGTGTGATCCTTGGGACTTCCCTCTCGACTGCCACGACTATCGGGGACAATCGTTGGCGATGTTGTTGTCACCCAAAAAAGAAAAAAAAAACGGCTCGCAGACTAATTTATGATCGGGCGCATCGATTTGTTTTCAATGTGCCACATCTTGAAGCATTTTGCCACCTTAAAACGTAAGCCTTTCGTTCGATCAGAGGAAGAAAATGCACACACGCACACACCCACAAGAAGACAACCGCGTGTAAGGCTCGCTAGGTATTTCTTTTCTTTAGTCTCATCGCGATGTGTTTCCTCTCGAAATGGGGTTTCCGGGTTTTTTTTTTTGTTCGGTGTTTCGCAATCGTGTGTGCTTGCTGATGTCCACCTCGCCCTTCTGTCTGGGGCCGGGCGATGGAAACAATCGATGGAGCAACACCGGGTTTTGGCAACACCGGGTTTTGGCAACACCGGGCTTTACTGCATCGTGTGACACCTCGTGCCGGTTTCGCAGTTCCTGTCCGGCGATTTTCTAAGGTAAGGTTTCCTTAGACGGACTGATTGAAGAAACATTCTTCGTTTTTTTTCCTCCTCAACACTTCCAACTCAAATTTGGTTTCCCAGGGACACATTGCCTATCGGAGGGTCGGTTTTTATTTTTGGTTTACGGTCCCTCCTACCCCCCCCCCCCCTCCCCCCCCCCCCCCGTCATATGATTGCAGCCTTTTGGTGCTTCGTGTGGTCCGTTTCATGTCCACCGACACCTTCCGAAAAGAGCTACATGACACGTTGGAAGTCGTGTGTAGAATCCCACCGAGAACAAATCGGGACGGTGCGCATCCGGGAGCAAGGTGTGCGGGCACGGTCAGGACGGGTTCGCCCACCAATCGAGAATTCGGGAATGGAATAGACTTACTCCAAGGTAGTGCTTAGTTTTTATGCTTAGTTTTTTTCCTTGGCTTGTGCACTGATATAACCCCGGCCACTTGCGGCCTTCCGTATCGTTGAAAGGTTGAATTTGGAGACACCGGGCCGAACATCCAATCCGCATACAAAATAGGAGGAAATCCTAAAACTCAAAATACTTCACACCCTTTTGGTGGGTCGGTGCAAAGTCCACCAGGACAAACAAAACAAAGGCCGACTGGACAGCAGGAGCTGGTTGTGGATTTGGGAAGCCTGGGTGGTATTCAAATTAAATCTATTGCACCAGGCCCCTGGAATGGTCTCCCGTTTCATTCGCGGACTGTGCGGAGCGCTTGTGTGCCGTTGTTTATTGTTTTGGGAAAACCAGAAGCTCATGCCGGCAGTGGGGAAGAGAGGGAGCGGACCGCGAACACCTAAAACAATTGATAGAGAGTTACGGGACGAACAAAAGACAACAACACCAGAAGACTTTCCGCCGGTGGCTTTCGTCGTCGTCGTTTCCGCAAGCCGCTCGAATCCGGTGTCCGTAATGAGCGATCGTATCGGTTTCCCTGCGCTTATGCTGAGTGTGTGAGGTGCGGATGTTGCAGGATGTTTAGAAATTCCTCGCCACCCAGAAAGCGATGACAATGGCCGAAGCGTTTAAGAACGAACCTCACAGATAAGTCAAGTCGTACGCGGGCCCATGTTTCCATTTGTGAGCATTAATGAAATATGCTGATGGATGTTTTCGATGCGTTCCGAGAACTGTTGGAAGTGAAACGATCTTCCAGAAGGATCAACTGGGTTGAAGGAATGCTGTGGAAGCTGTGCAAAAACGATGACACGAAACGATTTATTCATCCGGAGCGAGCTCTGTCTTGGGTTTAACTTATAAACAAAACGAACTTATAAACATAACTTATAAATTATAAACAAAAACAAAATTGAGTATGTTCGAAAGTGAATACTAAGCAACGTCGTAAGATTGTTAAACATGGATTTCGATCAAAAATCAAATCAAGATTAGCCTTAAAGACATCTCCTATACATTATAATACAAACTGTCGTCGTTTGTCGTCGTTGGTAACGTACCACGTTCAAAACGTTGGAGTAAGCGAGAAATCGCTGAGTCTGTACCAATACATTAGATAGAGCGAGACAACACATGAGCGCGTTTGAAGTCAGACAGCGATGCAAGCGAGTACGAGGTTCGTCATCGTGCCTTTACCAACACATTGGAGTAAGCGAGAAATAACTTGATCTGTACCAACCCGGGGGAGAACTCTCGAGCGTTTCATACTTGCCTCTCGCTCTGTTACGAATGCCGTCTCGCTTACGATCGTTATAACCCACTGTGAGCTGGTTTTGCTTTTGCTGCATTTCCAACCCACAATCGCTGTTGCTCGCTCGCACATTTATATTGCTTCACTCGCACACCCGCAAATGATTGACGCTCGAAAAATCCTCGGGTCTTCCGAACACCATACTCTGCTGTGCTACCGCCGGACGGTCTTTCTTTTGTATTGTCGTCCGTGCTTCCCACATTATGAGGGGTCTTGGTTCCCGGACGGGCATTTGAATGTGTTATCTTTTCTTAAGAACCATAACATTTTATTTTTGCGTGCGTGCTGTACTCCACGGTGCGGGCTGTCTTTCATTTTTTTCTGCATGCTCTTGGTGTCCGATCTATCGTAGGAGACCGGGCGGGTATTTAAATGCTTTATTCTTTGTACTTGCGTGCAGTGCTGTGAGGTGCCGTACAATTTAATTTTAATTGCTTTTCTTAGATTAATATATCAATTTATTAATTAGAATAATATATTAATTAATAAATATATTGGAGAGAGAGTTCGAGTTGAAACAGCGATGCAAGCGATTGCTCAATGGTTTTTGAAACCTTAGTAAAAAAAGAAGCTGATCGAAGCTAGGTTGATACTGTCAATAATTCTTTTGTGCGGTCGCTTGAAAGTATTCGAGAAAACTGTGAATTATATTCCCAGCCGGAGAGCGTATGCAATATGAGAGGATTTTAGAATTTTTCATCGTTTCGGTTGCAAATGCAATTTTACATTTGATCACCAATTTGAATCATGGAACGAAAATTGTTCCGTTATCCCGTGTTCCGCTCCTGTTGTAGGAACTCCGTTACAATTAATCTGAGTTTAGGAGAGGGGTGTAAGGTGCATGCTTTTTATTCTGTCTTCAGCTCCTTTAAACAAAACTTGACGCGTTTTAAACTATGTGTAAATTAGTAAAATTAAAAAAAAAACAAATAACGAAATCTAGAGCAAAGACAGGACACAGCAGATGAAAGACGCGAGCGCGGCGCTTGGCGTCAACAGTACCACTAACACTGGAAACGGACTAAATCCCCTAGGAGCATGCTGGCGATTTGGCCAGGCGGCAAACTGCAACGAAGCCAGGAGACTTCTGCGCCAAATGTTCCCATGGGCCCCTCTTCCAATTACCAAGAGACATGGCCCGCGTCCACGCATTGTGCTAGGACACCACGGTGTCCAGGTTTCCCCAACATATTGGTATCCAGTTACTCGCTTGGCAATAAGCGAGTGGGCTGCTTCTTGGCCAGGCGTGTATGCTTCCGTCTCTTGGCGGGTTGCATTATTGACATTCATAAAAATTCACAGGAATGTCAAACACATCAGCTCCGCAATCTGACGACGAAAACACTGTTCCTAACGCATGAAGGCTTATGAACTAAAGCTTTGCCGGGCTTAATTGAATAAATCCTAATCGGTTTGATTTAAAAAGTAATTTTCTGTGTTAAGTAAATTAAAGTGTCACATGAATTATATCGGGCCAGGTAGCTGGCCTACAAAAAACTAGTGTTTACATGAAGGGAACAAAAACGTTTGCACAGCCCTGCAATGTCGACTATTTATTTCAATTCAACCCTGAATGGTTAAAATAATGTTTCGTGCTAAGAAAAAGCGAAATGGAGCAAAGTTTACCAAAAGGGTGCTACTGGTAATTAATATCGACTGAAAATTGAATTAAAACTGATACGAACAAAAAATGTCAGTTTTTTTGGCTTTTAAGTTCCTTAGCAATATTAATATTAACATGCTGCAAAGATTTTGTCATTTTAAAGTCATGTTAGTTTCTAATCTTTTTTGCATGCTACTTCTGTGTTTTCTTTCAAGAGTTCTTTTTAATTTATTGTTTCTCAAAAACCATTGAACGATTTAGTAAATTTGCGCAATCGCGACGCAGCCCTTGTGTAATGGATGTGACATTATTTTCTGTTTGGCAAGAGTTTGATAAACTCTTCTCTTTGGCTAGTGAGGAAATATTTATTTCTCATATTTATCCACCCTTCTGCCAACGCTTATTGCAGTGAGATTGATCCTCGGCCCCAAACAATCGACACAGCTGAATCAAAGCCTCGAAAACCCGATGCGACTATTGTAACATCCATTACCGGTGGCATTAGAGGGGCATCGTCATCTGGCTTAGCCGCTGCCACGCCGATTGGACGGGGTTGAAATGTGAAAAGCAAATAGCCGCACTGGGTGTTCCAGAAATTCGGTCGCCCCGAAACGTAAACCGGGTGAAATGTTTGATCTATGCCTGGTTGTCAAAGACAAATACACTTCCACGTTTGTGCTTTTCAACTTCCCCATGAGAAAAGAAACGACCACGACCCCAAAAGAACTTGCCCCGGTTCACCTGTCCTGGGAGGCTTTTTTTTTGGGCGTCACGATGGATGACGATGGGATTACGGATGCTGGGAGGTCCGAGGACCTCCACCGAGGCGTAGCCACCCAGAAGGAGCATCGGTTACAATTAGTTATATCGCATATAATAACTCGGTGGACGACGAAATGGGCGCGTGTGATCGCAAAACAATGCGATATCCAATTGATTATTCGCGATTTCGACTCCGGCGATCCGGCTTCCTCTCGAGCCTTGTATGGAGGGCACGACTCGCTGTTTGCATGCTTCGCGGGGGAGGGGTGTGTGGATCCAGCTTTCCAACAACGATCGAAATTCAGGCGGAGAGCAAAAAAGTTCGTGATAGCAAATCCCGTTCCCATTCTCATGCTCGGCGCAATGAAAGTTTGCCTGCGACTCCGAGCAGGAGCCAGTAATTTAGATGAAGTACGATTATTTCACATCGGTCTACCGATCGGTGTCGCGATCTCCTTTGGCGCTTGTCCGGATGCCGATCTTTGTCGTAACAATCAGTTACAAAATAAGCGCATTTTGGAATTACTTCAATTCTGATTCAATTTGTTTAAGTATTTCATATTTTTTAAGAAATTAAATTGCTGAGAATTCTAGTTTATCAATTTGCAATAGGTTCATTTGTTTTAATTTAAAAAATAAATAAGTCTGATAAAAAACTGGATTAATTGTGAAAACAAATATATTTTATTGAATTATGGTATGAAGCTTTTTGAAGTAGACAAATAAATATAAGTTTAAAATAAATCCTTACTTCTTAGTTGTTGTTAAAAATAACTCAAGAGGACCTAGTGTTTGGAGCGGACTGTATGCAATCTTTGCCATCGGTAACAAAGATCACACATAAAAAAAGAACCAAGTAGACAACAACCCGGGAGTCTTTAGAAGTACTCCACATTCTGGCTCCACATCCTCATCCCTTCCTGCGCATCGCTTGCGTGTGAGAAAGGTGGTGAAGGGAATTAAAATGTATTGCATTGGAAATTGATTCCGGGCCGGCATTGAAATATGTTCGTACAAAAACAATTGACATTGTATTCATGATTCCGCTGTACGTTTTAATGCGATGGCGCGAAGCCGCATTTATGCAGTCGATCGCGCATGCACTTTCCATCCGAGATCCGTAGACCGTGACCGCCGGAAAGCGCAGAGCTGAGCGAAAAGGATACGGCGGCGTAGACAGGGAGTTAAAAACGGTTTTGCAGCATCGCAAGGATTAAATAAGAAGCCTTGAGTGAAACACAAAACGTTCAACTTACACGGCAACATGCGCTTGCGGAGTGGTGAGCGCCAACCTTTCGCTCCGTGTCGGTCGTGGTGGTGCATGTCGCCGTGTATAATGCCTTTTTCCGTTTTTGTTCGCGCATCTTCGAGCATCCTGTTCCAGCAGCATCGGCACCGACACGTTGTTTTCGTTAGCCTCCATAAAAGGGACAAGAAACATCCTTTCCGGCTTCCTTTTGTACCGGGTTTTGGATGCTGTTCAACACTTTCCCAGCGCGAGGCGTTCGGCGCGAATGATTCGCTGTCGAGATTTGTCTCAAAAGTTTTCATCGAGTTTATTTGTTGTGGGGTTCAATAAGGCTTATATACACGTACACGTTCCCAAGTGTTCGCTCGCCGTTTCGTTCCGATTGGTGTTTGCATCGTGCGCCAGACGATTTTTTGATGCTGGCCAACGGTGGTGGTGGTGGGTAGAGCAAGAAATCCCCAATCGAACACGTTCAAACGATCGCCAGATTTGCGCCGAAACTCCTTCTTTTTTGCCGCTCAGCTTGCCTTCTTTGTCGCTCCCCATTTCGGTTCAATCGCCCCTCGTTTTTTTTTCTCGCAGGCTGCAGACACGTCCCGAAACGTGAATTACGACAGCAATTATTACAATTTTCCAAGATTTATGTGAATATAATAAAGGGTGGTCTGGCGCCATGTTATCACGTTTTCCTTATTATACATTTTTCAGCGATCGATCGTCGCTCCGTCCGTCGGATAAACTAGCGAAGCCAGGGAAGGAAAGAAACGGCCCGAATCTCGATCTCGACCGTGCTCGATCACAGCTCGGTTCCCAATTGCGGACAATTCCGGCACAGTCCGCTCGTTGTCGGATGTCACCTCGTCACGGCCCGCCCGTCTTTTCCCGCAAGCAGCCGAAACCTAGAAGGCCAGTACAGCCGTGGCTCATGGCCGCGTGAACGCCCGCCTTCGCAGGAGACAAAAACGTACAGATCGTGCCACGATCAAGACACGGAAACGCCGCCCGCGGCCCCAAAGGAGACGCAGGTATGCAAATCGGTGTTTCATGCATTTAATCCTTAATTGCCATAAGTGCCACGTTTTTATGCCGATACCGATTCCGATATGGCGATATGGTGAAGTTGGGGCCGCCGGGTAGTGGTCGCGTTTCGTGGAGCATTTCGTGCAACTCAATTCATTATTCTGGGCGCCTTCGCCAGCCGCGAGGAGTTAATTGACGTGCCGTGCTTTTCGGCGGATCGGTTTGGAAGTGTTAAAGTATTCATTAATATCTATCCAATGCAGCTGTTTGCTCCTTCGTAGCATGTGATGATGCTAGGACAGAGATCGCATCGAACTTTCAAAGATAATTATAAACGAGCAGTACGATCAAAAATAGTTCAACCCGCACGAGGATGTCGACAAGTTTGTGGTTCATTCAAAGAGTTATTACGAGCTCAATGCAATGCAATGCTGTGTATTTATTTTATGCTTGATATGTTATAATTCACATTTGAAGCAACAAAACTTATCAAGTATATGAAATGAAAGAACAAAAAACCAGGAATGTACATCGATCAACACATCTTTAACAGAACAATGACGCGATGAAAAAAAACGTCCTACCAAATAAGAATGTTTACATCCGATCTCGGCTTCCTTACTCCTGCACGTCGTCACGTAGTTTAATGGCGTGAAATTATGTTATTTTTAATCGTCCAAAACGTCCCTCGGCAGCACCGAACGGTATCAAGCGTAGCCATTTATGCGTTGACTCTGATTTCCAGCTTGTCATATGGAAACCTGCCCCGGTGATGACGACCAATGGTATTATGTATTTAGCCTCGGCCCGTCCTTTCGTCTCGTGTCTCACTCATCTCCCCAATACACCGATGGTGTGATCTGTATTTTATTTCACCCCACTCTTCGCGGCCGATTGTAGCAAGTCAGCGTGGAAAATTAATCACAACAGGAATATTAACCTCACGTCCTCACGGGATGATTTGTTGATTGAGGTTCACTGGTTACGTTTCTGCGCGTTGAACATGTTGCCGCAGTCGTAGTCCGTTAGGATTTGAGGCACCCATGTTGTTCTTTCTTGTTTCTGCTTTTTCAATTGAAGCCATGTGTGTTTGTTTCTTACGGTTGCTTCGTTTTTGAGATTTTCAAATATTTTTGTTCAACAATTGTTTTGAAACCTTTGCACATTCTGTTGGTAAGTGAAACGCTGTAGTGTTTTTATATTTATTTGTTGAACTAGTATTTAATAATTGCTTTAAATCTTGCGTTGACCAGCAATTGCATTTTTTTAGACAAACTTCTAGAAATTATTTTCCGACTGCGTGAAACAGAAAATAATTGAAACATAAGCTCCCTGCTCGCGCAACACCAGGAAACGTCCCCAGATGCGGTGAAGGCACACGACTGGGCCCGATAAACGGTACACCCGTAGCTGTCGGTACATCTTTGGCGGCAGTTGGCGTGCTCGGTGAACCGGTGACGGATACTTGTGGCTTTGCTTGGCAACGGATTAAAGCTTAAGTTACATGCGCTTGCATGCGCGGCTCACGGACGACACAAACGCAGCACCGCGAAACGGAACACTGCATGCATACCGCACAAAGGCCCGAGAGCGCGGTTTTTTGAAGTAAGATTATGACAATAACATGACTTTATGTTAAATGATGGATAAATGTGTACGATCCGAACGGACAGCCCTGTGCGCTGCTCGCATTCTATCCCTCCTTTTCGCTCTATGGTTCCATTTCATATTTCTCTCCCTCTCGGTTAGAGCACCTTCGGTGCAACGGCAACACCGTCGGAGTCGGAGGGAAAGTCGTCGGTACTGGGAAAAATGTACTGTAATTGTATATCGTTGATTGTTGATCGATGACAAGCCGCTCCACTTGTTATTCTCTAATGTGTGGGAAGGCGAACGAAAGGATCCCGCCGGCAAGGAATGCACTGGAACAAGCCAAGGACTGCTATCCACCGTTCGACACCGTCCGCGAGGACGGGGGTGGGGCTCGGAATGTCACCGGCAGAGGCCATCGGACACTTGGAATGTGTTGAAAAGTACCCCGTTTGAAGTACCACCTTATCGAAAGAGGGAACCGCGATAGTGCGCCTCTCGATATCTGCCGAAGGCTTTTCAATCAGACGCCTTTGACCGGGGCGTTGCACCTGGTTCACTATGGGGCGAAACGGTCTCGTGGACTGGTTATTGAACTCATAATGTTTATTCCTTTCTTCCTTTTATAGTTTAAAATGATTTATAGTATGAAAAATTTGTCAAATTTAATTTTTTTAGCACATTGAGAAATTCCAATTGTGTCTCCTGAAAAACAATTTTTTTTGTTCTGGTTGACTTGATGACTAAAATATTTCAGATTTATCCTTATCTACCTTTTTTCTGTTATTTTTTATTTATGTCCTTCAGTGCCTTTTAAAAACATCTCCTATTGTTTATAATGACTTATCGTTTTCTACTGGTATTTGCACCGATTTGGTGGTTAATTCCAGCACAAGAAGACCCTGGTTTATGATTTTTTGTAAATCATTGTTTTTAAATAGAAAGCTGTGGAAAGAATCGTAAACGGTACACATTTTGTCTCCAAGGTTTTAATTATGTGTTATGGTGATGGTGATGGGTTATGTGTTATAGGAATATGCTAGAATTTGTTGAATCTAAAGAAAATGTTTCTCAAAGACAGGAACGCACAAAAATAATATGGCAATTGCCTACGCGGCACAAGTGGTTCAATTTCTATAAAACATCCTGCGCAACCGAGTGCGAGGAGGGTCATCAGTATGTATACGCATTCTGAATCGGCAGTTGCATAGCGTGGAACCTCAATTATAAATGCCTTCGAATAGTACAAAACTGTTCACAACATATCTTAACCATTTTAAGCACTTCTATTTAATCCATTTACTTATTTATTTTATAAACTAATTCATGCATAATCCAACATTTATTACTCCAATGTCGTCCACATTTCACCTGCCCAATTTTCGCAACAAAAACACACATAAAACTCATTTTTTGGTATAGAGTTCATCATTAGCCAGCGCGATTGCTTTCGCATTCGCAATGGCATTAGCGAAATCCACGCTGTGTTTGAACGCACCCTGTAACAAAAATAATTCATCTACGTTGCGTCGTCTTTTACCCATCGTAGGCAACCGCTGCGGTTCATAGTGCGAGGAACATCGGCAACGTGTCCGAACCAGCGCGCCACCCAAAAACCCGACACCGGTCGGCATAATTACTAAATTAAAAGTTAAAGAGCCTTTTTGCTCGCACGGTACAATAAAGATAGTGTTTGTTTTAATGCAAAATTAATGATTACCGGTACGCGCAGTCGAGCGACTTCCCGGGCCGGGCGTGCCGGTGCGTGCCGCAAAGTGTCCGGCCCGCCCGGTGCAACGAAGCCGCGAGACAGCAGCCTCTTGCGCCGACACTCCGTTTCTTTCTTTTTCCCGTGAGCTGCAACCGCGGCGTCCGGTTTGGACGCGACGCGATTCAGCATTTGGACGTTTTGGGCGGTTTTGGTTTCATTCCGTCATTTTGAGCTGACGTGCGACCCGAGCCGAGCCCGGTGCACCCCGGTCGGGCACGGCGGACGGTGCTCGGCGGGGATTGTTGCAACATGCAATTTTACACCGCACAACACGAGTGTAAACTTGCAAAAAGGGAAATAAAACCCGCACATACTTACACGCTCGCACTCGGCTGCGCTCGTCACTAAAGCCCCCGCCAAAGCTCGTTTTTTTTCCCCCTGGGGAGCGGGTGAAGAAATGGACTGGGCACGAACGCCCAGAAAAAAAGCGCAACATTGACGTTTGTTATCGCGAACCCGCTGACCTATGAGAACATTAAAATCTCATTAAATTTTAGGGTACTCCGTGTCTGTTGCCTGTTGCTGCCGAACGCCGAGCGCGGTTCAGCTTTTATTTGCGTGTCTGGCCGAAGTGGAAAAAAGGGGTGGGGGATAAAGGTGATCAAAAACCTCCCAGCCCGCCCAGACGCCATTAGGCCACCCTCCGCGGCACTTCAACACGAAAAGGTGCGAAAGGTGAACGAGCCTTCCGGCGCTCCTTAGGACGCTCCGTTGCTGGGTGTGTGTAGTGTCCGGTAAGTGCGCGTTGCGATCGTTTTTCCTTGCTCACTTTTCCTCACTTCAGCTCCAGGACGGCGCTGTTCATCATCAGCCACACTCGCACTCGCGGGGATTGCGTTTTTCGGGGCTTCTCGCGATTTCGCCAACCGACATGCAGCCCATAATTACGGCCGAACAAACGATGTTCGTCGTCAGGGCGGCTCGCGATCGCGATAAGATTCGGTGTTAAGGTGCGCGTCTCGTGCTCATGTTAACGTGTTAGGCGTTGGGCACGGAGCGGCGGCGGCGGCGGCTTAAGCCACCGCATGCTTTTCCGTGGCCCCAGGGGGTGATGGGGATCTTTTTCACTCCATCATCACGAACACGGCTATGAGCGTCGTCAACGATCCATTGCTGTCCAAATTTGACACTCGAAACCGTCGATTTGTCCGTTGCAATTTGCCGGAACAAGTTCGCGAGGCGGATGCAGCGGCTCGTGATGTTCGTTAAGTGACATTTCATTGCCTTTCATTGGCACTGATAAGTTGGAAGACGGCAGAGCGCGGCGTCGTTAAACCGAAGGCATATAATTGCAATGGTAAGAACGCAAATCCTTGCGAGTGTGTGAACCTGATCGATTAATAGTTTTTTAGATTCACGCACTACTCAAACTACATTATGTAAGGTTATATCTATAAAACGTTTAACTTTCTTGTTACAAATAATTTCAAGGTGAACAAGACACATGAAGGATTGATTTTAAAACACATATTGCTATGCGGTGACTGAACCTCACATCTGAAAAAGTTTTTATTTGTATCCTTTTCGTATTTTTAATGAATACACTATGAGACAAACATGAACCCTCGTTTGCCCGCTTTTAATCAATCTGCTCGCATTGACGAAACCGCTGAGGTAAAGTATTTACAATTCCTCCAAACTTTTCCACCTCATCCACCAATACGGGCAGTAGGATGGAAAATTTCCAATAAAACCACTGCCAAAGAACTCGATGTCTGGTAAATATTTAAATTGTAAACAGAAAATCCTGACGATCGTGTTCCACAAGCCGCGGCAGCCCGTCCAATCCTGCGTGCGGCAGATCTTTCCAGTAGCGTTGTATTTGCCAACCCGGTCTGCGCCGGCAAGGACTCGAGCAACATTGCAATCCGCGGCGCTTACTACCGCAGGAAAAAGCGGATCCCCATTTGCATACAATATTACCGCAAGAACAAACGCGCGCGCCAGCAGGAATGGTGCGAAAATGCGCGCACCACGGGAGGAGCGAATTACTTAAAAAGCAATTTTAATCTATTTCATTCATATAACAATCTCGTTATTATACCACTTTCCCACCCATTTTCTCCCCCGTCCCCCGTTGTTTCGCGGTAATGTTCGACGGGTGGCGAAAGGGTCTTGGATTGAAATTCCACCACCGGAAGCGTTCCTGGCCGCGCGCTGGAAACATCCTTGCCAGGCATTCCCGCGTCCTTGCCGATTGTCGTGTGCCGTTGACGTGCCGGTAAGCCAGCCATTCGTCGACAAACGATTATCACAGCCAGTTATACCATGACTACGCCATCGGCGCATTATCAGCGCCATCATTACCGTCGTTCGCCCGGATCACAGCCGGCGTCACGGTCGCGCACCGGAACATCATTTATTTGCGAATTTTAACAAAATTCACCTTCCACTCTATTTTGAAATTTAAATTTGAATAAATGAACATTCAAAAACCTGCAGCCAGCCAACCAGCGCGCCGGCGGTGGCACTGCGGCGGCCGACTTCCTTTCCGGGCGGTTCGCTGCTCGGGAGTATTTTATTACGACACGCCAAGCCCTTCCTTTGCGCCTTCGCCTGGTCGAGCTGGCATGTGGCCCTTCCGTTAATGCGCTAGTACCGATGGTAATACTACTTTTTACCTTCACCCGATTCCGCCGCAAATCGTACGAGATGCTCGGGTTGGCTCGGGACGAAGAGTTGGCGGAGGTTGGCGGTAGAGTTTCGGTTCGGATTGGAATTGGATGTCGGCCAAGAAGCCGGATGGGGCTAGAAAATGAGGGGGGATAAAGGAATGGAGTCTGCCAAAACCACCCCGGACCGGCTTGCAGTGAATTTGCATATTCCGCATTTTATCTTGAAATTTATTAGATTTTATATTGGGTTTAACATGGATGTACTGTGGCGGAAATATGGTAGACGAATGTCAAATTGCGCCTCCCGCAGGAAGAGGCACGCGACGGGGGAAGGTGGCAAGGCAGGGGTGAGGAGGGACATTTGGCATGATTAGTTTCGTAGGAATTGTTCCGACGGGTTTTCGTCCTGCCCGAAGGTTTATCTTCCGCGCAAGTGCGCTTGTTGTATTTTCGTTCTGCCGAGGTCAAACAACGTTGATTTACTTTGATGGAGGATAGAAGAACTGTTTTTGAGAGTGTATGGAATTTTGTAAGTATTCTGTGTTTATACTATTTTGTAGAGTTGTGCTTAAATCGAGATACTTGAAATTGTATGTTGCAGATTATAGAATTGTATGTTTAGTTCAGTTCTCGCTTTTAATTGACAATTCAAAATTCCAGGAAATGTCTCCAATACTTCGAGGTTTAATTAGCATATGAATTTACTTTAAAGGAAAAGGTTGTTTATAAATTTTTGAGAAACATAAGAACACATTTTTTATTATTTGTATATCGTCCAGGATATTTAAACATGTCTTTTAGAGTGACATTTTCAAGGATGAATATTTTCTAACGGAGTTTCTTCTTTCTCAGCGTATGTGTCGTCGTGGTACGTCAATCCTTTCTACCGGGGGGCAGGTCCGGTCTGGTTTCGAACCCACGCCATCGTGGGTCATGTTCGAGCCGACATATGCGCGCGGCTATCCCGGACCAACAACGGATACATTTTTTAAATGGCATAACGTCATTTTGAAAAATCAGCTAAAAACATCAGGGCGATAGCTATGCGAAGTGAAACAGGAAACACGCATGGTTTAAAAAAACTTGTTGAAATATGAAGTAGAAATTAAAGAAGGGAACAATTACATTACTTATCACGTTTTAGAAAATTCTACGGCTCTTCTTAGCTTCCTCATACGTTTGCTTCCTAGAAATCAGCATCCAAACACATTTA
This sequence comes from Anopheles atroparvus, assembly GCA_914969975.1. Classification (NCBI taxonomy): domain Eukaryota; kingdom Metazoa; phylum Arthropoda; class Insecta; order Diptera; family Culicidae; genus Anopheles; species Anopheles atroparvus. The sequence goes on from CAJZCY010000002.1 coordinate 14,760,462, forward strand.
CAGGGGCCATCCGTTTTGGTTGCATGGGTGTGTGATGTGTGACCACTTCAATTTTCCGCAGCCTTCCATTCTCATCCACCGGCACACCGTAAGTAATGGGCCCTGCGTGTGCACCATAAGCTTCAAGTTACCTTTCCGTCAACACCCGCGACGCTAATCGTGTCGGAGGGCCACTTATGCATGCTCGAGCCGAGCCGGAACTCCTGCACGATCGGAACGGGGGAAAATGGGGGCAAACCGTGCGACGTTTCGTCTTCCAACCACCGTCGGAGGCGTAATCGGAGCCGATTTTCACATGTCGATCGTAATGTTTTCCCGCTTGTCTAAACGCTAGCCAAATATTGTTCCCCGTGCCACTGGGAAATGGTGAAAAACCGGCCCGAGAGAATGTTTACACTTTCGCCTCCTTCCTTTCCTTTGGCAGTTGTTTCGAGGAGTGTGCGTGTTTCTTTTTTTTTTTTGCTTGAACTTTCTTCCTTTCGCTTTTTAACGATTAACGTTCTCATGCCAGTTTCGACGGTAGAATTTATGAAATGCGCCAGGATAACGCGCCCGGCTCGAGTGGCCACTTGGGCCGCGTGAGTCCATGCTACAAGTGTCATCTGCAAGACGTTTTATTGACGATGGTCGTCTGGGGAATTCGAGACCGGTTTCGTCGGCCCAGTCGTTGGCGATGCCGGGAGGAGAAGGCTACGGATGCCACGCGGTGGTGACGATGATGGGAAACATCATTCGAGTGCGTATCAATTTCACCCACAGGAACTCGTTGTAAGTTTATTTGTATTTAATTGTTAACCACAATTGTGACCGGATTGTTTTGGTGTTTGACGGTTCTCTGCTCTCTTTCCGCCCTCGAGCGTCCGTTCGTTTCAGCGCTCCGGATCGAAGTGTTTCGTACTTTCTAAGTATTTTTAGAAGTGTGGTTTCAGTTTCATCCGCTTGTTGACGAACATATTTTCATCAAATAATCAGTCTTTTATTTTTAAATCAAATAAATTTTAGCAGCCAGAAGGCGTCGGCATCATGGGGTAGTTTTGTGTGTGTCAAAAATACGGCTCGATTCAAGTTGATTCACTCTTTGCGCTCAACAAGATTCTAGATTCGTTGTAACATTAGACGGTAAGCGTGACTGTGAGGATATAGTGTTTTTCTTGTTGCCATGATTGTAAGGCAAGAGGCTCATTGTTAATAATTGATTAAACCTTTTGTTTAAATTATTCCGGAACGCTGTCAAAGAAATGCCTTGCTTCGCGTAATAAACTAAACACCCTGTACAAAGACCATTTTGTGGAATCTTTTCGCTTATAAAAAAAGAAAAAAAAGAAGAATAATCCAAAGATCAGCGAACCGCCAAAGGATACAGTTGTATACGACGGTGCTTAAAAGCTTTTAGACACCGACTGCCCTGGACACAAACAGTGTCCGTTGCAATTAGAAGTCCAAGCCCAGCGAAGAGCCGTCTGCCGGCAGAGAGGTTGGACCATTTAACTGTCAGTGCAGAAAGGACGACGAGGGAGCTAGGGTTAGACGTAAGTGCAAGAAATTCTTCAACCAATGCAAATCCCGGTCCAGGCCGGAGATGCCGGAGACGCTGGCAGGCTGGCCCGGAAGCCACTGGACTCGAGTGAAAGAGTGCACAAAAACAGAACAGCAAAAGGCAAAGAATATCCCCTGCCGGCGGCGAAGGCAGCGCGCATTAAGCAGCATAAAACAAGCGAAGTAATTTTATTACAACGGAATGAATTAATAAAGTTTAATAAAATGGGTTGTAAAACTCGAGCATCACGGCAGACAGGCGATTCCGCTCGGTTTTATGTCCGCAGCGTCCAGCGGAGAGCCTGGGCCAGGGAGTTGAAGGGACCCGGTTCTGGCTGTTGAGTGTGCGCAGAACGAATGTCCTGTGCCGTTGCTTCCCACGTTTTGGGGCCTGGGTCCTGCCGGGGTCGCCTCCTGGAGAACAAAACGATCGCGGGCCTCCCAGCCTGTGAAACAACGAAGCGGCTGCGTTAGGAACGGAGAAACAGGAACGGGCACATAAAAACAAAGAAACCATCAACAGCTGAAAAAACAACAAGGCAACGTAATAAAACGGTTCTACAAAAAAAAAAAGCTTACAATATTTTTCGTTCCGTTATGGCGTATTTGAGAAGACACATACGAAAGAATTTTTGCAACCTTAAGATCGGTTCATGAAGGTGTATGTTTGTCTTTAAAAATTAAACATTCCCATAACATAAGGACTTTAAAACATATTTGAATTAATTTTTCACAAAGCATTTAATTAACTTAAAAAGGTTACTATCTTCGGTTTTCTGCCACAATTTTCTTCATACGAATTTCATTCTTTAAACCTTATCACATACTTTTGTTAACCCTTTTGAATTTAAATATTTGAAAGACACATTTAAAATGTTAAAATCATTATAGTATTCTCTGTTCTTGGCAAACAAAATTGTTATTCAAAAATCTTGTTTCGTTCGATATATTTGAATTCTTGGTGATTTAAACCAAAGGCAGCGGCTGATAAAAGTGACTCACACAGAAACATTCGTTGACGCACTTCTACCGTCAACTCACGGAATTCCGTCAATCATTACCATTTTCGTGAGTCCTCCAAATCAATTACCCACAAAGCCTGGTTCGGACCGAATTCGTGCGCCTCCCTCTACAACAAGAATTGACCGCTGGGTGACCGAATCGGCCTCAGAGGGTGTGTGTGTGTGTGTGTGTGTATGTTTTATGACGGAAGCGCCCGGGAACATAAACTGGGGTCGGGGACAGAAATGTTTTATCGTCCACCCGAGACCGCCGCCCACTTTGCTCGCCCCGGGCGTCCGCGAAAGCTTCGTCCCGGCGATGGTTGTTCTGATTTGTTTTGTTCGCCGCGCGTCAGCGTGCCAATAAAACGTACAGGCCAACAATGAAAATTTGCTGGCCAATGAGCAATTGGCTCCGGCATTAAAAACGAACGAACACCTAGAGTGGGCGGCTGCTCCCTCAACCCCGCCATCCGGGAGGCCGACCACGGGAACAAACGGACCGAATTGAGTAACGTTTTGTAAGCGCATGATTAGCGCCGTGAACGCCGGGACCGGAAGAATTATGCTATATTTCCTGCCCGACCGGTTGCCCGTCCGTTTACAACTGTTGGTGTTCAGCAATGGTGAGGCTAGAGAAATGGGTGTACGAGGCGAGGGAGGGCAGGAGGGAGTGAAGGAAAAAAACGTAAAATTATAATCACTAACTCAATGCGGCAAATTCCCAAACGTCATCACCTTCACGCGCCCCTCGCCGGGAGTACCGGTGCCTTTGCCTTTGCCGGTGGAGATGAAGTGAAGGCCCTTTTTGGGGCAGGTGGGGATCCGGGTCCGGGGTAACGGGGGAGCTATAAAGTAAACAAATTTATTGCGGCAACTTTGCTGTGTTGAATTATAGAGAAAATTTGTAATGTTCTATTGTTTTATTTTATTTTCTGTCGCCGCGACGGGTGCGTCCCGAATTTTCTTCGGCGATTTAATGAGTGATTGTATTTTATGGCTTCATTATGCTGAACGATTGGTTGGGCGCGGCGTTACGCGACGCACCCTTAAGGCTGACCTGAAGATCCAGGGGGACCGCGGCACTTGTACTTGTGATTTTTGCGCACCTGAAGGCGTTGCAGGAAGGAGATAGAGGAAGGTCAAAATTTGCATTTGATGAAGGAGGTCCTTGGCTTTTGGCTTCTAGATTAAGGTACAACTGAGAGGGTAGATCGATCGGCGTGTCGATTTTCGGCTAATTATTTACACTGGCAGTATCCTACATCGCGGGCTTTGGTGCTCTCTTAGCCAGTGCTTTACCTTCAGCATAAATGGTTAGACCTCGATCTTGTACATCGCTGATTCTTTCGCTGATCCACGAATGCTATCGTAAAACTGTTGAACCATTCTCTTTTTTTTTGTGTGATAATTATTTATTCCCTTTCTGTTCACGAGCGAGTACAAATCTCGAGGAACGGACACCGCTTGACGTGAGGAGCTCCCCCAGCCTGCAGGAAACAATGGACAACATCCGCCGATTTTTATGACCCCAACACCCCCCCCCCTCCTCTCTTCTCCCCTCAGACGAGCCCGGATTTGCATACAAAATGGTACAAATCGCACGGTCGCAGGAAACGCGGTGTGTAATGGGGACAGTTTTACACCGTCGCCGTTTTGCTTCGCTTTTCGACCGTCGGAGTTTGTTGGGTTTTGTAGCTGCACTCGAACGCGGGAGTGCCCCAAAAAATCCGCGAACACGACAAATTCGTGACGAGTCGCGCCCGAAAAAGGGCCCCGTTTATTTTTGGACAGTTCATTTATTGCCTTATGCGATGTCGCGCCGGTAAGACAACATTTTCCTACTCAACATTTCTCGTCGTACGGGCGCCTACAGCACACGGCGCACGGCTATAATGCAGGGGAAGTTGTGTTCGATCACGTTTCAATGGCCGAATCGTGGTCGTTTGAACGACGTGCAAATTTGTGTCAATTGTGAGTCAGTGAGCTTTTTTTTTTACGGAGCCAACCGTAATATGGGTCTTCCACTTGGCCGTGGATCAATGTCATGAAGCGAGAAATTTATGAATCATAAATATGCTAAAGGAGGCCAGGGCTTTAGTTTCCATATTTCAAATTGTAGTTCGGAGTGATGGATCTTTTTCAGCTTGTACTTGCTATTCTGCATATTATTTACATTTACTTCTTGTTGCAAGAAGTCATTTATTTAACCTTGGTTTAGTTTCTTACTTGTACATTCTGAATGCTTAAATTTGCACCCAAAAAAAAAACTTTGTCCAACACATAGCATTAAAATCTTGTTAAAAGTCTTCGATTTAACCACTATTCACACCACAGTACGAAAGGATTTTTTTTCAATTCACAATCTCATTTTTTATCCTTCGAAATGTTCAGAATGTTTATTTTCTCACCTGTTAGCCCGCAATTTCCGAACCATAGTTGAATTACATGGCGGATGTATTAATCATGATTAAAATAGAGCTGTTGTCTGTTGTTATCCTTTACATCAAAATGTGGTACCAGATTGTTTGGGGAAGAGAAAAAAAACCCTCTCACAAAATAACACAAAGAAGCTTAAGGATCGCACAACACATCCATCCGTAGGACCCACCAGCGAGTGCAACCCGAGTCATTGTCCTTGTTAGGCCGGACACATTATTTGGTTAAATATTTTCAACCTTCGAATCGAGTCACAACAATAATCCATCCTGCTCGTCCCGTTCGGAATCGTAATGACGGTTCCGTTATTTTCTTACCGTGTCCTGTCGAATGCTTCTCGGTGCATTCTTTCCTTGCCTTTGTTTGTGTTCGTGTTCGTGTCCGCTTGTATCCATCGCGTCGACCGTAGCGGATGTCCGTTTTCATCCGAGGGACGATCACCGGACAGGGCACACTTTATTTGATGGAAAAATCAACCAGTGACCCTCAGTTGTACCTCGTTGAGATGTTTACTTTTCGAAGTGAACCGACGTGAAGCCATGCTGAGAAAAGAAAAGCAGAGAAGAAAAGAAGGCCCTTCCCGGGCCACAAAGCGCAGCATCACGGTGAGAATGCATCATCGGTTTTACACCCCGCCTCGGAAGGATCGAGGGAACAAGAAAGAAGTACAACTTTCGGTGGATATTTAAATGCACGCCGTGTGAATGGTGTAATATCTTGCTCGGGGCTCATTTAACACGACTCCCCGGGAATCATTAGAGGGGAATGAATGGTTCCCAATAAGCGTATCGTTCTAATTTCTTCCTTCGCAGCCTCCTGCCGAATGTCTCGAGTCGCGCTCCGTGCTTCCAATCAGCGCTAACCAGGGCAGGCAACCGTAAAAATGGGGAAGGGAGATCGACGACGGGAGAGAAATCCTCCAAAGTAAACATTCATAATCGTAGAGATGATTTATGACGATGATCTTCATTCACCTCCATCTTGGCAGGGCCACGAGTTTCCCCGGCAGCGGTTTTGTTTATTTTGGAAGCCTAAGCGATTCATTTAGCAGCAGTTTCTCGAGTTCTCGATGCAATCGAAGTGGATTTTACGGTGTTCAAATAGACGCGTTTGAGTTCTCTATTTATGATACCCCGCTCTCTTTCTGTCAGCCTTCACTCTCTCGATCTCTTTCAAACTTTCATCGCTGATCGTGCGGATCGGCGTAAAAACAAACCGACTGGCAGTAAAGGACAACACGCGGATCGATCTTAATTACTGGCCCATAAAATGTGACCGGTTCCAATCGAAACCAGCTCGAAGTCCTTGACACCGTCCTGCCAAACTGGCCCCGCGACGTTTCGACGAACCGAACGAACGATGAAAGATGTTCAATCGTACGCATTCCGTGAGGAGCATGCTATTCGTTTCCAATTGTGAATTCTGGTACCTTTCACCTGGCGGCTTCGCTTTCTTTCAAATTAATTACCCTCAAAGGGTGCAGGCGTGGCGCGGCTCTGCTGGCAGGAGTCACGATGGCGTCCTAATTCCTACGTGAAACCAATTCGACACATCCTATCCTCGCCGTTTCGGTGCTGCCGGGTGAAATGATACCGACGAAATGGACTGGCCTCACCTTCACCCGAGCTTTAGCGCTCGTCCAATTTCCACCAGTAGTTCGGAGAGGAAATCGAACATAAATCAATAAACTTAATAAATGAGTAGGAGAAAAAGAAAAAGATCGCAGCCGTAAACGAACCGAAAAGGAGACGGTCCTATTTGGCGCCATCCGGCGGCTGCTTATCTGTGTTGGGTTACGTCTTGGAGTCGCCGTTCCCTTCACCTTCCCATGCACGACCCGTTCGAATGTCCTGGCCCCGAGGAAGGAGTAGGAAAAACAAAACCCGATCCACCGAGCGGAAAGACGTCACAAAACTAGCCTTTCGTGTGCCTCCGGAATGCAGCTTCCGTGCTGCTGCGGCAATGCTGGGTTTATTGGTCTATTGCACCTTTTCATTATCAATTTTCTGCCGTTTCGGTGCTTCCATTTCGGTTTCTTTACGACCCCCCTTCCCCCTTTGCCGAGCCGATTTCCGAGCGCCACCGTCGACCCACCCTGTGGTTCGGCAAAAAAGTCTCAGGTTTTTCGTTTCATTTTGAACTTCAGACTTTTGGGCTTTCAAAACTGCATTTCGTTCATAAGTGTGAATTATTTCTCTCGCTGCGTTCCTCCCCTTCCAGCGCGCTTTCGTCTCAGTTCGTCCCTTTCCGTCCCGTGCTCAAGTGTGTGAATGTTTGTAGAAGTGCCATAAAAATGGATCCATTTTAGACTACTATTTGCCTTCACGGGTTTATTTAAGTGTTGTTCGCTCGGTAATCTTTCTGGTAACTTTTTTCTTTTGTTTTTCAGGTAAACATGAGGCAAACCATCGACGCCGCTCCCATTAAACGAAACCCACGGGAGCACCAGCTTGACCGCCAGCGCCATCCTGCGCCACGATTACCATGGTTGGGTTTTTTTTCCCGCCGAAGCAAACAACACCCGATCACTGCCGATCCCGGTGTCGGTGTCTAGCATGGTTCCTGTTTGTTGTGTTGCCCTTCTTTCGCCCCGTCAATTTGGGGTGGGACCATAAAGTTAAAAGTTGCTATTTAAACTATTTATGCTTTATGACCGCCTTAAAAGATAAACAATCCCATTGTTTGCTTTAATTACTGCGCCTTGTACGGGCAGGGGGGTGGGGGAATAGAAAGGTGCGAAAGCGGGAAAAATGGGAGCACTCTTGGGACGGCGCAGCATAGGCCGGACTAGCGCCGAAACCCTTCGTCTTTGACCATTCGCTACCGGGGATGCTACCACGCGGTGCCACTCTAACGGGTCAATCTAAGTAATGGATTCCGCCGAAAAATTGTAACACGCGGAGAAATGACACACTCACACACACACCTCTTTCTTCATAATCGGACGAAAACGAGCCAACTGATAGATGGACGAACGGCCGCACCTTAAGAGGTTGTATGATGACTGCATTCCGGCTTGTCCGGTCGTAAGCTTGATGAGCTTGGCGTGGGCCAGATGGACGGTGGCATCTTGCACTTAGCCGGTTCGGCCAGCGCATAACACATGGTGTAAATTTTAAAGCACCTTCAGGCGTGTCCCCAGTCTCTCTGGGCAGACTGCTAGAAGGAACTTTTTTTTTTATCAGCGAATAAACCTAAACCCGAATCAAATCTTAACGGTGTTTAGCTGCCGGAGTTGGGAAACGGTCCATCCCGGGAGCTTCCATTTGGAATGTGCGTGTGAACGGGAGTTTCCGACGCGGGCTTGTAAAGCTCCGATAAAAGCATATTTTTCTCCATAAATACCACCCCGTTGGCTCAGTGAGCCCATTGTGTAGCTTCCTACATGATCGTTTCACCTTTATTATTCCGGTTAAAAGCCAAAGATGATGAGGAATTCGCTCCCGAGAACATTATAGATACAAGTGTTACCCGAAGAAAAAAAAAAAAACATTAAAATACACAGCATCCCGCTAACATATTTCTTGCATGACCAATTTATATTTAAAAAAATCAAGGCAAGACGGAGCTTGATTTTCTTTATGCAAACAGCGCCTCCATTACAATTTGTCTGTGCATCTGTTCCCACTAAATATGATATAATTGAATGTTTTTGCAATAAAATGGAATATTTGCTTGCAGGATTTCCGATTCTCATTCGAAGCCACGCAGGGTTGAAAAGTTTTCATAAATTTGGCATTCAGCTACGCAATTAAGATGTTTTATTGACTGCCACATGAAAAACAAAAACGTGAACATCCGATGTGATGTTTGGAACAAAGGAAAACTGCCGCCCCGTGCTGTAAGATTCTCGTTCATTATTAAATCGGAAACATCTCATTCGGTCACTTGACTTACAAATGTTCTCTTCCGTCGCTACAGCACAGGCTCACTTTCTCTACGAACGAGTCAACAAATAAATTATCGAGCGTCTCCGTCCGAGGATCGAGATGCAGCCCAATCATCTCAGTCAAGCTTTTCGCATCATGTTTGTCGGATTGTGCGCGAGCCCTTTGAAATACTAGTCCGGCGGTAGACGACAGTGAGGACTCAATCTTTCAAATTCATAATCAGATGATCGTCGCGAACGCGATCGTAGCAGCGGTGTGGGGGCTGAAAGTCATCATATTTAGTTTATTTTTTCACGTTTTCACTGAAAAGCTAACGTTTCGCTGTAAAAGGACGTCCGACAAACGGCGTCCGCCGCTGGCTCAGGAGAGGCTCCAGTAATCAATGCAAACATAAGTCCTACATAACATATGTCATGTTTTTCATTCGTTTGCCAGCATCCAGCCAGCCGCTGCACATGCTGCTCTCCGTTTGTGTTTGCATTTGTTTTTTGCAACTAAACTTTTTTTTCCCTCCCGTCGCATAAGTTCTAGAGCTGAAGGTCTGCCGGTCGCGATTCGAATGTCTTTTATGGAGCCCTCCGTTCGGGCGCGCATCGCGGGCGGTTCGTCTTTGGCAACAGCGCAGCAATCAATTTTTATTATTGATTCGTGACATCCGCTGAGTTGTGTTTTCGGAGAGCTCGACAGACTCGACTCATCACCGGGAGTCTGGCAATTTATGTGTTTTATTTGCTCCTTCCTTTCTATCATATTTCCGTGACAAGTGAAGAATGTTGCCGCTCGCCAGGACTGCAATGGAACGAGTTTTTTTTTTATCGTTTGCAACTCCTTTATTTCCCTCGGCTTTTTTCTCGTTTGTTGGCATTCGAGTTATTTTGTTCGTGCTGCCGATGATGATACCGATTCATGCATTTTGCTAGATTTATGATGTCGGCCAATAAATTCATATTTCAATCATGTTTCAATTAAGAAAATGTGCCTAACGTTGGTCGAGTAGTTCCAGGGAAAATTGAGTCGAGAAGTTTTCAAGTGCAGAAGACGTTTCATGAAAATTTTAAATAACAAACATTGGCACACGAAAGAATTTGTTTTTTTTACTAGAACATTTTCAACTTCGTTAGACATGCAACCGTAGAGCTTGAAATGTTCTTCAGTAACCTTCGGTCACGTGCAACTACACCTTCCCAATAGAAATCCATCCACGGGCATGGGGAGTCGCGTCTAGAAAAGGAACGGTAAACCGCAAACAAAAAGATTGACTGGATAAACAAGTGTTACAAGTCAATAGTACAGGCCCCAGGTCGAGGAAATTTGCTGTGCCTAAGGAGAAGGTGGCGCGGAGCCGCTGATGAGATTGAATTTCGGACGCATGAATTTCCCAGCTAAGCGCGTTTTTTTTCTAGACGCAAGGAAGTGCCTCCTGACCGCAGGAGCTTTTAAAGACAAAAAAAAAACAGGACAGGTTTCAGATGTCATTGCGTTTTGAGAGTTCGCTACACCAAACAACAGCAACGTCGGAAAAAAGCAAAATCAAAAGTGCAGAAAACAAACCTAACTCTAACCGCGTACGAGGACGTCAATCGGTTGACATACTCCTTGATTACTTCGCTGTTTTCGGCCGTCAAGTGAGGCAGTTTTGCGGTTGAAGGGTTGTACGGGTTATGAGGTTCGCTTCGTGTGCTGCGTTGCACTCCGACTCGACGAATGCAATGGAGGGAACCGGGAAGTTGTCATCATAAATCATCCGTTGAAGTCATAATTTTCGTCTTCACGTTTTGGTGCGCTAGGCATCGTTTCGCTACTGTTCGAGCGGTCTTCCGGAGACGTTGACTTACCGGCACGAGGCTTGGGTTTATTTGTAACATCGAATTCCACAACTTTGGCGCCATGCGATCGATTCGTCTGAAATTATCGTTTTTGGGAGTATGTTTTCGAAGTATCATAAGCATAAATACTATAACAGTTGGAAGATCTGTTGAAATGAAATTCCCCCTACTAAAAAGACCTGTAATAAGAAGACGCATTTATTCATTCCAATGGTTTTTTTTTAGTTTCTCGTTTTTCGGTCCATCTTATCAATAAAACAATTAAAAAAACACTGCCTCATTTTTTTTTATCATTCATTTTTATTTTCGGTTTTATTATTGCAACTAGTAACATTACGTTGGTTTCATTTTACCGTTTTACCACTCGTCCCATCGACAATTCGTTTTTTGTATCTGTGTGAGTGTGTGTGTGTGTATTTTTTCAAGTCGATTTCCTCACAATTACTACTTATTACATCCTTTTCCGCTGTTTGTGTTTCCTTTTCTTTACGATTATAATTTACAGTACAATTATCTCTATTGCCGTTATTACAATGATATATTTATAATATATATATAGTATTTATAAATTTTAAGTTCATCGCACGGTTGCACACTAGCTGCAATTTCTTCCTCCTATTCTTTTACATCTCCTCGTGTGCTTTTGTTGCACTGGTGCAACGGTTGCAACTGTTTTATTTTTTCTCTCTACGGTGAAAGCACATGATGAAAATGTTCATGCACGGATTTCATTTGATCAAACTTTTCCCTCAACTTCCCTTCCCAGCACGCGGGAGCCTTTAAACAATAATCTTTTTTGAAAATTTATTTTCATCTGGAAATCCATCCCATTTCCTTACACAACTTCATCGTCCGGGGTTTGGGTGCTTGCATTCTGTACATCTCAGGCGGAACATGGGTAAAGGAAATGCAGCATAAATAAATAGCAAGGTTTAAATATTTAACTAAGTTGGTACGTGGTAAGGAGCAGACCGGCCTGTGCTCGTCCTCTCTTTAATCTATACATTTTTTACAGTTACACCAATCCTTTCAAGCATAATAATCCAGTTTTCCTGTAGAAGAACAAATCGCTCTAGGGTCAAACGCGCCAAAACGTAAATACTGAGCAATTGCGGAGAAGGTGGTTTGCTGCATTGACGCAGTGAACCACAAAACGAACGCCCTCGATTATGATCTCGATGATATGTTTCAGTCAATCCACCCGTCGATCATAAATGCGAGCGTGGGTGTGGCTGTGGATGTGTGGGGGTTTTTTTTTGAGATAGAACGAAAACAACATTTACAACAACTGACTAACGATGCGACTGCATCCGTCAAAGTCCTTCGTGGTCAATGGCAATGTCAAATGCGATGAGTTTTCTTCCACCGAAAGAACGGAGCTCGTACATTTTTCCTACGCACAAACAAAAACGATACCCTAGGACAAATAATAAAGCCGCAATCGAAGGAATACATGCGCACAAATGTTCAACATCGCACGTGTCGTAGTTTCGCATTCTCCGGCGAGACATGCAAACCAGTTTCCCTCCACATTTGCCCTCAAACGAACGTTCACCCTTGCTTGTTTTAGCCATACATTCTTATCAAATAATATTTAATACAATTTAATATCACATACACTATAGATGCTCGATCCTTCTAATCATTGTGAGTGAGTGTGTGTGTGCGTTGTTGTGAGGGGGTTGTTCAGGGAACGAACGTCGACGCAACAGTGATTCTTCGGTTCCACTTTCTCCTGTACCGTTCTAAACATTGCATTTTGCTAAATGTTTTATTATTTTCGCTATGTACAACGGTTTAGTAAGAATGCCATTGTGTCAGTTTACTTGTAGTTTTCCTCACTCGTATCATTGGTTGGTTTTGTGTGTGATCGTGAATGCGACCTCTGACCCTCGCTCGCTCCTCATTTTCTTATTGCTCCGACACAAACAATGGTTTGCCAAGTGGGTCGATTGTACGGGGGAGAAACTCGTGTTTACAAATAAAAAGTCTCTTTGTTGAAACATTGTTTAAAGTGAAACGTGATTAATGGAGACCAAGCTTGACTGAAGAAACAAGGAATTTATCTATAAAAAAAAAATCAAGAGAACAGGGGTTGAGGCGGATCATTAACATTGCGCAAGGATATAATGAAAGGACACCGAAAAAACAAACGGGCAGTCAACGCCTCCTTTGTGAATATTTACCTTCTCCCTGCCACGGTTTGCACATTTCTTTGGTGAAAAGAACTTTTCTTTTTGCGTGCGACCGTTCTCTTCTTCCCTGCCCCAAACTGTCACCAAATAAATGGTTGAGCGCTCCTGTTTCCATCCGATTTCCCACTCGATGGCCACCCATTTTGCTCCATTGTACCCTCTTTGACTATGTGTTGCTTGTTCGCCCGTTTTCCCTCATTGCTCGATTTTCCTGTGTGTTTAGACGAAGCGATTGAAACTCAATCGCATTCATTTATTGTCCAATTCTGTTAAGTTGCTTTTTTTTTTGCTCTCCTTTTCGTCTCGTTTTGTTTCCCTCCCAAATCTCTTCTGGGGGCCTTTCGGAAAAGGGAAGTTGCTTTCTTATGCTTTGGAAAGTGTCAGACGGAGTCGACCGGATGTGGGATGCTGCCCCGGCTGCTCTCCGGGTACTTACTTGATCGCCATCGGTCATGGCTTGGAGCTGTTGGCCAGCACGTTGATCAGCTTGGCCTCGCTGGGGCCCGTGCCGGACGGGAGCGAGGCGGTTGCGGGCGCCAGGTTCTCGGGCCCGTTGCTGGAGGTACTGGAGGCGGGCGAGGCGCCTGGTGGCGGTGCCGTGTGTGGGTGCTGCTGGTGCTGCTGTTGCTGATGCTGCTGCTGCTGCTGGTGAAGGTGGTGGTTGGCGGTGGTGAGGCTGAGCGGACCGTACGGTGGCCCACTGCTTCCGGACGCTTTCGATATGAGCGGACTGATGCCAACGGGGAGCCCGTTGTGGGCGCCGATCGTAGCCCCGAAGGTGCGCTGGTAGGACTCGAGCAGGGACACCTCGGGCGAGCCGGGCGCAAGATGGTGCCCGTACAGGTTCCGGTAGAAGTCGGGCCGCATGTACGGGTGGTGGTGGAGCGGGTTCAGTCCTCGGCCGGCGAGCGGCGTGACCGGGATCTTGCCGGGCGACGGGTAGCCGGCACCGGCCGTCGGTGAGGACGAGTCGGAGTCCTTGGTGTTCTCCTTGCTGGCCATGTCGGCCAGGGACCAGATGCGTGGCTTCGTGATTGGGTTCGTGCTGCCGCTCGGGTTCGTGTGGTGGCTCACGTCTGGCGGCGTGGAGATGGCGGGCCTCAGGTGCGGCGGGAAGTTCGAGGGGTGCAGCAGCGGGTGGTGGTGGTGGTGATGGTGGCCGGGGACGGGCCGGTCGTAGATGTCGGGCGAGTTGGGACCGCTACCGTTGCGCGACCCGTTCCACTCGCTGCCACCCGGACGATCCAACATGTCCAACCGCGACGGGCGGTCTCCGTCTTCACTCGAACCCGTGCCGGAATCTTTGGAGTCTATTTGAGAGCACGAGAGAAAAATTGGAGGGATAAAGAAGGTTGCGGTTAGTAAAATTGGCTCAAAACCAAGGATCCTTGCCGATAGGATCTCCTTTCCATAATCATTCCAATGGAACCAATGGTGTGCTGCCGAAAGACAATCATCTGTACCACCTACCTAGTATTTCCTTGTCGTCCTTTAAGCTCTTGTTGTCGTCGTCGTCATCGTCCAGGTTGACGTCGTCGTCCTCCACGCGGTTCCGCGGCTCCCACGTCATCTTGTTCTCCTTTTTCAGCCGCCTCCGGGCGTTCGCGAACCAGGTGGACACCTGCGTCAGCGTCATCTTGGTGATGATCGCCAGCATGATCTTCTCGCCTTTGGTCGGGTACGGGTTTTTCTTGTGCTCGTTCAGCCACGCCTTGAGCGTGCTCGTCGTTTCGCGGGTGGCATTTTTCCGTCGCGCTCCGTTCAAGTCCATGCCGTACCTTTTCGAGTGGAACGAGAGAGAAGGGGAAGAAATTTAGTACGAATAATTTAAGGATATTAAAGCAGCTATCACGTTAAAACAATTAAAAAATTTAAAAAAAATCGAAGCAAATCAGATCAACTAATTGATTCCAATGCACTGTTTAACTTGACACGTTCAATTCATTCATGCAGTTTTTAATAATTCATTTCATTTAATGAAAATCCTCCCCATAAGCACCACTAAGCCTTTGGTTTGGTGGATGAAAGTTTTCCCATTGTCCCGCTCGGACATACAGCCATCTGCTGCACGGTTTGTGTGGTCAATAATAATTTCATAATTTCATCCGACTATCCATAGGGGGCGGCAGTTAGTGGTCTTGGTGGTTTTTGGACCGAGCGAAAATCTATCCTTTTCGGCAAAGAACTCCTTCTCCATCGCACCGTAAAGAACCGCACAATTTCGACCAGCCGTTACCGTCAGCAGTTTTGGGGGACACAGGTTTGTGTGTGTGTGTGTCTGAGGTTCGCCAGGCAAAACCTCCATAATGCTGCGGTTTTGTCCGGCACGATAGAATATTACCCAGCTTTCCCAGCTTTTCCCGTTCACTCAACTCACATCCTTAAATTCACCGGGTGCCAAAGCTACAAGGAGGGCAAAAACGAACGTGTGAACTTTAAGGTTCGGGTTTATCCTTTCGTCATAAAAGACCCGCACAAAAAAAAAACAAATGAAAGGAATCACAATAAAAAAAGAGCGCATTATACGGCTGGACGATGCAGGATCGTGTGGGCGAAACGATTGGTCGTTTATGGCGCTTCGCAGAACGCGCTGTGATGCGCCGGGGCTTCATTTGCGTTGCGTCTGGCAAACCCCACCGAAAAACCAAATCCACAACTGAGCCATAAACTGCAGGGCCGCGATTGCAATTAAAACCCGCCATGAATAGTCATCGTCGGATGCGTCCGTGGCAGCGGACATGCAGCGTCTGCAGGTTTCCCGGTCGGTCGGCTCGGTGTGCGTTTTGGAGACAGCGGGGTTAGAGGATGCGTATTGTGCAACGACCGTTTAAACATGACGATTTTCGCCGTACCCAAGGCTCATCCATTATCCGTCCGAAAGCGCGACGGCTTGCCGACCGGAACGATGCACTGGGCGATGCACTTTTTCTCCGCCGTGCTGGAGCAAATTCTTTGTTGCCGGTGCTGCAGCATCCCGCTTCGCCATCATGGCGTTTCGGGCGACTTTTCGGCCACGTTAAGGACGACAACAACGACGACGGCGGCGACGACGACGACGACAACGCCAACACGTTTCCGATAGCGAATGCGACTGTCGCCTGCTGGCACGAGGCCGGAGAACATCGTGTTATCTCTTTGGCTTAACAAGCGTTTGTTTCTTTAAGTTCGTGTGACCTTTTTTGTGTGTGTAGCTTGTTTAAGGTTGGGTGTTTTTTTTTTCTTTTTTTGATCTCGCAGTGCTTCCCGTGCGAGAAGAAATAAGGAACACGATCGCTAACATCGCCAACCGTGCTGCCGCTGTTATCGGACCATTTTTATCGATTTTCCATTTTCTCATTTTAAGCAACTTACAACGAAACAACCAACCAACCAACGGCCCAACCAGCGAACCATTGATGGAAGGCTGTACGGACGTGAGTGATGTTTTTCGTTTCGTACTTGTTGCAAAGATTTTGTCTCACCCGTTCGCAACGTAAACAGCGAACAGCATGTTGCGCAGAATCTTCCGCCTCATCTGGCGTCTTTACTGGTCCTCTGCCCGACGGAGGACGTCCGCACGGGACAACGGTTTTCGATTGTTCATTAAGACTTAACCGTGACGGGGAGTCCCTCGAGCAGCTCGGCATTTATCGGCAAGCATCTCGGCGACGCGCCCGACGACTGCTGAAGTCCTATAAAGCTGACGCCATGTTTTACAAGCTGTGCCTCGTAGCGCTCGAACGACGGAAGGAAACGCAAAACGCTCGAAAGGGCGGTGGTAGGGTCTCATTTGCGAAGAAACCGCAAACTCGATGTGATTCTCAATTGAATAAACATTTAAGCAATTATCAGCATCACGGAGCTGAAGAGAGAGAGAGAGAGCGCACGTCTTCGTTCGGTTCTTTCGCAACATCCGTTCCTTTATTTGTGACCACGGAAGAAGCCTTCGGCGGTTGGCAAGTCGGAACTGGGGGTTGGTGAGACATGATATATAGACCTTCCAGTCGTCTGGGTGTATGTCTGTGTTGCAGACCTCAGCCCAACCAATTCTGCACTTCGCACAAACATTCGAAACATGAAGGCAAAATGAGAGAGAACAAAAAAGAAAAAACACCCGAACATACCCGGCAGGAAACAACAACCCTGTCTCTGTCGAACGGAGTGAATGAATGACGATGTTGTGTATAAAATCATTAAATGTGTTCTCTGCCTTTCTCCGCACCACGCCACCACGGCTCTACGCTTCATTCATGCATGCTGTAACGCCAGCCCGGGAAGCACTTTGTATGTGATCTTCATCTTGCCGTACAATGAAATATCTCTCGGGCTCACGGTGTACCCTTCGTCGCCCGGGACTTTTCCCTCTTTTACGCTCGCGAGTCCTGGAGGCTTATGTACAAATTTGCATTTCGCAACGCAATGTTCGGTTGGCACTCCAAGCTACATGAACGCCATGACGGGCGTGTAACCGCCTTCTTATCACCACCCGAGCACTCGACGGGGCGATGGTGTGTGTCTTTTATTCTGCCATTTAATAAAAATATAATTAATGGTAATTATTGCGCGGGCATGATCCAACGTAGACGAGGCAAAGAAAAAAAAATATGCGCGAGTATATGGAAAAACAAAAAGAGTTCTGTTTCCTCACCATCTTGTTTTTTTTTTTCCTTCATTCCAGACAGCAAATTTGCATGAGATGAGCCATGATCAGCCGGAAAGCTGGTGAACAATGGGGAGGAATTCTGTCGGCGTGGTGATTGCGTGAATCTCGTGACGAGTGGATGGACGAAGGAAGCGAGCGACGGGTTGAGCAGACGGAATAAAATCGCCCCACATTCCTACGGGGCCATTTATTTGCGAGCAAATGGAGCACAACATCGGCTGCGAAAAAGGCCGTGGCCCTTGACGCATAACGACTAAATCATGGCGCGACGGCAAAGACGCCTGCTGCTCGCCTGGTAGAGCCGGGAACTGGCAGGAATGTGTAGTGAAGATGTTTAGCAACCGACAGGTCGTTTAAGGGAAGCGGTTTTGCTAAGAAGGGATGTGTCTATTGCTTCACCAGGCGCGCCACGGAAAGGGGGAAAGATGGGGGCAAAGTGACATTACCGTCTCGCAAGATTTGAATTTAAATAATAGCACGTGGACAAGTTTGGGGGAGCTCTGCGGAAGTCGTGATGTACATTCCTCATGCGTCCCACTAGCGTGTGAGTATGTGTTGGATGCAGACATTATAATGAAATCCTTTCAGAACGTCTTGAGCGGCATCTCGATGGGGATTAAACAATAAACCGAGTGCAAAGTGTTTTAATCGTTTTTTTTTCTTCTCTTCTCTTTAGTGTTTTAATTAATGCATTCTGCAGCGTTCCGGGGTATAAACGGTGTGCCCATTGTTTCTGCTTGTCTCGTAAAAGAATGAGGCGCAAATTTTCATCTCATCCAAACCCGCGATTCGATTCCCCACCCTTTCCGCCCCCGCTCCAAGGCAAGCGCCACATGCCAAACTGGCCGAAACACACAAAAAAAGGAAAGAACGGCTCAAGTCAATTGTAAGACATCCTTGCCTTTGATGCATTGCTTCCTTTCGGGTTTGCACTGCGTGGCAAAAGTGAACGTGCCCATATTGAGCCTGGCCACCCCCCCCGTCGCGTGCACCATCCCCTCCATTCCCCCTTTGCGATCAATCGATCGAACGGACGGACGAACGAACGAACGAACGAATTCGATTGCGCAGGGCATCCACCGTTTTAGGCGTGCGACATTGTTTCGCGCAGTCGAACATATTTATTAAAACATTATAAATGGTCATCTTCCTGTCACGCACGATAATTTGTATGAGTTTATGTCTTCGTTTCGCCGAGCGCTTCGCTTCCGTGCCCTTCGCTTCCTTTTGGGGTTGCCCCGCGGTTACCAGATCGCCTAAGCCGCGGGGCAGGCTTGAAAGTGATAGCCTTTTTGTTCGGTTGTTGCCGTTCCAATTTGTATGCGATGTGCTCCGATGGATGTAACGCACGCAAACAAACAAATCCAATGTGGCCGGACACTTCACGGTTACACGTTCCGCCTGGTGAATGTTTGATCGTTTGATCGTTCAATCAATGTTTGCTGCCCTGTTTTAATCGTTGGTGGATAAATTTGTCAAACTTTAAAGTGCCTAAAGCAGCGACGGGGCAAACGCCAAGCTCAAAACGTCCACTTTCTCTAACGGACATGTCCACCCGTAAATCCCTCTTTATGCGTGTGGCTTCCCCGCAGTTGGGAGACTTTACGACTCTCATAATGGGTGATGTTATGAGCTTTGATGAGGTTTTTTTTCCCCCACAAACCCCGTTGGCTTCTTTTTACGATCCATCAGGTAGCCCCCGGGGAGGGACGAGCATTTGAATGTTTTTACCTCTTTTTCCGTCGAGTCGGTCACAAGGGGGGGGGGGGGGGGGAAGAAGGAAGATAAGAAACCGTTTAAACATCAAACAAATGTCACTCAAACATGGATTCAAACCCTCCCCGAAGGGGCAACGAGGTAACCAGGATGGGTTGTTCCGCTCGCCAATACTTCCAATGATGGAATGCGCTTCTTTTTTGCTTCTCCACCATTTCCACACGCACTATAGACTTCATTTCATGCCCAGGGAACGGGACTGGGCGATGTGCAGGAGGTTACAATCGCCAGAAAACTTCAGACTTCATTAATATTCACTGATCGATCGTGGTGATCGAGGGAGACAAATCTTTTGAAGAAAAAAAAAACCCCCCTTCGGTCTCCCGTGTGCTCCGTTCGACAATCGCCACTCAAACAGATGACGGTCGCTTACCGGACGGGGAAACGAGGGTGGCAAAAGAAGAGGAAGCGATGGAAGTGTCCAGTGTCTTTTCGGTCCTCCCTCTCTGCCGCGCCCGCGAAGGGACGCAGTTGTTGGGTTAATTGTTAATCAATTGAATTATTAGTAATACATTACGCTGACCAACGAGTCGAACACCACGTCAAACCCTAGTCGTGTGGCCACAAATCGGGTTGCACCTTCACCTACCCACCCCCCTCCACCCACCCATCGTTCCCTTCGCACGCGTCGGAATGCACGATCACCCTTTCGGCGGCCTTGGATGGGACGTCCGTCTTTCCTGTAAAGTTTTATGTTTATGGCAGCGCTCGTTCGCGCTTGTCCGAGAGCGGACACCGTTGAATAATTAGTAATTGTTACATGCCGATGCCGGTAATCGAACGGTCGTTGAAATTCATCGTCGCCGGCATTTTTTTGTTCAACCCCTGCAAAATTTGCCGCTTATTATCAATCCCGCTCTCGCACTCGGGCAACCCGGTCCAAAATGCCCGTTTTGACAATGTCTCAGTACCGGACAACGGATCGAAACTTTGCATCGCGGTAATTTTTGCAACCGTAAACGGTAATCGCGCCATCGGGAACGACACTTTGATGCGTCTTGCATTCCGGGCCGATCATGTCGTCGTTCCTTTTCGCGAGTCTATTCGCTCGGTGCGATCGATCGCTTCCTTTTTCCCGTTTCCCTTCGGGCGAGGGGAGGCGATAAAACGCCGTAAACAGTGGGATTGAGAATTACAATTCATTAGATGCGTGACGTTCGTTTTTTCATCGGTCTTTTTGTTCCCACTCTTTTGTTTGTGTTCTTCCGAGAATATCGAATTGACTCATCGCCACTTGATGGTGATCATCGGCTGCACCAATGTTGAACCTAAAGAAAAGGGCTCCCGGTGAGTCTTTTTTCCCGCGTTCCTGACTTCCCCCGGTTTTTTTGTTTTGACTATGTTACGTTTTGTTTGTTTTCTGCAGCAGAGACTTCACTTTTACGACTCCCCGATGTAAATTAAGCCTTTCCACTCCCCGGCAGGCAAGCAAATGACCATATCATCGCGGGTTTGATGATCATGCTGCCGGTTCGATTGCTACGATAATGCTTTAATGGGTCCGGCCCTCATTCGGGCGGTTCAGAAGTTCGAAGGCTCGTATATGGCGGTGCCATAAAAAAAAAACGAATAGAAACGACGAACCCTCGCGAGCCGTGTCGATTAAAGGCTCGATAATTCGACCGATCATCGGAAGCTCAACCTCAGGGGTGCCTGGAATGTTTAAGGGGCAACCAAAGGCCGAATGAAACTAGTCCCGGTAAGTGGTGTATTAATTATCCCGTGGTGATGGCCCTTCAGCTTGACGGTGGTTGTGATTAATCACAATCCCACGGCAACCATTTGCTCCCTACGGGCCGCAATCGAATGGGACCATAAAGAACCAATCAAACTTAAAACAGTGCGTAACTAGAGAAAACATAACAACTGGAATGAAACAAAACGAAAAACCATCAACACAGCAATGCCTTGTCGGCGCAGAGTTAGAACCAATAAAATAATTGATTAATGTGAAACGATATCGGCAAATTAGTATTCAGCCATGTCCGTTTCGCGCTTATTGGTACCCCCTTCCCTTCCCAATGGATCCGTTTGAACACACGACAAACTCCAATCAAACCGATCGTTCCTCATAACTTAACCAGAGCCGCGCGTATGATCGTGAGTCTGGGCCGGACAAGATCGTTGGCTGCTGGATTGAGAAATTCCGACCACGATAGCGGTAGGGCTGAGGCCAGTGAAAAATGCACACACTTGTTTGAGCCTCTGTGTGTGTGTGTGTGTGTGTGTGTCCTTGCATGCAGACGTTGGAGCAATTTGCATCTAGTCACATTTTTGCCAATTAAACCGTTTGGCTTTGGGGAAGGCGTCGGAACGTTGCTCTTCTCGCCTCCGGCCTCCAATCGGGCAGCGCGTGGCGGGAGGGGGAACGCCGGGTAAGGAGTTCGGAGGACACTGCAGCACCGTCTAGCGAGACTAATATGTAGGCCTTTCCTTTTAAATTAATACATATTACTTAATAAAGTGTACAAATTAATAGTGACTCGCCGACGGTGACATCTCGCATCTCCGATGGCCGTCGCTCCATTTGCATTCGCACTCCGTCCGGTACCGGATAATGAACATGCGGATTTTATGGCATCCAGCCTGCCCCTTGCCATCCTGCCCCTCCGCCCCGGATGCTCGGATTACACAGCGGGAGCGAGATACATTTTCGAAGGAAAACCCATCCAAACCACCCAGCCGGCCGGCGGAACGATCGCCGATGAACGATCGCTGATGCAAGGTGTTGACAATTTATATCGTTGTAAATTTCCCCCCCCCCCAGCTAGCCCCCTCAACCTCTTGCCCTCCCCACCGGGGTCTCACGCGATGGCCGACCTTTGATGGCCATCGACACCGGCCGAGCACAAAGCTGCACTTTGCACAATGCACCGGTGCGCCGAATCGTGCAGTTGCACTTGGGCCCACGAAAGGAATAAATATTCAAACGGTTACCCTGATAAAAGAGAGATAAATTACGTCCATTCGGACCGGCCGGAGTCGGAGTGTTCGGGATGGTTGTGATTGCATGATTTATCGACCGTTCGGTCGCGCTCGTCCACAACTGATCGATTGGAGGCGAAGGAGAATTATATCTTTTTTTTTACGAGCACCATTTCTCCAACCCTATGAGCAAATTGGCGAGGAAAAAAAAAGGGGGGGGAGAAAGGATTTGTGGGAGAAAGGACCGTCGGAAGTCAATCATTCTTTGCCGTTCGTTCGATTTGACCTCACGCTCTGCCGCGTTTCCGAGTTCAAATCCGCGGTGCTGTATGAATTTATCATTTTCTCCCCCGCTCTTTGCCCAGCTAGACGATGTTTGAATACATTTTTTTTTAATTTATTGTACCCCAAAAACCCAACTAATGGTTTTTGGGCGATAATTCCTGCATCGATCCTGCCGGAAGCGATTGGGCAGAAAATAGATTTGATTCTAAGCAGAGAAATAAATACACACAACAGCGAAAGAGGCAAAAATCGGAAACGGGTGTCATGCCGGACACTTTTGGCGTTCTTGTGGCGGTGACAAATGGTGTCAAGGCTCCAAAAACGTGACGGTTTTTTCTCTGGTTCATGCGCACGAATGCGATTCGCACAAACAGTAAATCTCGAACATGACAATGCTTCCTGATTGACTTTTGATAGGAAATAATGGCCGCGCGATGGCGTCGGCAATTACTCGCGCAATTGGCAAACCCGGTGTGGAACGGGGCAAATAGACGACTTTTGCACTGGCTGACGTCCGATTTTGACTGGTGGTGTTTCATTTCGGGGGAGGTTAAATAAAATACAAAGGTGGTACACTGTATTCCCCGTATCTCCTGGATATACGATATATTGGATTAAAAAAAAAACTCACACATACACAATTTATTGAACTGATTCAATCGAAATCGTATCGTAAAGACACATCGGATTGACAAGATTGATTTTCCGCTGGATGAAGAGCGAACTCGGCACAGAGTGTCGTCCGGCATGATGGACGTATTCATACCAGTGGGAGATTTACTTCCCCACCCATTCGGCAACGATGTCGAATCGACGACGGAAAAATCATCATCACCTGAGCACGTTCGAGCCGAAATTAAAAAATTCATTAAACAAGGTAACGACATTACGTAGCCAGAAATGTTGGGCACACGGTGACAAAATGGACGAGCCCTACCGAACAAATGGGTACGATGGTACGATGAAACAGGCATGTCGTCGTTTTTTTTTTTTTCTTTCGTGGTGTTCATTTTCGTTTTTTTGGCAATCCATTTTCTACCCTCTGTAATGTGTGTGGGACCATAGTGATGTAATGATGCTCCATTGAGTCTCCTCTGCGCGTTTTCGTGATGACAGGAACGCTCACAGCTCAACTTGCACCAAAAAAAAAAAAAGGCAAACTGTGAGTACAAAATTTCGTTTCGGATTACGTACAGTCGAAAATTGGTAAAGCCTTCACTGCTGTCAACGTGCGATAGGAATGAACACTGGTTGGAGTCTTCCTTTTCGAGCCGATGAGAATCAAAATCTGCAGCCAACGGATACACCCACCCTCTTCCACAACTCTGCTTGCTACATGTAATCCCAAATTTAAAAGAAGCGTATGGAACCAAAACCCGAATACCTTCTTTTCCTGTTGGTGGTACTGTTGGGATCTTTTTTTTTTTCAATGCAATCGATTTTGTTTTATTTATTGCCAATCCAAAGGAAGCCGGTCCTCGCCTTTTTCGCTTCGTCGGGCGGGTGGGGAACGGAAAACATGAGATGTAAATTAAAAAGCAAGTTCATTTACGGATAATCAATGGACGATGTAATCCAACACGGCGGTACTAAGAGAAGTCTTTTAATTGTTAATGAATTCGCCGAGGAGCAGATTGCAATTGCACAAATCGTTGAGTACGATTCAGTAAAATTCATCAGATGAAATAAATATGTCTGAACTTTTACCATAAAAAAAATCGTTGAATAATATTATGCTGTTCGATTTTCTAACAAGATTGTTCCATAAAAGGTGTGGAATTAGTCACCACCGTCGTGTTGTCTCGCAGGTGTAACATTTACAAAGACGCCTCTGAAGTCCGTAGCATGACGCGCGGTTTGAAAAACACCTCTCCAGGAGAAGATCCATCGCTCTGCATGTCCGTTCCCCTTTCAAAACACCGTCCACCATAATGGATCGGTGATAGGATCGCGGAAAGATTGTTCGGTTAGATAGCCTCATCCTCACCTCTCCTCCACCCGAAAGCAAACCCCCGGCTCTTCTTCCGCGGTGTCTTCTGCGAGTGACAGAACCAAAACCGAACAACGCTCCGGTGAAGATTGATTTATTCTTCTTTCCGCCTCGAAACCGAGCTCACCGCCTGCTTGTGGTGGGTTTTTTTTTTCGCTTCCACTTCATTAACGGTCGTAGGAAGGTTGACGGGTGCGCTTCGTGACACGAAAAGTCAACCGACTGCAGCGACGGTCCAACCTGTTCCCTTTTCTAGCGTGCCAGCACGATGGTTGCTTCGCTTCCGGTCTGCGGAGGGTTTTTGGAGAGGGTCCCGCGCTTGCCAGAGACCACCATCGACGGTCGATCGGATCGGATCGCATCGGAACCTGTGAAGCCGACACCGTCGACGGCGACGGGGACGACGATGACACTGTCTTCATTTCACGCCCTTATCGGAAGTGGCCCGTTTGACAGACCCGTTGCTTGGACGCTCGCTCGGATGGTGCAAAATTGATGAGCGCCTCGGCCAGTCAATCGCACCGCGATCTTATCACGGATTTAGATGATAGACACCGGGCTTCGGTAGGGGGAGACGGGGGGAGGGGAAGCAGTTTCCTTTTTTCTCCCTCTTCCGATGGTTTGGGAACGCTTCGTCAAAACGTCCAATTGTCATTCGATCTGACAAGCCGACCCCGATGTAGCGCTCCTATCTTTTCCCCGTTCCGATGGCCATCTTAGGCTAATCTTGAAAGCTGCTAGTGCCAGTGCCGGAAAAAGGCCCGAACATAGACATTAGGTTTTCCCTTCGTTTGCGCTCGCTTCGTATCGTTTTGGGCACGAAATTGACCAGCAAGCCCCGCGAGCGCGGAAGTCTGGCCGTTTGTTCAGAAGTCAAGTCATGATGCAATTATTGAGCTGTTTATCAGAGAATGCCACAATTAAATGTCGATGGTTTCGAAAAACCCGGTGCCCGGCCTTCTCTAACGTCGGTCGGTGGCTCATTTCCATTGCGCACACATAACAACCATCCATTCGCTTATGAATCTGATTATGGATCCAACACGGCCCACGCCGGCACGGTTTCGCCGGATTCCGCCGTTTTTCCCCTTCACCCGCCATTGGCTTAGGTTGCACCGTCCAACATATGGCCCGCAAGGAGGGCCCAGGGTGTGCAAAACCCGCGTCCACGAAACAATGGAGCCCAAACGATGTTGACATGCAGCCTCGTCGTTGCCGGGCGGGTGTCGATGCGAACGCGAAAGCGACACAATATTACCGAGAATTGACAGCGAACGGAATAATAAATTGGCATCATAAACGCATCCATAATTCATCACCACCCCGGTTCCGCCGCCCTGAAGCCGCTGCGAAAGCGGCCGAACGGTGAGGAGTTTATTTCTTTTTTCGTGATTTCTATCCGTTTTTTTTTTCGAGTCAGTTGTTGCTCCTCAAAGACATCCTTCTGCGCTGGAAGAAAGTGCGGTGACGCGCTGACAACATGTATGTGAAGAAAGGCGTTCGTGGTAGCCCGAAAAACCAAGCTACACGATCGAACAGCATGATCAAACATTCATAATCATTTCTCCGGGCGAACCGAGGGTGTCGCAAGCTAATGTTCACTGGAAGGCACGCTTTTTCAAATATATGTTTGCTGCGCTTTTTTTTTTTTACTGTTTCTGGCGCGAGTTTGTTTCATCTTTTCTTTACAAGCACGGCGCGAAAAACGTGTTCACATTCAACGCATCGGCGCACTCGACCTTTTTTTTTTTTGGTACTGCTGCGCAATGTCTAAATCAAATGAAAACATTGGCTGCATAATTAAGACACTTTACATGACTCCGTAGAAAAGGCGCATCGTAAAGGCGTGATGCAAAATAAGCGATGACAAAAACACACACCTCTCATTGGTTCACATGAAATGAAACGATTTCCCGTTGTTTCGGCAGCTCGTGGTGGCAACGTAAAAAAGTGTTGAAAAGTATGGACAAGGCAAGAGACTGCCGGGGTTAGCAACCTTTGACGAGGATTAAAATGAAGATTAAAATGATTCATTTTAAGATAATTTCAAAGCTCAGTTACTTTCGAAAATTGTAATTTTGGCATAAAACAAATATCTTGAAACTCTTTTAATTATTAAAAGACAGCGTTTTGCGTCATGCATGCCTCATGCGTCGAATACAAAACGTTACATTACTCATGGCAAACCTCTTGACCAATCTGGAGGCCACATCTTCGTTCACACAAAGCCGACAATACTTTGGAGTTCGCGTTCTGCCAGCAAATCGCCACGATGCCCTTACCGTCACCCCTTTTCTTCGGCTTTGGCGGCATCCGTTTTTGATTTCAGAAAGGCAAAACAAATTCAGTAAATCACTCACCAGCTTCGAACTACCGCAAGTGGCGACTGATAAACAGTTTGTTTGTAAAACAAGTGTTTGTTTTTAATTCCACCGCGAGAGCCGCGCGTGTATGTCAAAGCGTTATGCGTTGGAGTGCGCCCTGCTTGCCGGTGAAAATCAATCACTAATTTATCAGAAACACACGGGCTGGGTCCGTGACACGGATGAACCACGGCGGGAAGTTGTCGCTGGTTGTGCGGGTTCTTCTTTCGGTGCATACTCAAGCTAAGGCATCCGCAGTTACGTTACGTTATGGTACGGGAGTTGCATTTGCCCTTGCGGCTCCGTCCAAAGAGTTACCGATCGTAGTGCGCCAACTAACCGAGCAAAACACGCGCGGCCGTTGGTTTCCATGTCCATGCAAGTGTCAGCTGATCAAAGGAAACTTTCCCGTTTTCCCGAAACGCTCTCGCACTTGAAGTCGGCGCTCTGCTTCACGCCGCGAACAGTCATAAATTTGTCATCAACAGTTTCGGGCTGTGACTTAGAAGTTTGTCACATGAAAGGAAAGGCCGCGCATGTACGCGCCCGATGGTGCTGAAACTGGCAGCGGATCCATTGCCAGGAAGCTGACAAACTGCCGCCGGAGAGCAGAGTGTGATCCTAACTTAATTAATCAAAACTTTTTTTTTTGGTTCCGACGGTTCAAACATTTTTGGCAGGATGCAACCGAGGGATACAGGACGTCCAACTGGGCGACGGAAAACATGTGTTTCTGGGCCGTGTTCGCTCGCACCAGAGATTAACGAGTGACTAATTTTTGGCCGTGCTAGTCATTTGCAGGACAAGCTGTCAGATTTGCCGCCGCGAGACCCTCTGAGCTGTGCAGGTCTGATAATTACTTGAAGCAAAGTCCGTTGTTTTTTCTACTCTTGTTATGCTAGAAATAGGTCGCGAAAAATACTTACGAGTTAAACGGGTAGCCGAAGGCCGCATCGTACGGGTGGTATACGGAGGGGTAAGGCCACGGTGCACCGCCGGCTGCCAGATTTTCCTTCAGGTCAATACCTGCGGCCTGCAAGAGATAAGAGAAAGCTGCGTTTTAGAAAAAGAAGATCGTCATTCATCAGCGTTGGATTCTGCAAGGATTGGATTGGTTTTGCACCAATGTTTCTGCACTGTAACATTTTCTTGGAACCACATTCTAGGCCAAATGCCTAGCAAAAACCGCCAAAAGCTGTCATCCTCATGACGGATGGTCGCTAATTGTGGCCTGGAATCATCTTGCCATGTTTTTTTTTCTTTTTTCGTCAGCAACAAACTCTAATTACTATTATTTATGTTTATGCCACCGTTTCGAGTGCTGTGTCGCGTTATCAAGAATGTGCGGCGCCACGGCACGGCATACTGGGCCGTCGCCAGCCAATTAAAGTCAACACCACTCTCCGGTCTTCGGTGGCCTTGTCCTTTTTTTTCGGGTGTCTCAGGGCAATCACTGAGATGCTCGCACGGAGCGAAAGAAGTCCGCGCAATCAAACACCGCCTGCCCGGTGGGGTCATCTGAGTACTGATTACTCGGCACCAGATCGGATTCTAAAATAGCCCGTCGGCCCGGCGCTTTTGGGGTCGCACGCGGACCAAAACCGTCCACCGACACACTCGTAGACGGGACAGAAGATGCAGAGACGGCTGGCAAGCCGGTCGGATCGATGGTTCAAGAAACCGCGCACACCCTTGGAAGGGCGCCCGACGAAGCCTTCTTATCAGCCTCTCAGGCGAGGAGAAGACGTTGACGCCAGCGGATCGATCACTATATGACTCGCCGGCTCCCGGCAAACGTTTACAGCGAGTCTGACACGTAATTAATTTTATTTAAAACAAATTACGAACATGGCTTGACGCACACGCACCGGCACATGTGATGGCGGAGAGAGGACTCCAGGAACTGGGGAAAAAATGAAGGAACGCAACGATGCCATCGCATTTCAAACAAGTGGCAAACAAGTTCACATTTTGTTATGATGATTCTATTAACTTGCAGTCATCTTTGAGAACCCCTAGTGGGCAGCAGCTTAGTTTTGAAATAGTCAGCGACAAGCGATAAGTCGTGGAAAGGGGGGATGAAAAACAACACACATTCCCATCCATTTGTGCCCCGGTGGTCCAGAACGATTGATTATTGTTTGTTGTGAAGCAATATTTTCCCCCAAGCGTTGCTACCGATCCCGATGACCATCAACCTTGCACGATCTGTCCGGCCGAGATGGAGTGTCAACTCTGCTACACGCTCCGCTAGGATGACACGGCTCCTTCCTGTTTTAAGTGCGAGTAAATTAACATCACTTTGCGCCTCTTATCGATAGCTCGTGACACCATTAGTACAGGAAAAAATGGGCGACCGAAGCGAATAAAAGGTATCTGGTACAGACGACGGCCGCGTTGCTAACGTTTGTGTGTGTCGTAATTAAGGTTCGACTCTTTTTTCGAACAGTTGCCATAAAAGATGATTTGACGATCCAGGCGAAGAGATTTTCGTAGAAAAAAAAAGGTTTCTAGGAACCTTATTTTTCATACACCGCGGTTGATAATCGCAATTCGAATGAAATTTGGTGAAAATGAAAAGTGTAAAACTCTTTTATTTGGGCGTTCGTCGTGCAGTGTTAATTACAGTGGACGTGTTTGAAACTAGAAAAAGGCATACTCGAATGCAAAGTTCACCTCTGACGTTTGAAGATAACGATTCCACGTAAAATGAAGAATACTGTCAAGCTGCACTTATTACCGTTGTGTGTGCATCAACATGCTTCGGGATTAGAAGGGCAAAACTTAACTTTTTAATCATGTAGAGGTTGGTTTTGAGTTAAGCACTTGTTTTTCCTTCCCTACACACCTCATTGTAGTCCACTCGACGTGACTAGAAGGACATTTAAAGACTAAACAAATCAACATGTTGATTTGCTAACCTTAGCAGCTCACCTTTTGAATGCGATTGCTTTCTCTCTCGCCTTTTGCAGGCACAATAATTAATTCGCCCCAAGTCATGTCTGTGTGCGACGTGTGGCAATGAGCTCACAGGCAATAGGTTGATTGTTTTAGGGAAAAATAAAATGAAAAAAAAAAACTTGTCATGTTACGAGAGTTTCCCCCGTGTTGGAGCGTGTGCGCAGAAAATCTGTTTACAAAATAAGAAACACTTGCAAAACCAGCGAACCACGCCAGCAAGCAAATAAACACCGTCGTCGCCGACGAGCGCAAAGGACAGCGCAAATCTGATGGTCAAAAATGATAATCCTCAAACTGAAGCTATGGTGGTCAATTGCGACTCCCGCTTGGAGCCCTCTTTGGTGGCAATTTATTTTGCACCAAAGCAAGCAAACGTTTGTGCAGTGCGACGTGCATATTATCTAACCAAATCCTTGCGGATTGGACCTTGTTTGGTACGTGCGCGTGCATCGCAGAAAACATTGTCCATAAATACTCCAAAACTTTGCAACAACGCCAAAGAGAACCCCGGCGGGATCATTCATAATTTTGTTTTGTTCGCGTAAACACTCGGAAAATTGTGGAACAAAGTTGAAAACTGTGTACCGTCGGGCGCGCTGTTGCGAGCCGGTCGTTTGGCTCGTGTGGCTGGGCGGGCTCCCGCGAAAGGCCATTTGCAGCATAAACATAAATCCGAACCATACCCGGGCGCGCGCGTTCCGTCCCCGCCTCGTCGCCGGTACTTTGCGCACTTTGCGTACGTGACTTCGGTGGGAAAACAAAACGGTCTGCTGCTTCACGGTGGAAACCCTCGCTTCCAGCCATCATTGAAACATCGCCCGCTCGTGCAAAAGGGAGGTTTTGGTATCGGGAGGAGGACGATCGCGTTTGATCGACTGCGCGATGATCGCGCATAAATCCCAAGTTCCCGAGTTCCGCACCCATCCACGCTGCTCTCCGCACATGGAAACAGATCACTTGGGGCTCACGTTGCAGCAACAAGCCAGCAACGTAACGGTTGATGTTATTGGTTGTGGCGAACCGTGTTCGAACAGACTATATTATGTTAGGCGCAGTTTACAATACAAACAACCAGCCAGCATCACCGGTGGCCAGCGCGATTAAGCACCATCGTCCGGATCGCCCGGGACGATCTACCGCGTTGATCCGCCACACTCGCGTTACCCACCGTCGACCGCCTACTCCTCCTCGTCGGCGGAACCCTCGGGAGACCTCACAAGACGAACGCGAAAT
The DNA here is from genome assembly GCA_914969975.1 of Anopheles atroparvus. NCBI lineage: Eukaryota > Metazoa > Arthropoda > Insecta > Diptera > Culicidae > Anopheles > Anopheles atroparvus. Next base: position 14,791,524 of record CAJZCY010000002.1, read on the forward strand.
GTTTGTTTGATTGTTATACATCTCCCGGCAAATCCCGGATCGGCCTCCCCACATCCTCAAAAACCTCACCGAGCGACTCCTATCTACTCCGAGAGTCTGTCAGGACGCAACCGAAGCTCAACAAAACAATTGTCATTTGTCTACATCCTTCATCGCGGGGAGTTTTTATGGGTTCCCCATTGCCCGTGGACCCCTTTTTTCTGCACTGGAACAATGAACAGCGCGGCGTGCAGAAGGAGAGAAGGTTTCCGATGGCGCCAGGAACGGACGGAAGAGAACGGGCGAGCTTTTCCTCCGAAAGGTGGACATCGGGCCAAGCAAATGAAGTCATAAAACTGCGCACGGCCACAGTCGGGCCACCATCGTAAACAGGTTGTAAACGCGCAAAGAATATTACCGTGCATTTTGGAGCTCCGGTCTTTTTCTTTTCTTTCATGAAGGTCATAAAAAAAGTAAAACATACCGATGAGCCTCACATCCGGGCTAAGATTGAAACGAGGTGCACTTGGACAGGGAGCAACATGCATGCGGAAACAGATAATTTGAGAATTTTTCACTCAAAACCCTCCATCCGATTGTTAAGGGTTTTTATTTCTTTCCTTCCCCTTTTTTTGCCCGATCCAACTTTCTTCCAGCGTTCTCGCAAGGGCACGATGAACACAAACTTCATAAATTATGCATGCACACACGGCCTAAGTACCGGTCGCCTGAGGAGACCCTCTATGCACCTCCTCGCTGTCCTCACGTCGTTCTCGATGCGCGTCATCAATGCAATCGTGTCGCTTGGGAAACGCAGCGCAAACCCTGAGCATGTGACGCGTTCGGTTTCGGTTTTCAATGTTCAAATTTTTTAAATGTTTGTCGTTTCTTCTTCCCCAAGAGCTCATCCAGGGCAGGAGGCAGGAGGCGATGTTCGCCCGCCCGCGTTTCCCCCGTCAGGAAGATAGTTAAGATAAATGATACGTACATAAACGTAATTTTTATTTTTATTGCTGACATATTTTCATTGCGTTTTCCTTGGGAGTTTCCCCCTAGGGCTGCTCTTTATTTGGTTTTATTTTACGTCTTTTTATCAACTGCAAGGTGATCTGGACGAACGAGCTCGACACTTATCAACAGAAATTTATTCACGAGCCGAAGAGAGGAACCTCCGGCTACAAGCGCATTTCTTTTCCTTTCCCCCCGCCGTTCTCTCCTCCGCCTCAGAGAGAGAGAGAGCAGAAAAGCCGGAAGGGAAGCTTAAGGCAGATAAAAGTCAAAAAGGACACCCATCGCACCACCGGGTCGACGGTGGCGAAAGGTGGCTCAAACGCGCAGCAGGGAAACGTGCGTTCCCGTTTTTCCTAATCCTCTACCGCACTGACACAGTGGAAAAGGACAAAACCTGCCATTACCGGCAGGTGATTGACTTGCGCGTAGAAAAGCGAGCAGGCACTCCCCAGTTAACGACCGTCTTCGTGAGTCCTGCAACTGCGAACCGTTTAGAAAACGGGTTAGTCGACTGGTGCGGAGGCCTCCCAAGATTACGATCGGTCGATCGTACGGGGCAGCCATGAAAGCGCTAGAAGTGCGTGTGTGTGATTGTGTCGTTGCATAATTGATTCATAAAAATGTACATCGTCACTCTCATGTCCCTTGAGCACACACTCTAGGCACTAGGCTGAGATGCATCTTACTCACTCAACGCCGAAGGCTGGCAATGAAGACATAAACCGGCGTATTTATGTTTATTTATGTCCATTACCATGAGTAGTAAAGGGCTTTTTTTCTCCTCCAGGGGCTGAAGTATCGTTCGCACCGACGGGGTTAACAAGCGATTGATTTATCTACTTCGCCGAACGGACTGCTGCTGCGTGCTTTCAGTTTCTAACTAAGTCAAAGGAAAAGATGATCTCATTGCGGGGTGGTTACACAATTTATTTCATCTTACCACTGGTTCGTTGAAGGAATTTAACGCTTCCTTGTCAATGATGCAGGTTCCATTATTATCACCGGGAGACGTTCGGGATTAAATTTACCCATTGTGAAACGCGCACCCAAACAACGAAACAACCCGCGCTAAAGCAGTTCGCCACGGAACCTTCAATCCCCCCCCCCCCCCCCCCCGATCAACCCGGCCCGTTGAATGACCATGTTGGAAATAGATTAACACCTTTCAACGATCGTTTATGAAATTGAGCTGCGGTCCGGAGCCGTCCGACAGCATGCAACGCTGGGTGTAGATCGGAACAGAGCGACAAGCGTGGAAAAATATCCGTCGAAATATGTTCGATACCAAACAACCTCGAGGATTGTGTCCACCATCCCGAGCGGCTCCCAAGAGGATGAACGGAAAGGGAGTGAGAGAAAATAAAATCCTCCAAAATCCCTATGCTCAACAATGCATACACACACGCACACACTCTTGAAGTCCACTTTTCATTCCTTTCATGAGGAGCATATCACCTGGAAGCCGTTCGACTGGAGGACGGCATTCACCTGATCCTGGGAAGTACGCCGAGGGGAAATGTAAACAGAACGTCAAAAAATTTATAGTTATCATGCATTTTATTAACAAGCCTTGAATTTATGATACTGTTTAGTTTACTTGTCCCACCCACGGGTCCCCCCACACTCCCCGATGCCGTAGATCCGACGGTAAGCGATCGCGATCGTCGCGTGGAGTTGTTCATTCATGTTGCCGGAGTCGAACAAAACAAACATCAGCGGGCGCGCGCGTATGTGTTGGCATTCCGGTCCCGGGGCTTCACCTCGTTCGCGAAGAAGGCATCCACCAAATCATACGTCCACGGAAGAAGAAAGAAAGAAAGAAAGAAAGCAAAAAAAGGGAACCCAACACAACACCAAACTGCTGAACAATCGAATTCGAATCATTTCGTTTCCCTCCCGCTGCGTTATGTTCTGTCATGTTTGGCTGCTTTTGCTATCCACGTACGGTTCCTGCGGTTTCGTTTTCGCTGGGCCCAAGCCATGGTTTCATTCAAGAAAAAAAGGCACCGAAGGCACGGAATGGCCCGGTCAGCAGAAAACGAGAGGATTGGGAGAGAGAAAACTACCTTTTTTATTTCTTTCTGCCCATCGTTACTCGTAAGCGCAACATTTTGGTCAACGAAAACGGTACGCTGCTTTCCGCGGCAAACGTGAACATTACAGATGAAGAGAGAGAGAATGAGAGAGATTGTCCAGCGACATAAATTGATTGGGCATTATTCATAAATTGTTCGCCCTTTCGTCTGAATAAATAAAGCGCATCGTTTGCGGAGCCGAATTGAACGCACCACAGCAATGTGGACCGTTTGCCGAAATACCCAAACCAAAAGCAAATAGAAAATTGCAGACAGAAAGAGAGAGAGAGAGAAAGAAAGAGAAAGAAAGATAGTAGGCAGTTAACAAAACAAGACAGGAGGAATCATAACAGTGATTTGCAAACGCGAGAGACAGAAGGGTAAATTTGAAAGGCATAAACATAACATTTGATTAAATTAAGACATTATTTATGCTAATCGATGATAATTTTTTTATTGATTCAATCATCATCATCATCATCATCATCTCTGTGTGTCATGGAAGTACGTATGAGGAGGGGGTTTGGAGAGCTTCTCGTGCTGGAAGGGATTAAGAGATTAAAAGTTGGAAGCTGCACATTTGATGCCTTTGCTTCATTTCAGTCGATGTTTCGCAGCTGAGAAACTGTGAAGCTACGGATGTTACATAACCGGGAAATTTATAGCAATTGCAGTCACATTAAAAGCCTGTTTTCTTGGTTCGAGCTGGCAAGCATAAATAGGCTAAGCGGAGATTTTCAGCCAGGTTTGTTTTTTATCTCGTGTTTGTCAAGAACTATTATGAAACGTGATTGGTCATGTGTTGAGATAGCTGTACTGAAATGCATGCAATATTTTTAACGAAACAAATTTCATCCAAACATTTACCACCGTTCGTTCTAACGTGCTTATGATTTGGAATTATTTTTGTCTAAAAAAACAGTCGTAGCGATAACCAATCTTAGGCGCCACGCGTGCCTTTAAAATCATCCACGAATTTCATGATACAGGTGCTAACAAAGCTTCTAACACTACAAAAAAAAAGTACAAAAAACAAGAAATAGATATGGTGTACCTCCCGATAGTAGATGGGCGTCCGAGCTATTTCACCTCACCCCTTCATTCGACGACACCGTTGTAGGACATCCATATGAACATGTAGCTACGCTTCCATTTGGCACAACTTTTTTGTGAGGTTGAAAAAGGTTGTTAAAAAAGACTGCGATACACCATCATCGCCGCAACATCGGGTGGAACAAAATATGTCGTTTTTGTCAGCTTCCATGCAGGGGACGATTTTATATTTTTTTCTGGTCACTCGTAGTGATGTTGGTTTTGATTCACCACGTTCGTGCCAGCAGTGCGCGGGTTGTGGCGGTGAGTCAAAACCGCAAAAAAACATCCCGTTATGAGCCACAGATTCTACATAATGGCCCGCTGTGTGATGTTTTTAACCAGATTCTTTTTTTTTTTGCTCCAGGTTTTTTTGTATTTGGTCCACTGCAACGGGGACGCCTTCACGCACGCCTCCTCGGGCGTGCATATACATACACCGTATCGTTTGGTTCTACAACGTGGCTCCAAATATCATCGAGGGGCAGCGTCCCGATCGGGATCCGGTGCAAAAACCCCGAAAGCCCGCAGAGATTGCGACACCAAGCGACACGTTCGAGCTTCTGCCTGCGGGCCCTAGTTCTGACACAAATTCCTGGGCCGAATTTTTCCGCACATCTTCCAAAGGGACCGAAGGAAACGTGGTTAGCTTGTGGTTAATCTGGTTACCAGAGTGGCAGGGAAAAGCGAATCACCGACTCCCGGGTGGATAGTGCCCGAAAGAACCGTAGATGCGAGCAACTTCATCCCTGAAAGCTGAGGATAGTTCGAACCACTACCGAGGAAAAAAAAAAAACACATCATAACTCGGGATAAAATAACCCTTGCGGCAACGAGGCAATGTGTGACCGATTTTTTTTTGTACCGGGTGTAGCGCTCCATTGTCGCCGGTGCCATGTTAACATCTCTCTGTGGAATGTAACTCGGAAAACACGGAAAAGTGATATTCGCCTTCGTTTTTGCTTCGACTTTCACTATTCCCTCGGTAGGGCGCCACACAGATGTCGCACATATGTTCCCAGGAATGTCCTGTTAACATTTTTGTGTTGCTTTTGAAGGACCGTTTCGCGAATAGCCTGACAACATTGGACCGTTGAATATTACGAAGAGGACAAAAACCCAAATCATCTGGAAGAACGGGTAACCGTGGAAAAAAGAAAGTGACACTCACCGCTGGGTTTGCGTAGAACGGAGCCTGATCGGCGCCGATGGCCGGGAAGTAGGCGGCCATCGTTTCCGGCGAGTAGGGCGCACTGTACATCGACAGCGGTACGCCACCGGGGCCGGCGATTCCGGCGCTCGCGAGCCGCTGGTAGCTGATGAGATCGTACTGGCAGGAGCACACGGTCTGGCCGGAGATGGGATCGGTGAAGATGGGCCGGCCCGTGTCGCAGCAGCGCCCGCCCGACCCGCTACCGGCCGACCCGCCACCGGACGCACCGCCCGGGCCCGCCGACGAGGGCGGCCCGGACGTGGCCGAGCAGGGAGACGCACTCCGGGCACTGGGGGGCACTGTCGTCGTAACGGCCATCGCGACCGGCGCTGTCGGTGGGGAGGAGGGCGCGGATGGAACTGTCGGTGTGGTACTCTGGAAGAAAGCGAAACATAAAAACACTTGCCGTTAAAGAACATCGAAACGGGCCGATAATGGAAGGACGGTTGGGAACAAATTATTGCACGCTTGGAATTACTTCACATGAGCCTGATCTGATTGCTTCACAGTGAGGTCCACTGTGCGGGGTTTTTGTTCCCCGCTTTACCCTCCTTTGCTTTGCCAGCGCAACCCGCAACACTTCCAAGGGTGTGATGAAATGTCCCGACCCGGAACGGAAACCCTCCACCCCTACTGAAATCCACAACGCACCGAACACGCACCTGAAGGAACGCAATAATAACATGATTAAGCCGCAAGCAATCAGAGTAGCCCCCGGTGGGGAAACCGAGTCTGAGTCGAATACTGGCAACTGTCAACCGCATGTCAAATGTCAAAATCAATCGTGACGGACATAAACACCCCGCGTGAGGCGTCGTCCAAGCGTTGCTCCCGGGAGAAGGTTAACCGTTTTATCAGTCACTTATACTGAAGGGAAGAGGAAAACTACCGGTTTGTGCCGAAGAGGCTTCCATCGCAACACGCTGCACGTTCATGTGTTACCCCGCGCACGGACTCGAGAATGTGGCCACTCCGGGTCTGGGCTGGGCGAGGAAGAAGCTCGCAGCGAGGAGGGACTCTGATCGGCGGCGAGGTGAGCAAATACGGGACCCGATCCATAGAGTTCCCATATCAATATTGACTCTATAAATCACGTACGCATATAAAGTGAACCAATTTAATGTAATTACAAATACCGCGTCCCCGCACCGATCGACAACAGCGACAAACGACGACAACGACCGTCGACGTCCGTATCTGACCGTATGTCCCAGTGTGTGTGTATGTGCATTTGTTGGATTGAGTATGTGCAAACATAAACTAAATAGCCTCGCGATTGGATCGTCCCGGAGCGAACGCAACGCTGGTTCGCGGTGCTCGCTTATCAGGGTGACCAGCCGACGGACAACTCCGGCAAACTCCTCGAACAACCGGGTGGTGGTGGCGGAGAGGCTTCCCGAGCTCCGGTGTGCTGGTGTCTGTTGCGCATCGGCCAGTGATAACGCCACTCGACGCGGTCGGTCACGGCAAACCCCGGTGCCCGGTGAGCCCACCACCGTTGGGGATGTTCAACATCGCCAACAACAAAATCAACCGAGAGCATGTTTGTCTACTACCACCGATCCTTCCCCCCCCCCCTCTTCTTCGCATCGCAGCGGCAAATATCGGTCGCCGTGATTGCAGGCCTTGCCATGGCGATTGTGCAACGGCGAAAGTGCAACACCGAATGCACAATTTCCGCACTGGGGAGCTCGCGTTGCCTTTCAGAACTACTAGCCTACCATGGGACTATGGGTTGCTGCCACCAACCACGGAGTGTTCTTAATGCCAGGTTCCAAAACAGGGTAGTTGATTTTGTTTAGTTTGAAGCCAGTCATGATTAAGTTACAAAAGTTGAAATATCTTGTTGGAAAGTTTACCCTAAAAACATCCACGGAGTTGGTACTTAATCTATCAAATATAAACTTCCTAATGTATGCAATCATGATGTCTTTTGTCCGCAATATCCCACCATTTGTGTCCACTATCCTTGACACTCGTGTCCTTTCGGGTTGATCACCGCGACCAATCCACGGGATCGTTTTAAATCGCCTGACCATGACAATCCACCTCATTAAACCAGTGCAGGAGGTTCGGTTCGGGGTGACCTATGGAGCTGCCGGCAGTTCACACTATGTCGCATTTATAGTAGAAAAATAATATTATTGATATCGTTAACATTTAAAACACCATTAAAATTTTGTTTTCGCCACCCAGCCCTTCCACCTAGCGGCACACTCCAAGTTAGTGTTGGCGTTTTGCATGACGTCCGTGGCCGAGCCTGTGGTAATGTTTTGATAAAAACCGACGGGTTAATAACTTCTCGCTCGCCAAACATGGTGTCAAACTCACGCGCAACAGTTGCGACCGCGTTGGACAGGCCTCTAAGGTAAGCCGGGAATACGGAGCCTACGGGAGTGAGGTCAAAGGCAAATGCATCCGGCTGGCACGGCAGCGGATGTGCGCATGAATCAGATACGATTCATCTGGATGCAATGGGTGTACATGTCTCGCAGTATTTACATATTAACATAGCAGGATTTTTTTGCAAACGCCGTTGCTGATTATTTGGCCCGATTTGAGCTGAGTGTGGAATTTAATATTTGTCAGAACGCCATCGTATCTGTAAGTTGCACATACATTGTTGTATTTCTTATAATTGCAAGAATATTTAGAAGTCTTAGTTATGGGGTATGTAAACATTTGCATGCACATTGAAGTTTCATAAAAGAGTTGCAAAATTTGAGCTTTTTAAAAACTGCTTGATTAAAAACAAATGTTTGAAGCATTGAGAAATCACCAAATATCGAATAGATTTGCTTGTTTCATTTTTTAAGCAGAATCGGTATAAAACCACAAATTTATGATAAGATTGTTTACTCAATGATCAATGCTATCATAAGAATTGAACATCACATCAACTGCCTTTCTGACACATGTGAATTGATCACCTAAGCCCGCGAATAAGTTCAGTAACAACCTTTTTCCTTTCTAGGTGATGAGTTTATCTTTCCGATAACATCTTGCTACACAACCATCGATCCTACCGCACAAGAAGTCGAAGACATGCTCGAAGGATGGATGTCGTTGTTTCGGTGTCGATAAAACCTACGACCTGACAAGGTTTACTCGAAATAAAGGTACGACAGCCCCCCGCCACCTACCCTGCACCCCGCAGGCGCAGAACAAACTCCAAACCCAATTCAAACCTAAAGTGCCCCGGTTCCGGAAGCTCCTCAAGTGTGTAGCAGCAACATCAAAAACTCAACTACCGCCGGTTGGCCGTTGCGCGTTCTGTTACCTTGTTCCTCAGGCCCGGCCGACCGTTATCACCACGGTCCACGGCAGCGAAATGGTGATGGTGATGACCGATCTATCATTCGGAAACGCGCTGTTCGCGCGGGTTGAACAAGCTCGTTTTCACCTATTTGACACTTATCTAGCACCTTGGAAGTAGAACTAACCGCGCCCCGGCTGGCGTGAGGCGGTCGACCGGGGAGGTGATGATGAGGGGTCTCGGCACGAGGGGTGGTCGTGTTTCGAGGTGTTTTCTTACGTGCGAGCGAGGAGCGTGTGCGACTTGTGTACCGTACAAAGTACGCCGTGTTTTGTCGTGTCGTTGTCCGCCGTGTCAGCCCGTGTCCGGGCAATAGGTTGACTGATTGATAAGCAGAAAATTGATTGAATTTTCCATCGGGTGGGAAGTGTGGCGATCGAGGGGGATGTGTTTCAAGAAGGCTGGTCAGTTCGCCAGTTTGAGGAACTTTGTGTCTATCTTGCGCACGGGTGACCTCATACACTGGAGTGAATCTTCAAGCAGTCATCGCCGTCGATTTTGTGATAAAAACCACGTCCGGGAACTCAACACTTTTCCCTCAACTCATGAGAAAAATTGAAGTGCTTCAAAAGGCTTCAAAAGGGGGGTAGTTTGAGCTCATTTTATTCCTCCTTAGTTTATTTAGAACTAATCGCCTGCCGCTTTGTCCTCAATAGAAAAAGGAAATCAAATGACTGAAAAAGGCGATTTAACTAGAACATAAATCCAGCTACAAAACGGCCATTGAAATTAATCCACACCCCGGGTTGGAAACCTTTTCCGACTTCGGTCCATCGATCAGGCTCCAGAACTGACACCTTCTACGAGTCGCAAAAGCTCTCGCTCCAACTCTTTATACGCCTTCGCTCGGCGCGGGGTGTTTTAGGCGGCGCGTTGACAGCAGAAAGCTTTGGAATTTGTCAGAATTGGACAGCAAAGGCAAGAGCGGGGCCCACGGCGTGGCGTCTAGTGTTTCACAAAAAGGCACCGCCGTCGGCCTGAGATTTGGAAAGTAAGTTTCGTCCCCCGCGTGCACGCGAGGAGCAAACAAGCAACCGGCAGCGTTTAGAGCCGCCGAGTTCAAGGGTCGACATGACACGATCGGGATGGAACCCGAACTCTCCTCGCCTAACAAGCCTGCTTAGCTTGTGTTTTATTAATATTTTATTTTGTCATTTATTTCCATCCCTCCGTCCTTTATTGCTCCGTCTCCCTCGCTCCGTCTGCTGCCGTTTCGTTTTTTGCTCTTCTGCCCCTCCTTGTCAGGAATGTCGGGAGTAACTCAACCCGAGTGCAACGAGACACAAGGACGCGAACGAAACGGAATCGACAAATGGCCATTTTCAATAAAAATCTTGTTCCTCAGCGCTTATTTATTCAAACTAAGCCGTTCCCAGGAGCGGCTCGTCGGCGAAGGAGCAGGAGCATGGGAGTGAGGGACCTGCTGACATCGTTGTTGGACAAGTGATCGGTAACATTGGGACCGTTGAGGCAGCACTTCGCCCCACCGTCGGAGATCAAAAACCTTTTCGCCGACCACTTCTTGCTACGTGGAACGAGGAGACCGCGGGAGGGATGAAAATTGACACTAAAATAACGACAACGATGACGACAGGCGGACCGAGAGCGGACCGTGCGGGACAGCATCCTAAGCAATCTTTCCTACGATCTTGATACGATCCCAACCGGCGTACAACGACGACGACAGGGTCGACGAAAGCCCGGCAAACACGGCGGCATCGGAGGTATCGGCGCGATCGATCGCAGGTAGAACACCGCCCTGGCTCGAAAGGAATCGCGTCAAGGGGTTTGTTTGGCAAGATGAAGCCGCGGAGTTCCATTCGAGCTGGAAGCTGCGCGCACGAACAATACGGGCAGCGTTTGAAGTGAGAATGAAGCGAGAACTGGCGAGAAGCTTACGGCAGAAAAAACGCAAGGCTTAAATATGGTGGCCTCTGGCAGCATCTGATCCAAATGTAAACACGATCTATGTGCGCAGGCAAATGTTATGGCAAGTGTGTTGCCGACACGTTGAAGGTAAAAAGCGGCCATGGCTTTTCTGTTTGTTTTTGGTTTAGAAAAGGCCATGTTCCGAGGGAGCTCTTACAACAAGATTTGACTTTGAAATGACACGTTTGTAACAGAAAATATGCATATTAGCGATTGAAAATCACACGAAGTACAAACACGAAGAAAATCTTTTTCATTTTAATCATTACGTATTATGTAAAATTTACATTGTGATATTTTCAATATTTTATTCACATAGAAATCGAAAGAAGCTTCAAGTCAACGAATCGAATCGAAAGAAGTCAAGCTTAACTCATTTGTGGTTTTTTTCGTTTAGATTTTTTTCATTCTTTCCAAATAGTTGTAAATGATCAAACCAATATCTGATGGTGGGGAGAATTGTGTAGGAAATGTTATCTATCAATCTAGAACATTGTATCATGCTGAAAACCCACACACACAAAAACTACACAAAACCCTTCGAAAAGGATTACAATGTAGTCACAGTAAACCCAGCGACAGGGTAGCATATAATTTGTTTATTCCATCGCTTTATTTTCCTTCCCCACGCACGAGAACATCCCGGAGTGCTTTTAAATAATACTATTGATTAAACAACGGGGCGCTCCCTCGCCCCCCGACCGGAAGGGCGCCCAGGATCGTTGTCCGCTTGCTCGCACTCGTTCACCAGATGGCGCCACTTATTTCCTCCTTCGCGGCGTTCCCTCTTCCCACGCCCCGGGGGAGGAATTATTCACGGTCGAGTGGAACCACGACGAGCCGGGAGGAGAAAAACAGACACACACGCATCGATCGCACACAACCGGAGCGTGCGTTTTATGCTTCCCAATGGAGGTGGCGACGGGGAGGGGAGGGGGTCCGGCACACTGCGGTCCATAATCGAATATGTGTGATTTTTACGGCCCATTCCGAACCGCAGCAGGAACGCGCCACTTTAGTGCCATCATCACCCACCTTAACCGGCAAATGGCAGGAGGGCCCCTTGCGATGCGATGTGTGCACACCGAGACACCGACGACAATGATGACGGTTTGATGATGGCCGTGATGGACCACACGGTACACGGACGGGACCTCCACCATCTGGGTAAATATTTTTATTTGCACAACATTTTCAGTGATTTCCAGCCGTATCGAGCGGCTGTGTCTTTTTCACTCCACTTCTTGCCTTTGCCTTTCCGTGCCCGTGGTGGAAGTTTCCCGAGGTTCCCTCGTGTCCTATAGCCGGCCCTGTGAGCATCTAGTTACCATAACAGTCACTTTTTCATTCGCTGAGGTCCTCTTTACATAAAATTCATAACCGGGGTACAGCCGGTACAAGTTAACACGCACGATCTTATATGCGGTTTTGTTTCGGTTTTGGATCTGAGCCTTGGCTAGAGTGGAATGGAAGTGTCACACCGAACAGGACACGATTGTTTGATACAACAACGACGGCAAAAAGCAAGCTCCCAGGAGAAAGGAAGACGAATTTTGCCAAATAGGTTGGGACGGTTTTTCACGCCCTTGGCTAATGCCGTCGCTACACGCGAACCGATGTTTTGCCCAGCTGGGAAACAGGACAGGACACCGAGCACAATGGATCATAAAACGGTGTTTTATTGTAGCGCACAGTGAGGTGCGATTTATTGTCACACCAGTTCGCGATTGGAGGTTTATTTTCGCGCCGGACGAGGTGTACGGGAACCTTCGATTCATGATTATGATCCGTTCTTGCATGCTGTTCAGCATGACACTTAGCGTCTCATTAATTCATGTTAAACTATTCTTGGCTGGATACGTTTGAAAGTTTGAAAACAGTAAACCTTTTTGTTTTTAATAGTTCATGTCCCACGAGTCCTTGACGATCGTGTTGTGTGTGTTTCTTTCTTGTCAGCTTTAATGGCGCTGCCATTTAGGTGGCTTCTTTCCGCAACACCAACGTGCCGTCCCTCTCCGCCCCGCCCAAGGTTTCCGTCCGCTCACCTAAGTCCGACAGCAGCTACATCGAAGCTTAGAGAGGAGAATGGGCCTTAAAAAGGCAATCGGCTTTTTAAGCCTTTACCTACGTGTGTGTGTGTTATTGTTGTATGGACCCAGGCCAATGCCACCGGTGGAAAAAAAAAGGAGTGAAGGTTTTTTCGAAAACGATGGCACGACGACGCATGAGGCTTTTCCTGTTCCCTGGCAAAGTTGCACCTCCGAAGACTCGGCCGTTCCGGTGTTGTCGTCTTCATGTTTGTGTCGTGTCAGGGCTTTAATGTTTACCCGTGCTCACACGCCGGCCTATCGCTCGTGTGTGTGCCTTTGTGTTGGTGTGTGGATGTTTTGGAAGTTTCCGTCGGTACCGTGAAATAATATTATAATCGGATTACGCTTTACATTTTATGTTTACTACTAGTTTTGTTTCGCCGTAACCGTCGTCTCCCTCCGTTCTTGGCCACGCCACGTTCGGGGTGATCGCTCCCAACAGTGACGGCCGCAAAGGAGAGCACAGCTAAACCCTTTCCCCTGCAGCAAAAAGCCAGCCCCGGCAGGAAGCGACGGGGCGAAAAGGGGGAAAACAATAACACACCGTTTGCGCCTCGACGCCTGGACGTCGGAGATGGGCAGACAATCCAAGTCTTTTGTTGTTCGCGTCCGTGTGGCGTCCCAAGTCGCGGCGTGCGACTTTTCGTAATCTGGGCCCGGATCCATCGTAGCGCTTCCCGGGGAAGTCCAGCCCCGGTCGAGGTTGTGCGTGCGCGCGCACACACCTTGGGCAGGAGGCAGGGAAATTCATGCCTAATTGCACATATTTTAGCGCTTAGCTTCCGCTGGCACGGACTCCCCGGGGGTTCCTGCACCAATGGAAAAGCCAAGCTAGCCTCGCTAAGCCGGTTTCGGGAAAGGTGAGAAAAAAAGCGCTCATTCTTATACACAAAAAGAAACACAGAATGGTATACCCAGTAACATTTACTGTACCAAAGTATCGGACACAACAGGGCCGCTTAAAACCACGCCCTGCTTCAGCCATTAGCGCGTACGAAACATATAAAAACGGAACTATATATGTGCGCTTATGTTACGAATTTTCCGTGCGGCAATGAGAGGTGGAAATAAAAAAAACCCAACAACTGCCGGCGGCTCCGCGACTAATAATGATGGCCGGAGCTTGGCCGACCCACATTTGAGCAAACAACAACGTTTAAACGGTGCCTTATAATGCGCGAGAATGAATGTAGCAATTTGACGAAGGGTGTGAAAAAGGGGAGGGCGAACGAGCGGGAGAGACAAAGAGAATAACGAGAAGGAAGATGAAGACCTCTTTAGGGGCGGAAAAAAAAACGCACAACATAAAAAGCATCAAACATCCACTTCCAACACTTAAACGGTAGTGATCTTCGTAACGACCGCGCGATCAGCGGGGCTTCGCGGCGGAAGAGAGAGAGAGAGAGAGAAGTAAGAAGAAAAACTACCCCAGTAGGGAGCGTCATTTTCGTGTTTGTGAATATATGTTTGCGCCGGGAAGGAGATGGTTTGGTTCGCAGCGTACAATTTTCGAATACATGTGTACCTACACGAAACTAGACGTTCGCGCTTTGTGGTTGTCTAGCACCTAAGGGGCGCGGAACGGCAAGAGGGACCCCGGGATGGAAGGCAAATGGTGGTGGTTGGAAATTAGCGTCTCACAATGCATGGCTGTACGTTTTCTCTTTCGCTCCCGCGGTATCTTTCCCTCATCCGCTTGTTTTCCTACTTTTTTCCTTAAAACATTGCGCATGAATAATCCACAAACAAAGCAGCACCATTACGCGGCGTTAATCGCGATCGTGCAGCGAAACGGGCAGCCCCGAATGGGGGAACGAGAGAAAAAGTGTAGCATTACGAAAACTATAGTCCCAAAAGGGCAGCCATTAATTGTAACGATCGATTCATCTCCCTCTCTCCCCTCCGAAGCGGGCTTCGCAGTGCGTTTTAATTTGTGTTGCTTTTGTTTTTCCTCCTCCTGCCACGTCCATACTCCAAGGGGGAAAAACGGGCGAAAGGCAAGGCTGGGTATCGAGGCTGCCATGCGCTGGGCCAAGTAGTATGAATTTGCCCAAACGACGCCAGTCATGCATAACTGATGCGAATGGAGGGCTCTGTGCAGCGAAGTTGAAGTAATTTGACATCATCGGCGGCGTACGTTGGCGGTATATCTTGGGGAGGGGGAGCGGGGATACACGACGGGGGGGTTCGCTCGATGCTCGAGATCACCGGGAAGATGGCGATGGAGCGCAGGCGGAGGCTTCCATCGAGCAAGGGGTGGTGTAATGCCAAGATGGCCGATCGGAAAGACGCGGCTGCGAGATGGCAATGGCGATATCGAATATCGTTTGGGGTGTGTGTGTTCGCTCAATATTCACCGATTAAGTGATCGAGTTCTATTAAGCGGAGCCGTTGACAATCAACGATGATGATGACGACGTGTGGTTGTGTAGAATTAAGAGGATTGTGGGCTTGTCATGCGGGAAGCAAACGAACGACCGATCGATGTAACGATCTTTGGGAACAAACGGTGTTGTAATGGATCAATCGTGCAGCGTTCTTTGCTGGTAGCCAGAATGTGTCCGATTTTTTATTTTATTTAATATGCAATTTGCAAGAAATGTTTCACTTTTTTGTTTTGAATACAGAATTGTAATTAATTTATGCTTTGTTAGTTAAGTGGAACGTTTTTTTTTTGTTTTTAACTCATTTTAACATGAACATGCATTAAAAGGCGTTCGATTTTACTTCGAAGGAGCTTAATTCGAACAATAAACACAACTAGATTTTTTATTTAATGAAATTAATATTTCCAAGAAAAATCACTTCCGATTACATCGAACATCCGATCTTCCGAACCTTTTATGAATGATGTCGAACAAAACATGTCAACCGTTCTCTTGACGCTCATTTCCAGGGAAGTGTAACGGTCAGCTTTTGTGAGAAAAGGCATGTGTGTGTGTGTGTGATTGAAATGTGCACCCACAGTGGGAAGCCTCTTCATCTTTGCCAGCTGTCAAAAAGGTCCATCGTCCTCGGTGCGAGGGCAATGAAAACACTTCAACAAACTGTCAAATGCTTCTCATCTCATTTCCAGCGTGGAACTCTTGAGGCCATATGCCCACAGGCTTCAATGCGCACCGGGAAAGGTCCTACACTGTCCACACTTCGGTCCGATTTTGGCTAATTGAAATGTTGGTCCCGAGAGTTTCGTTCTCGTTCCATCTGTTTTATTCCAACCGACGGGCTCCGTCTCGCCCTGAACCCTGGCCGAGACGGGGTCTCTGGAAATCACGGGGTCCCTGGAATCGTGAGTGGATTTGCGACCGGAATCAAATCTAGTGGATCAGCCATCGTCGTCGAAAGCCGTTGCTAATCCTCCCGAGAGCTGCTGTTGTTTGCTGTTGTCGGCATTCCGTTGTCTCGTTGTTGTAGAGCCGCTTTTCATCCGCACGTTTGCCGCGTACGTACAACTGTATCCGTCGGTCGGAAAGTCAACCTTTCGCCAAACGAAACAAATTGAGCGAAACCGGGACACCACACACCCCACTCGAGGACCGTCCCGAGTGCGACCCAGTGGAAATTTGGGCGCAAAACCGTCGAAAGCTGTGAAATTGAACACTCTCTAACAGAGGTCGGCGACGGCGAAAAAGGGAGGAAAAACAACAACAGCCAGAAACACACAAAAGTAAACGAAATGAAGCAAAACCGAACAAGCCGAGGTTCAATTTTCTGAGCCGGAGCCAACAGCCAAACAAACCAATTATCACACCGAACACGCTGAACCGACAGCTTATTGAGCGCTAAATTAATTTTTAGATGCCTTTCAAAATCCACCGAAGGCCTAACTAGGGGGGTAGGAGGAGAGCCGAAGAAAATGTGTACATTGAAAGCATGGAAAAAAAAGTGGGATCGCGATTCGCTCTCGAAAATCGACACAACTGCTGGCTACAAATTGGAAATTGGCCATGTTTCCACGCCAGCTCGGTTTGGCCGGAAAGAAGCAGGCCGATGGAGAGACGGGAGGTGTCGGAAAATCGATCCGATCTGGCCAATGTGTCTATTCGTGTCTCGCGTGAAGGTGCTTCGACGAAAACTTCAACCCGACCGCGACGCGAAGCAGGCGGGAAAACACTGAAACACAATAGGCGAAAAAAAAGATGGAATAAAATGCCAACTAACGTGAAAGTGAGAACTGAACACCGGTTCGAACAACAGTTTCGAACAAACAGGAGAAAACGATGTCGAACAACGGTGTCCGTTTGCTTGTTTGTTTCGCTGTTTGTTTGTTTGTCTGCTAGAGTATGCTTTCTTTCGGCTCGAAACTCGAGCGCTTTTTTGCCGTGCCTCCCTTTTCTTCGCTCCTTGCCTGCCTGCGAAGGAAAGGGGAGGGAGGGGGGAGGGGTATACCGAAACGATCCTTTCTTGGGGAGCACATCACGGAAAAGGTGACCAGGCAAAACCGGCGGGTGACCATGCATGAACGTATCGAACGGTGAAAATAAAACTACACCACCAATGAAATGGCAATGAAGCGTAACTGGACGCTTTTTGGTGCGTTATTTCTTCTTAGCGAAAACGAGAAACAACGGATATAAAGTGCTTGAAACTAGCATAAGCGAATGTAAGAACTTTGCCCCACTAGGCGATGTGTACAGGAAAACTGGAAAATTGTATGAACCAAAGTAAAATTTTGTTTTTTAAAGCGGGTCTGACGTAACCCAAATCGGAAAAAATAAAAAGCATACTGATTGTGTACCGAGATGGAAATTGCCCCCCCCCTTGCGGACACTAGACAACGCGCTGGGTATGCTTCATTTTGATGTTAATGTTGACTGGCAGCTTATTAATGCACTGCGCACTCGACTAGCAGCAAATCAGTAAAAGTTTTTCCCGCTTGTCGCTTTTTGCCGAGACTCGAGGCTCACTTTACATGACAGGTACAGGTCGGTACGCTTGTACCACCCCGAAGGGAACGAGGGGGCAGGGGGGTGGGTAGGTAAAAGGATTGCCGGGGTAGCGAAACGAAGAAAAAAAATCCATGATAACGCCCCGCACCGAACCCTTCCGGCTTTCGGCATTCCTCGCCGCGGCAGGACAATGTTATTACAAACCGACTGACAGGCTTTTCCACGGGGCTTCCCGCTCCTTGCGCAACCCATAAAAGGAGGGGAAAGGGTTGTGTGCGGGGAAGGTTGGTGGGTGTGGGTAGCTAACCATCCAAACTACCCCCACCGGCGGCGCCGTCGGTCGCACGGTCGCAATGACACCGGCGGTACATGTGTTATGTATGAGTTTTTATTGAATTATAATGTTATTTCGCGTAATGAGATTCCCGTTCGGTTTTTGCTTGTTTTCCACGGGATTTTCAATGGTTGATTTTACACGGCCGAGCACGTGTAGGCAGCCTGTTCCGTGTGTTTGTGTGTGTGTGTGCGTGCGCACGGGCAGTTTGGAGGTTTCCCGAAGTGAAGTGTCGTGACTACACATCAGTTAGTTCGACATGGCCTTCAGCGGGCCGCACAAAGATCGCGTGGTATGCAAAAGTGCACCGAAACAACCAAAACGCCCAGTTTGGCTTTAAAACTATAATTTAAGGACAACTGATATCGGTGGTGGTTTTTTGTTTTTATTTTTTTGGCAGCTGTCAACTGGATCCAGGAGTCATCAACATGCGCCTGCAACACGATCCGCGTGTTTATTAATTAAATCCCCCTACATGTTTGCCGGAAGATTAGCCGATGTCCAGTGGATACCCTGCTTTGCTAAAGAAAAAAACTGCCCGAAAGTCGTCCCTTGCCGAGCCTTAAGCTTTGTACAAACAGCAACCGCTAGTCGATTTGGAGTGTAAGAAGGAAACAAAAATAAATGACCGAAACATAAAACGGGAAAACCACGCCTGGGGAGAGGGGATGCAGGGCAGGGAGGGAAAAAAACTCACCCTGCCGCTGTTGCTGCGACACAAACGCAAACTCGTGCACGCGGGAAAATATAGATTTAATGTTCTTTTCATGTTTTAATGCTTATCAGATCTGTGTTTAAAAATGGCGGAACTGACGGACAGCGACGACGACGACGACGACGACGGCGATGGCTGCTGCTGGGTTTTTTTTCCCCGTTTCCGCTTCGACCGTCCACCCGAGCTTGCCTTCCCTCGGTGGCACGAGTTGTTGCGTGTTTCACCGGCCTCAGCTCATCATCATCATCATCAGCAGGTTCCCTGCACCAATTTTTTTTCTCGTCTTTCCCCGAAATACACTAAAAGCCCTTTACACCGCGCGCTGCTATCCGTGAAACATCACATCAACGCCATAATTACCATCCAGCGCAAAGGTGTTGGTTGGGTTTTTGGTTTGGTTCGCTTCGGGATTACTTCTGCGCGACCAATTTCCACGACTCACGAACCTTCGCCACACATCTCCCCAAACTCCCTCTCCACGGTGGAGCGACAAGGCAGGCCAAACTTAACTTCAGGTGACCGACAAGCTTCATGCTTTGAATAAAATTAATTATCTTGAAGGCATTACTTGACGTTTCGTTTCAGGGGCGATGGCGAGCGATGGCGTACCGCTGGCAGTCGCAGGAGTAGGCTTTGCACGTTGAGCGACCGCAGGGACCCAGGGCCAGGTCCTGATCATCGGCCGTATCCGGTTTTCCCCGAATTTTACAAGGCCATATTTGTCCTATCACAAGCGGTGCGGTGTAGCGATCCGGGTGCGGCAGGAAACAACGGCTCACAAACTTACTCCGTCTGTGCATTTGTGCAAAAGGGCAAGGAAAAGGGAACCGATCTACCAGCCGTGTCCATTCCAGGACCCCGTTTGAAAACGTGCGTAGAGGGACCCCTTGTTCGTGTGTGTTTTTCCTCGTCCGACCAAAAAGGTGTGCGGTGCGTGCTGGGTGCGCACGCTTGTTGGCCATGTTTTTACTACTGGTTTTCCTTTAATAAATCGTTAAATACACTCTTTACAGTCGTTTATCCACCGGGCCAGCCGGTTCCGTCCGAGCGATCCCGTGGCGGAGCCGCGCTTCCCCGAAACGATTGTGCCATTTTTACGACCCCCCTCGTCGGGAGCGGGCAGAGGGTAGAAAAACACGTAGGGAAGAGGAAAACAGAACCCCGCGGCCATCTTGTTGGCCACCGGTTGGCAACAGGCGCAAGCTTCCCGGTTCCGCTCGAAGGACGCACCATTTTTTTCCGAGCGCACCCATTGGAAAATAGATTCCAAGCCCCGCTAATTCCAGCCAACGCCATACGAGCGCGCCCCAGCGGCCATTTATGGCATCTAATACGGTGCTAATCAATAGTTTTCCCGTCGTGGAGGCGCATTGGAACGTCACAACTGGCTGGGCAGCGTTGTGCAGTCATGTGAGTGTGAGTAGCAACCGCAGACAATACATAAATCAACAGTTGTCGATACATTTCACGCAAGTATTGCTGAAGCGAAACAACTGTTTTACAAGTAATCATTTGAAAGTCATCTATACTCAGCTCATTTCACAATTTTGAACTCAATTCAAAATCACGAATTTTTAGAAACCAAAAAATTATATTCAATGTTCAAACGAAGCAAAAGTTGATGGACAAATTTCTCATGAGAAACATAGTTTTAATATTATCAAATTACTCGTGCCTTCCGAGTTTTCTGCGCTGTGAAATGCATTCGTCCATTGTAACATAAATCTCGCTGAGCAAAAACTGTGTTCGTGCTTATGTAAAACACAAAGCCTAGGCCTTTTCTAAGCAAAATCCCTCCGCTCGCATGGCGGCAGAGGCGTTTTGTAGCCGTGCGCGTTTTGATATTAAATTTCACAGAAGACTTATTTTCCGAGGTCGTAGACTCTGCTCCCTTCCCGCAGGTGTGTGTGTGTTTTTTTTTTCCGTGAGCCTCACCGTAAGTCGCGCAAGCGAATGAAAAATAACCCAACTTCGCCATCATCCTTCCGGCAGACGCTCGTTGGTGGCTTCGTGCAGACTTCAATTACATCGATTTGCTCTGACTAAGCGGGAGAACAAACAACTGTAGTACAACAAGCATAAAGTTGGTAGCACTCCGCCCACTCCCCCCTTGCGGCCCATGCAATCTGCCGCCTCCTCTTCGCCCTTCCGCCCGATCTCCGTTTCCCGAGGCTCGTGTGTACAGCTGGCGTATTTATTACACCATCGTCATGATGATCGTGCTGGCCCCTTGGTAAACCCCGTTGACGCTGGTGCGCCTTTTTTTCGCCGGATTAGTTTGCAATTGTAAAACAATACCTTTCCCGCCATTTGCTGGTGTTTAGGAGCACCGGAGGCGACGCAACTGACGCCGAGCAGCCGAGCAGCTTACAACATGACATGACTCCAATTCGTCGTAGTACAACGAAAATTCGGTACAAAAAATGCTAAAACACTAGTGGAAAACAAAGCCGGGGCAGACAAACGGAAAAGCAACTGAAACCAGGCGAACAAAAAAACACCATTATCAAACCAAAAAGGGGAAATAGATACAACATTCATGCGCAGGCGACATGGCGTCCGATGATATCCGAGACTCGACCTGGGAAGGGTTGGGCCCTGCGGAAAACGGGGGTAGGCCCATCTCGCATGATGATGGCACGATATGAAAGCCTATTAATTAATTAAAGTTTTAACAACCAGTGTCATGTCTCGTGCGCATTAAACCCACTCGTTCGCCGGATGAGGAGGCTGACGTGAGACAGGTAATGCAGGTTTTTTTTGGTTTTAATGTGTGTCATATTCAATCACGAAACATGTCACTTCTCTTTGCACATTGTTGCAAAGCAGTCGGTCTGGGCGTTTCGTCCATCTTTTAATTAATTCAAAACTCTTATTAGTGGTGTGTCTTAGACATAAGTCCTCCGACGTAAATGCATGAGAAGCTCGTTTCAAAAGCTCGTGAAATGGAATAAGAGTGGCGATGAGTTTCCACTTTTCTAAACATTGAATTTCAAATCACAAAGAATAGTTCATCCAAGTGTTGCGACTTTAAGAAGCCCATTCAAGGTACCCGTGCGTAATGTGAACGCTTCCCACATTGCACTTCCACGACCCGCCCCACGCGCTGGGCGATCGGTGGCCTATGGCTTTGAGAAGCTTGATTTATGTATTACACGATCATAAATTAACAGCAAATAAGGCTACCGCGAGTGCTTTACGGAGCTCCGGAGAAGTTGGCGAGGCCTCGACTGGCCCGGACGAATCATCAACGCCTCATGGCTGAGTTGCACCGACGCAAGAAGGGAAAGGGTTTGATGGGCGGGAAAGGGAAGCGTGAAATAATCCCGAACAGGAACCGAAACGATCGATAAAATTAATACCGACATCAGTTTTAACATTCGCCACCGGTCAGTCGGTAACTGGTGAAACGTTATGGTTTCCGTGATGGCTAGTTAGGCTCGTAGTCAAGTTTAGCTCGATCATCACCATCATCACCATGATCGTCATCGTCGTGGTCGTTGTAACAGGCCTTCACATACGCGGCTCCACGCGGCAATCTAGAGGTGCGGTTTTTGTTGTGCGAGGAAGTGAGCCATTACATCCCCGGATCGCGCTCAGCCTCCAAGATCGACCCACGGCTCGGGCCGATGCGGAAGAAAGCGAATCGTTCGTCTTGTCGATCGATCGATAAATATCAAAAGAAAACAAGCCACGGCAGCGTCGGTGGCGGCTGCGGCGGCACGACAAATAGATGGAATGTGTCCGTTGTGTCCCGGTAGAGCGGGTCGTAAAATATTACCATTAACTGTATTAATCTTTTCCACCGTCCCCGGGGAGGGGTTTTTCGATGAAAATCTAACACTGCCCCGGGCGGGGAGGGAGGAAGCGCTCTTGGCTCTTGGATGTCGCGAACAGCGCGCCGATCGGTGATCTCGCCTCGCCACTACAATACTGAAGACGCTTATTTGAATAACAACCGCGCTCGTTGGATTCGAAAATTTATCGCCATCCCTCGCGCCTCTCGCGGAGAGATTAGTTAGGACAGGGGCGGGGAAGGTCGTTTTTTTTTAGTTTGACTAGAGAAATAAAACAAGCACACACAAATAAATATAACCGGTCTTTTCCGTTTTGCATTGCCGACTAAATAGACGACGGGGATGATTCCCTCGAGGAGCTAGTTTATCGATCTCGTCTCGTTTTCCTAACAAGCAGATAATAAAACAACAGATAACACCCGGGACAATGCGTGCCCAGCCCTGTCTATTCGAAGGAGCTATCATCCTTTTCTGTTTTCTTCTTCTTCCGAACACTAAATAAGTCGGCTTTTACTACTTAATCTGGCGCGCATGCTTACGGCTATTAATTTTGAGATCAATCCTTCGGTGAGCCGGTGTTTTCCAAGCTCGGGGTGAGCTTTGTGGTTCGTCCGGCGTTGGAGGAGGGGATTTGGCGCTGGACCTATGCCGTGCTTGCCGTCGGTAATAAATGCAAAATATTTGATCTTTCTTTAAATTTACTCTGCATCACTCGTTGGGATGGGTGAAAATGTAAAAAAATAGTGTCACTGTCCCGCAAGGAGTTTCCTGGAGAAAAATAAAATAATACGAAAGCGTAAAAACGGGGACATGTCCGGGAATCATCTTTTCTGGCGTTGAAGAGCCTAGAGCGGAAACACACCTAACCAACACCTTTGCGAGGAACATTTCACCCAAGGAGGGCAGCCGGATTTCTTCCTAATGTGTTGCCTCTTGTGTCAAGAGAGTCCCGAAAAATCCCGATCAAATAAATAATGGTTGCGACAGGCGACCGAGAGCGGAGACCACCAGGGCCGTCCGTCCCTTGAGAGTCATTTTTACGGACTGTCGCCTTTCCCTTCTCACCTTTCCCGGAGCAAACAGACCGATGGGCCCCGGAAGACGGGCTCACCGAGGGGTGCTTCTTGAAGCTGGCAAATAATAATAGATCGTAGCGCTGATTTCCGATTCTCTTCGACGCGGCGATGTGTTCCTTGCGATCAGGATGTGTGGAGTAAGTGTGCGTGTGTGTGTGTGTGTTTGTTTCAAGATGTCCTAATCACATTAAACGCCCCGGTTAGAGGACGGTGCTAATAAACACATTAAACCGTAACGAAGGAAAACAGATTTTCCATAAATAAACAATAAAACCTCGGCCCATGCTGCGACGGTGCCGATCGGATCCCCCCTTTTTCTTCCCTGCTGCAAAAATTGCCGAACGACAGCTGCGAGTAAACGGCGTCAAAGATGAAGATCCGATTGAAGCGATAGGATGCGACGCGGTGTGAAACGGTTTGCGGATGAAAATATATAGAGTGGCAACAATGGCGGAGAAAGGGCGAAGGACAACACACTCACACATTCAAACCGGTGACGATAATAATCGTAATAATAATGACGGCGATGATGACGCTGAATGAGCTGATGCTGCCCTGGAGAGGCAGGACCAAGCGCACCGTCCGGAAGGGGGTTTCCCGAAGGGATCAAGAGGTCAAATATGATTTTGATGCCGCCCAACCGATGAGGCGGAGGATGAAATATTATGTTGCCAGTGCCGGAGGTAAGGGTGAAAAGCATGCGGGAAGTGTACTATTTGCGACTGCGATAAAGAAAGGTGGAAAGAAACGAACACGATGGGGGAGGAAAGGAATGTTGCAAAAAGATGATGATCCATCGCTTGCCCGGAAGAGACTGGAAGGTCGGAGCAGGGGTGTTTGTGTGTGTGTGTGGATTATGAGGGCCGATTTCCGGTGTTACCATCGGTCGACAATAAAAACCGTTTCATTTTTATTCCACAGTCGTATAAAAGTTATATCAAACAGTCTTACACCTACGGAACGGGTGTTTGCTGCGTTCTTTTTCTTTTCGGGTTTCCCTTCCCTTTTCTTCTTCTTCCTTCGTTCGTGCCTTCCCTCATCATCCTTGTTTCTACCGATTCCCCGGGTTTCATTTCGCGGCTGCTTGCCTTTTGTTGCAGCGCGCCGAATGGTCCACAATAATAGTAAAATATAAACCGAGCCACAAACAAACAAGTAAATTCGCCCGCGTCCACGAAAGGGGGGGGGGGAAGAGGAAGGAGTGGAAGGAAAAGAAGAGGCAGAAGACAACAGTGGTGCGAAAGCAAACGAGCCGAAAACAGGAACAGAAAACCGGACATAAATTTCGCTGAGCCATAAAATGTAATATTTTATTAATATTAATATTTACATTGGAAATGCGACTGCGAATGTTATGGGTGTCTTTTATCTCTCTCGCTCTCTGTCTCGTTCGCTTGCTTTATCATCCGCCCAATCCATCACACAGTCACGATTGATGTTGTCGATGTTCGCACGTTTTCACCGATAGCGAGGCGTTCCACCCGCAAGGTTAGCTATCCTTCCGACAACCAGGCGACTTTTAAAGCGGGGGGAGCGAAACGTCTCTCGCAAGGAAGTGAGTGCATTATCATCATCGACCCTTATTGCCTCCCTGGTCCCCACGAGCGCGCTGGAGCATATAAATGATACCTCGACGGGAGGATAATAAATGATCGGGCGTTAGAAAGAAAACCCCCCTCAGGACAATCCGGCTGCTCCTCGAGGGTTGCAATATGTTGCGGATGGATGCGATCCTTCGGTCCCGGGTTTCCTTGCACGTCAGCTTCGATCAAGTGTGACATTACTTTCGACACGTACGCCGCCGCATGGCAAAGGTATCGTTTAACATGCGCCTGTTCCGAAATTGGATTTCCCTCGTGGGCAGAAACGTTGAGTGGGAAAAACTATCCGCACCGTTGTAAGTCGGAGACAGAGCTCTGCCGACGGTTCGGTGTGGGAGCAGGCGGAAAGTTTTGTTTTTTTTTTCGTTTTCCCTAAATCAACCACTTCCCCGCTCTGTAAGGACTACGTACGTTAGCACCTACGAGGTCCAAGCTGTGTTTGTCGACGGCTTTTGGCGAAAGGATCAACGCCTGGAAACCCGATACGATACGAGTCATTTATTAAAAATTCCCTTCCTTAAACCATGGCCATGAAAGGATATTAAAGCACGGCTCTACCATTCATCAATATTTATTAAGAGGAAACAGATTTTTCCCACTCGTCTCGCCGCAAACAGGATAAACAAAACCCCGCCGGTCCACCTTTTTCCCCCGGGGGCCCTGCGGCTAAGCAGCTATGAACTATCCTTTTCATTCTGTGCCCATTTCGTCCTGTGTGTGTGTGTGCGCGTTTTTTCTTTATTCGTTACCCTCCGAAAAGGACACAAGCCAGCGAAAGGACACTTCGTTCGAGCCAGGCAGTTGGTTTGACTTTTGTTTACTTAGGCAATGATGTGTGTTATTTCCTTTGGGTTATTATCCTGCACTAACATGCTTCTCGTGCATCATCCGGTCTTCCCCGTTTTCCCCTCTATCTCTCTTTCACCCTGTAGATGCAGTTGTAACTCTTCTCAAACGTATCCCTGGATCAGGACGGCGAGCAGGATCGAGGAGGAGACGGCCCTGACAAAAGAGAGATAGTTTCCTGTGGTTTGTCGCTGTTCTGTTGGTTTTACCTTCCACAATTGTCCCCTGACCCCGCGTGCCAGCGACGAGGCGCTGCATCCATTCATGATTTCCCGACCAACGCCGGTGCAAACCTCCGAAGTTGCTGAAGGGACCCCGCTTGAGCCGCTTGCGATGCGAATTTAATGTGATTATAATTCATTTCCCTTTTGCTTGGGAAAACTGTCACAACAGCTTTTTATTTATGATAGGCCAGCGACCACCACCGCCACCGCCCGTCTGTCGGTCCATCCCGGAAGGCGGAAGGCCCTGGCCGGTGCGCTTTTCTTCCTTTTTCCCAACAACGGGCCTTTTACACGGGTCTTTAGTGTTGTTGTTGCTGTTGAAAATTATTCGATTCGATGTCGTGCTCCTTTTTGGTGCCGGCGGTTTTGGCTCGGTAAGGTTTGGCTTCCCTTTTGCCCCTACCATAAATATTAATACTTCCGGTTTTGCGGAACTACTCTCGCTGATCGATCGATCGACGGGGTCGAGAAAATCGATTACTCCCCTCCCCCCGTCCACCCGCAGCCCTGGAGCCCCGCATCCATCCCGCGCAGCAGTTTTGTTTGCAAACGGAAACGCACGTACGTCCGTCGGCCCTCGTGATCAAAGGTGCGCAGTTCCCCCATACGGAACCCCGTGTGCTACCAACAAATGCGGTTTGGGTTATCGGAATTGCAAAAAAGGTGCAACGAATGCATCCGGGCACCGCCGGGCCGCGGTTACGGGCGCAGTCAGACATAATAAAAGTGACAACTAGCGGCAAAACAACATAAACCGTTTTTAAAACAAACCAACTCCACATGCCCCGACCCGGCGTTAAATGTGTGTCGTTAGCCGTGGGTCGCCGGTTTTCCCGCTTCCTTTCTCTTGCCGCCTTGCGTTGCGTGCTGTTTTTCTTTTCTTTTTCCTGCCACCTCGACACATATCGTCATCGTGTTCGTAAATCAAATGGCCCTTCTTAAGTTACGACCGCGCCGGTGGCAAACTTTACCCTCGGACAGTCGGAAGAGGCGGTAGAACAACAGCGCCGAAGAAGTTATAAGCTCGCGTTGCACATTTCCTTTCCCTTCTTTTCCCCCTTCCCCCCCCCCCCCCCCCCCCCATTGCCTCGGATGCACAGTTGCACACAAACTTCGGAGTGCGCGAAAGGTCGAAATGTCAAATGGCACTACCGGCGCTGCGGTCGGCATTCGTCCGCGACGGGGTGGTCAGTCGCTTAAACTTTCAAATAAATGTCACATCAAAACAGCGTCGTCTTGTTTCCCCGGGCCTGCCGGGTTTGCGTTGCGTCTTGCAAACCCCGGCGGACGTCAAGGTGGAAAAGAAAGAAGCTAAAAGTATGGAAACGAATAAACTGCCCCGAAAGGCAGCGCCATAAATTAGAACCAAAACTGCGATCGCCCGCCAAAGGACAGTGCGAAGGCCGGGACGACCCGGCTAAGAGGTTAGACACAGCAAACCATACGGTTGATGAGGTTGACGAGAGATCGGTTACAGTGCCGATCGATCTGGCCAGAGTTCCACGGAAAAGTGCACGGGGTTTTTTTTGCTGCTTTTGGCGGGAACAGTTTCGGGAATTTATCGCTACGGCAAAGGTTCCGGACTAAATTAAAACCGCGCAACATGCAAACCCAGAAATAAGTGGCAATAAAAGTAAAAGCTTTTCGAGCCAAGAAAAAGTTTCCGGTGCCGTGCAAACCGTGCCATTTTCTTTCCCTATTTTTTTTTTACAACAGTGCGTGAGACATTACTCCACGCAGTACCGATCGAGCAAGATCAATCGACGACAAGAATGTTTTACAAATTAACACCACCTCCGTTCAGGCTGATGGGATAGGGGGAGGGGGGAGGGGAGGAACGCATGTACTATGTGCAACCGGTTTCCATGGCGGGTCGCTATAAAATCAATGATTGCGAGCATAAATAACGCACACCAACGGGACCCTCGCCCAGATGGCTGGCTCACCGACTTGCCAAAGGTTGCGCAAGCACGCACAAAAATCATCGGGTACCGATCATTTCAATCGGAGAGAGAGAGAGAAAGAGAGGGAGAGGGACCGAAACAGAAAAGGACCGAGCTTTAGTTGAGCTGCAATTGCAAAGTTGCGCCTGAGCCTTAGCACCAGCCGTGGGTGTAAATTGATTGAATAAATGCTGTACAGCCGGTGAATTGCACTCGCAGCAACTTCATTTAGCCTTCCACGAAGGTGATAACATCGACCTGCACGGCTAAAATGAGCATTTTACGAACTGCACGGTTAAAAGGAAAATCTTGTCTCGTCAGGGTCCATTATGGTAAAATCCGCCATAATTCTGCAGGATAACTTGGGCAAAGGTGAGCAAAGCGTAAGCATTTAAAGGCAGGAGTGCGGCAAAATTAACTCGTGGTGGAAATAGAATAAAGGTTTACCCTTTGAAGGCTTTTGAAAGAAACAAACAATTGACTTTAAGAACAGATTGCAAAGGTTATAATGATTTTTTTTTTCATTCCACATCCATTTATCCAATCAAATCATTCCATTTTTGTTTAAGCAGTCTATGCAAAATTTTAAACAAATAAAACAGAAATAAGAAAATGAATCTTTAATGGCTGAAAAAGATGGAAGCAGAATAAACAAAATTAACACCAAAGATGAATGTATTCACGTTCACAGATTAGCACGATCAACCCACCTTGCGCACACCGACTGACTTTGATCGCTGATGGGTGCAGCGTGGATAATAATGTTGTGTGCTGCTAATCGCGATGATGAGGTAATGCAATTACAACGGTTTGCATTTTACGCCCGCCTCTAATCACGCCGGGCGAGGAAAATGCGAGTCGGCAAGCGGCGAGGACGGAGCAAAATGACCGACATGATCATTCCCTCGAAAGCTCTCCCCGCCATTGGACACGGACAGGGGTACGGGGCGGGGGAACAACAACATTCATGGTTGCGGGGGTGTGTCGCCGCGAAACAGCGGCAACGCCAACGTAACGGCAATGGTCGGCATGGCCGCGATAAGATAAGCTAATTCGGGAAACCTTTTAAGCTGCAGCTCACCGTCGTCATGCGGTGGAGGTGGAGCGGAGGGGGGGCAGGTTTTGTCGGGAAAGAACTGGAGAGAAAATGGCTTCACGCAAGCATATGCAGCGGGGGAAACGGTGGGGGAGGCAGGGCAGCATGAATTTCAAATAGTTCACTCGAAAGTCAATTAACTCGTTCGCTCGGAGGAAAAATGGAAGCAGCTCGCTTGGCATTTTCCATCCCATCCCTTGTAATTATGAAATTAGCCCGAGCGCACGCACGCACGCACGCACGCACGCACGCCCGAGCCAAAGCATAAGAATGCTGCCCTGAGATCGGGTCATCGGGTGGCTTTTGAAGGGGTGGCGGTAAGATGAAGGACAAGAAATGCAACAACAAAAAAATAACTGGAATAGCAGCTAATAGATGCAACTGCTACCCAACAGGCAGCCCGTGGCTATTCTCCGGGTGCGTCGTCGCTGCCTGAGACACTACAACACTTTAGCGGCAGCTTGTTTTTTTATTTTTATTTTCCTCCGCCAGCTCTTGTGCATTTTTTTTTGCTTCATTTTTCGGTCGACCAAAACGGTGCAAATATGCGAGATATAGACGCTTGCGTTCGAGTTTTGCCAGCCCCTTCGTTGCAGAAGGACCCGTCTCTGTGCACTCCGGCGGTGTTTGTGTGTGTGTGTGTGGGAAAAATGACGTTTTTTTGCTACGGAACAGGAGGAGGTCTAAAGGGAGGGCAAGAGAAGCAAGCGACTTCAACCGATTCCGGGAGCGGGAACGCGAAATCATCGGGGCATCATCATCAGCATAACGTATTGCATTAAGATATGCTTTTGACACGTTCACGTGAACCGCAGGAGTACACGCGGCCGGGCCGGGGCCGGGAAATAAAGGGCGGCCCACACGATAACAATGTTAAGCCAGGGAAAAGGGTATGGTAAAGAAAATCGGGACAAGGAGTTAAGGGAGTTTGTGTAATTTTCCTTCGCTTCTCCCCGGCGAAAGAACACTTTCTTCCACCTTTGGCCGCACTTCCGCCAGGAAGGCTGGAGACGTTTTCTGCTGCCCTCTGCCGTTCGGCGTGTGTTGCCCGTGAAATGATTGATCACCGCAATGTAGCACATAAAACACCATCATTCAACGAGCAAACGAAACGAAGGCCTAGGCCCGGCCTCCGGTGGTCGTCGTCGTCGTCGCCGTCGCCGTCGTCGCTTGTTCTCTTATTAGTTGTGTGTCGTTACACTTTTTTTTGTGCGTGTGCTTGCCTCTGCTTTCTTCCTTTCAGCTTATCTTACTAATAACGATTGAGAGCGAAAAATGGGTTTCCGTTCCGTTCCGGCCCGCCCGGTGTAGCGGAGATTTTTTGCCTTCCTCGACATGAACACCCTGGCCTGCAGAAAAGGTGCGTGCGTGAAAGACGCCCGTTACAGGGAGGCGGAAGGGGTCCCCACGGCCGGAACACGGTTTGCCTCTCGCACACCCGGGCGGCATTATTTGCGGCACGGAATGCGCAACGGAAGCGCCAAAGTCGTTGCTTGCGAGCGAACATGACGGCCACGAGTTACGACGATTCATGGTCACCTTGGAAATGGCGGGTAGTGAGAGGAACGCCACTGTGAACTCGAACGAGCAGAATGTAGCACAATGTACTGAACTCGAATGGCCAGCAGCTTTGAGATTAATATCTCCGATGTTGTAGATGGATTAGCTTCGTATTATAAGGGCTCCTATATTTAGTTTTTGATTCTTCAATTTTTCGAAATAGTTTAATAAGGTTTCTCTGCGAAACAAATTATATGCAATAATTCCTTGGTAATTCTTTCAGCTCACCGATATTTGTTTTATCCAAATGAAACATTTTCTTGTTTCCTGGCATAGCGACCAATTTGGTCACGCAATCGTGGGATCCGGGTTACGTGCTCGGCTATCCCAGTCCCAAATGAAACATATTTTCTATAAGAATATAAACAGAAAAATATGTTGCAGGATCATTTCATAACAAATTATATTACAAAGCTGCAATAGATTCTTCATCACAATATTTCTGCGATTTTTTTCACAAACACACTAAGCGGAAGTTCATTTACGAATCGTTGGAGGTGTACGTGACATTCCAAAATCGACCACTGCTCGCAAAGAATCCCTCCGTACAATCAACAATTACGCTCACACTGTATCGTAGTCAGTAATAAAGCCATCATAAAATTGTACAGCTCCCTTAAAGCCCCCCATCATACCTTGCCACCTCCACCCCTCCCTCCCCTGCACCCCTCCATCAAGTGCTACACGAAAGGCATGTGCTTCCATAAAACGGTACTTGTCGCTCATATGCTGGCCGGCAAGTGGAACACCGCCACATACAAACCAAACCAAAGCCCCCCACAAACATAAAATGGGAAACACAAACGAAAACAATTTTATTGGCACTAATTACAATTCAATTCCACCCCACACACACACACACACACACACACACACAGGGCCCGTGTCTTTTCTTGGAGCTGCGGTTGTCACTGTTTCCTTAATACCTTCAATTGCCCCCCGCGTCCCTCCCTGCCATCGCCCATCACCGCTGGCTGCTAATGGACATTTGACAAAAACGTCTTTACGACGTAACCGCTTGACGGAAGTGTTTTGTCCATCGATGGCTTTTCGGGAGCTCCATCTTTGGGCACGGTTCGACCGCGCGACGCATCCATCCGAAGGTTGCCGGAAGGGACTACGATCGTTTCTGTTTTCCCCTCCCATTCCGATCGTAATCGATGCGCTGCTGCCCTAAGTAATTCCCTCCATCGCCATCTTCGGCCAAAAGTAAGTGATCCGGCGTCTCAACAAACATGCAAACAAGTCGCCAAACAGAAGAGAAAAACTAACCGTGGCAAGCAAAAATAAGAAGAAAAAAAAACAAAGGGAACCGAGCACACGGTTGTACGCCGTACAACCATTACGAGAAAAGGAAACATGAATTCCACCTCCAGCCTTTTCCGCCGCTTTCGTCAGGAGTCGTCAGCGCTGGCCCAACATTTCAAGCATTGCAAGCAATCACGCCATGCCATTACTTGTTGAAATTTATTGCTTTACATTGTTCGGCCACTCCGGCGTTCTAATATTAATTATATACAATAAAAGTGTTAATTAAACCTCACCGTACGATCACGATCGCGATAGAAGCCGGCGAAGGTGAGGTGGAGATACTATGCTGCCCGCCCTTCAGTGTGTGTGTGTGTATTTCGCCAGTAACAATCGTTGTTCTTGAACTCGCAGCAAATTGAATAAGGAAGAAATGTGCTACAAACTGCAATTGCAAGCGCGAGGGTTTGCCACTGCATCAGGGTACGCATTATGCAGCGCATTAAGGGTGCAGCGGTTCTGCCCTCCAAAAGCGGAGCACATTTCACACAGATGCCACCGACAAGGGAAAGATGATCAACTTTTACCCTCGAGGAACACACACTCACGCGCATGAGGAGAGTTTTTTTTAAAGAACTCCAACACGCCAGCCAGCCTCTCATACCCCCTGCCCGTGTATAATCCCACTCACAAACTCTTCAGTTTTGTTTCTCAGCTTGTTTTATTGCGTTTTTTTTGCGAGAAAATAATATTCACAATTGCACGCCGAAAGGGGGCCGGGGAGCTCCCATTGCAGACGGGGGGACCCACACGAAACATTGTTCAAAGTAATGTTAATGACAAATAAACTTCTACACTTTATAGCCCACGGTCTCGCAGCGGAGTTCTCATTCTGCCGGTGTTTATTATCAGGGTCGATTCGGTGCGCCTTGGAGTTATTTGGGTCTTAACTTTTTAACCTACTAAACGGCTTACTCAGCGTAATCTTCTAGCTAACGTGAGCTTACAGTGGGAAACTCCGCCTGGCTTCTAGAACGTTCACTTATGCTTCCTTCCTTTTGGGAAATTAATTTCGTTCTACATGAACACGTGTAAAAAAAGGAACAACGTAACGGCAAAACTTAACGTAGCGCTATGCTTCCATGTGCCATGATGAATCGAACATTTTTATTTTATTTTTTCTCATCTGTCTCGCACGGGTGCAAAAGAGACCTCCGGAATGGTAAAAGCGGGAAGAAAAACTATAAATTTCTGTGCTAATTGCCCTTGACGAAAAAAAAAAAAGGTACAACCGATGGGATCGCAAACCGCGTGCTTCGGTTTTTGGAGGACGAGTGTGACGGAGGACGTCAAACCGCCTCCTTTCGCCGAACGTGTGTGTGTGTGTCCGTCCGTGCGTTCGTGTGAGAGGGGGTTGACGGCAAACAAACAAACGTCAAACGGAAAAACTCATCAATCTCGAGTTATCTTGTCCGGGCTTCGGATGGAACGTAGTCCGAAGGCAGCGAAACGAAGTCTATCAAAGCACGGAATAGATACAGGAAGAAAGAAAACAAAACAAAACTCAAACGGCAAAGAAACTTCAACACAAGAAGACGACGAAGAAAGAAAGAACCAAAAACAAAAACACTACACAAACCTAAACCACCCAAACCACCAGGACACCTTTCTTCAGCTGCCAAATAGGTGACCATATTACCACGTTTCGGTTTCGTCCCGAGGCCGTTTGCATTTCCGAGGGTCGCGATGAGAAAAGGTGTAAATTGAAATCAACCATCTGTTTTTATTCTGGTTTTCGGTTGTCTTTTCACCCCCTCCCCGTCCGCAACCGGCGACCGAGGAACATGTCACCGGCGAAGCAACGGAAAGCCGATCGACCGGTCGCCTTTTGTCTTAAGGCGCGAATAGGCTGCGGCAGGAACCGTTTGCTCGCGGGTTTCTCCTCCTCCTCGCGATTGTGTTCTCTCTCTCTCTTTCGTTTCGTCGCCGTCTCCCACCAACCAAACGATGCGACGCGTGAAGAATTATGAGCCCCATAAGCAATCAATTTGAAGAATCTGGATCGCCTTTCAACACGGCTACACGGGGAAGCCGAAAGCGAAACACCGCGCAGAACCCACCCCGGGAGAGAGCCCCCGGGCCCCCAAAGGACGTCTCGCCCCAAAAAAGGTAATCGGCGATATTTGATACATTTCTAAGTTCGGCCTTTTGGGACATGCCAGCCTTTGGGAGTTTGCTTATTTCTTTCTTCCTGTGTCTATGTGTGTGCGTGTGTTTTTCTACTTCTTTCGTTTAACATGCACACCCTGGCGAAGACCGGGCGAGGACGGTTATAGATCAACCCTGATGAATACGGAATACGACGATCAGCAAAGATCACGCGGAAGGACAGAGATCACGAAGACGACCCAAAGCAGTTGAACTCGTGCAGCGAAGAAGGCTTTTTTTTTTCTTTCAGCCAACCACAAAGGTGGACTTCAGGAAAACCCAGGGGTCACAAAGAAACGGCGAAAGGTAAAAAAATAAGAAACAACGGACGACAAAGACCAAACAGCTGTTAAGTCGATTCTAATGGACGCTAATGTGCGATACCGCACCGGATTCGATAAATCTTCCCGTGGGAAATGCGTGTGCCGATGTTTAATTCAAACACGGCTCGCAAACAAAATCCGTTCGGTTTCACCAATATCGCGATGTCGCCGAGCGTTTCTGCTATGTTCATAAATCTTTCCTCCCTCCGGCGCAGGGGGTGTCGAACGAACTGACCGCAATCGGGGCCATCGGGACGACGGAGTTCGTCACCGGACGCAAAGTGGCCCGCAATGGGATGATAACCAGCCTGCCGGGCTCATTGCGATGCCGTACGCTGCCGGAATGTACAATTAGCTAATGATTTATACGTGCTCGAAGCGTGTATTGTTCCCAGCACCGCGGCCCTTCTGGTGCTTAAGAACTTTCGATTGACAAAAGACGAAGTAACACCGAACTCGTTGGCAATCAAAATGTACCTCAGATGACCCCATTTGTTGAGCAATTCCTCGGCAATCGACCAACGTCTACAGAAAGTGGTGGTTTCTAAAAAGAACAAGCTAAGTTATCAAACCTCATTTTTAAGTAGACCATGGACTGGATTTAAGCTAAAATATTTATTGAAACATTTTCTGTTAGCCTCAATACCCCGTCATTTCCAAGTTTGTCCGGTTTGATATGATTCGTAATTTTGTTAATTTCTTTTAAATCAATTTTCTTGTTCCGTTTGTGCCGCGAGTTGGCCATGCAGAAGACCATGAACTGGATTTGATTTCCATCGCTTACAGGTCATGTGCGACGCGACTACTTCTATTTTTCACAGACTTCAGTATTTCATCGCCTTCGCGAGCTTCCGCTCCGGTTGGAAGAACTGCACAGCGTGACTTTTCCAGGTCGTGTTTTGACTACGTCGACGATCGGCAGTTTCATCGGCCGATCGTGCGTAGCAGAATTCTACCGGCTAAACCCTTTTCCCTTTTGCTCCCCCAGCCCCCATCCCGAGTAGACAAGGTTCGTCGTATTTCCTCCCGGAAATCGCACTGAAGATTTATTTTTTTTTTACGGTCGGGATTTACTTTTGGCGCAAGTTGTCAGTGTTCGGCAAATGATTCCTTTTGCGTATGCATTAAATTCCATACGCTGGCAACTGGCGGACGCTGCTATTTGTTTTTACCATCCGGATTGTTTGGTCTAGCGAACATGAATGGTACCTGCCACATGCGGTTTACTTTACGAGTAATGATTCAAAGATTTGTTTTTCTTCCACCCATACCTGTGACACTGTTACCTTCATTTTTGTGCTTTAAAAAAATGCAACGTCTTGTTTCGGGGGTTGTGGTTTCTTCGACAATTTGACAGCTTTTTTTTACTAGCAAAACCCTAGCGTAAAGGAGAAAAGAGGATGGGAGGACGAAAAAGCATTCATTCCCCGTCGATTTTGGCGCATGCGTTTTTGAATGAATGAAAATTGTTGATGTGTTTTTGTTTTTGCACGGTTTTTAACATTTTCTGTTTCGTTTGCTACATTGCCTTACTGTCGCGTACGTTTGTTTCATTGAAAGTCGTTCTCGTTCTCCCCTTTTTTTTCTGTTCGGTCATTGACGGTTTTTGTCTTCAGATTCAGCAACGTTGCTCGCAACGCTGCTTTTTACACTTTATGTACTCGCATATGTAACTTCGCCAAATGTAAATACGTGTGGGGAAGCAGCAGTAGGGGTAGTATTTTCTTTTATTAATTTCCCTTCCATTTTCGATGTTTTACTTGGTCTAACGAATATTTTCCCCAATCCATCACACAACCACACGAACTTGCGCATTTTCCGCCATCCATCAGTCCCATCCCCCATCCTGTAGACCATCGTTCACGCGCGCCGTTGGGTGTTTCCTGTCAAAGTCGCTCTTCCTCCCTGCAAGGGATCCATGCGAGGGTCTCCGCGAACCGCCCCTCCCCCCCGCCCCACCCACAATTCATTGACTGGCTCATTCATTTCCATTCAATACAACAGCTCGAACAATTGAAGTACATACGCCGGAAATTATTTGGCAATTTATCGTAATTTATGAGTAATCAATTTTATTTCACTCCATGCCGCGAATCGTTCAGCGACCGATTTTTTTTTCGATTGGCATTGGGATGAGTTGTTTTTTGCTGCTATTGTTTTTATTGTCTTTGCTGTTGCTCTTCGCTGCGGCTTTACACTTTTTGGATTTTGTTTTTGTTTTATTTACCTCGTTTTTTGTGCTTTTTTTTTGCTTCACCAACATTTTCAAGTCACAAAATTTTGCCCCCACCTCCTTTTGGCGGTTTCTTGTTTGTGTCTGCCAACCGGGTTTCGTTTTGCCTATTTTTTCTCCCGTTTTTATTACAACCAAATTTAATTTTATTTGTACATCCTGCAGGCATGATTTTTTTCGTTTTTGCTTGTTTGTTGGGCGTATTGATTTCAAGTTTTGGTTTTCAATTTTTTGCTCTCGTAAAACATTGTTTGCGCTTTTCAAATAATTATTTTTGGTTTTTGAGGTCGATTTTTACGATGTCTCGAAGTTCGATTTGTTGTTTCCAGCTGACGGTTGTCCTTTTTCAGTTCAGGCACTACAATGCGGCACCAACCCTGCCAAGTCGGTTTTTTGCATGTGTGTGTGTGTTTTTCCCGTGTAGTTTTTGTTCTCCTTTTCTAAATGCAACATTGCATTCTTGTAATCAACCATATCCGGTCGAATTGGTTGTAGTTGTATTATTTTTTGTTCGCGTTTACATGTCTGCCAAGTGGAGGAAAACTGTTGTTTCCTTTGCGGTGCAAAGGAAGGAAATCGGACGCCGATGAAAATCGACACCGTCGATTCGAGCTCTCGGACGCGATCGTATAACGTGGAGCAAACAAAAAACAATTTCCCGGGCGGTTTTTTTCCGAACGGACCGCGATGTCAAAGAAAATATTCATTCGAATAAAAGCAGCACAGGTTCAATTTGGCAAAATAAGCGTCCCTTGTACTTAGTGCATATAAGCAACGCTGTTTACACAACGAAACAAAAAAAAAGAAGGTGTTCGGCTGGGGAAGCTTGTGGGTAAGCGAAGTTTGCACACGTTTCCGAACGAAGCGCCAAACGAAAGCAATCGAATTTTCTTGCTCCCTTCCCATATAACCAAACGTTTGATGAAAAATACTATGTTCATTCGATTTCCTCACCTTACACCTATCAAACTCCATCTGCATGCTTTCACACAAAGCGTAAAATTTTCGTCGAATGGTCCACGCAATCGTGGCTGACAACCTCGTTGAAGTCTAGCAATCAACCCAAAAATGCCTCCTACGAAGCCTTCATCATGGCTAATACACCTCCGCCATTTTCTGCCTTTCTGCTTTCCATTTCAATCGGCTGCCAAGTGGATGCGTAACTACTCCAGGCTCAAACGCGCTCTCGAGTAGAGAATGGACTTGCTAAACATTGGCTACCATTCGGTAACAAGTGTGTTCGGCGGCTCGATCGGGCGCCTGTTGGCGGGAAAGGCGCGAGTTCACGATCGATCCCGTCAACGGGGTGTCCGGAGCGGTTTTGGGTGGATCGGTGAAGTGTAACCATTAACATAAAATTTCAATAAGAATTACAATTCTCCATTACGAGCCCCACTAATGGCCCTCATCGTCGGTCCAAAGCGCACTGGCGTGGTACAAGGAATGGAGCAACAACAACAAAAAAACCCCGAAATACACACTCTCCCTTAAAATGCGGCACTATGTCAATAGCAAATGTGCGCCTGCTTCTGGGTAATTAAATTCAGCTTCAAGTGTGCATGGGCCTTTGCGTTAATAAAGATGTACCCAGGGTGCTTTGGATTTGGGGGGACTTTGGAGAAAAGCAATTGTGAGCAGGCCGATAATCTTGCTCCAAGCAGCTTTTCACCGCACCATTATTGTTTCGCGTTTCAATTTTGGGTGAAATATTTCGTTTTCATCCCTGAGAAATATATGTACAACCATTGGAACATACCGAGGGCAACAATGACAGCAAAAATACACACACACATTACCTCACTTTTCAAACACCTTCGCCATCCTATTGTCCATCGTTTGAAACGAAGATGTTTCTTGAGATGGCCGACCGGTGAGCTCAGGTTGTGGGGAAGGTCCGTCGATCTGAAATGGTGCTTGAGAAAGTTACTCGAAAGAGAGGAAAAAAAAACCGTACAAAAAACTTATTTTCCCATCATTCGATTGGTTGTATTCTTGTCGGGCGCGTCGACAAAAACCAGTCCAGTCCGCCAAATCACCATCGCCGCTCATGAGTTCACGGTTTTGTTAGGTGATTTTGAATCCTTAACGCATTTCTTTTCCTTTTTTTTTTGTCGCTCATTATTACGTGGAGGCCTCTTTGCACTTCAAACCCGATTCCGAACAGTAGGGTTTGTGCTGCGGCGCGTCAAATTTTCGTTGGTAATGATTTATACAAATTCCTGAGGTGGTGAAATGGAGGCGCAAGCAATTGGAGACGAGAGTAATGGGGAGGAACCGTTCAGTCTTCGCCCGTCCAAAGTACAGCTCTATTTTCTGGACCATTTACAAACTCATCAGCGGTAATGTATTGCACCGTGGTAGATGGTATTGACTCTTCCATTTTGACTTTTCTTCCACCGAGGTTTTCTTTTCCTCCTCAGCGCAACGGCGTGGAGGATTGAAACTGTTGCAACGACCGTCGAATGCCAGCGATGGTATTTTAGTTTTTTGCTTTTCTTCTTGCTTCGTATGCTGAGACGAATCCGTCCGTGGGTGACGAAATGCCTCCCTCGGTCCAGTTGCCTTCCCTCTGGCCTGTTCGGTCGGTTGAGGAGCAGCTGGGAGTTCGTGAGATGGGAGTGATCAGGCAGCAACTCATCGAACGCGAGATTGGGAGATCGTAAATTTAGTTATCATAATATACGTCAAGTTAACTTTAAACGAAGGCCCGTTTGAAGTGACGCTGAAGATGCCAACGATCTTTGACGGTGGGGGAGAATGGTTGTTGGTGTGGTGTTCGTCTTTTCAATTGGAAGGGGCTCCAATCTTAGGGGGGGAGGGAGGGAGGCAAAACGAGCCGTGAAGAGCGAGGCAACAAAGAAAAAGTGGAAAATCATTCCAAATTGCCGAAGAGTAGCTGCTCGTTTGGTGGCGTTTTATTGCGTGCGGGATGCGCTTCGGATCGTTCCGGAGTCGAAATCGATTATTTCACGCCACTGGGCGACATGGAATGAGGCCTGGGGACACACACATACACAGTTCACTCTCATAGGGTTGCGTTGAAGTCCCCATCGCCAGCCGCGATGGGTGACATTTAATGACGGGTGTCTTTTGGGAGTCGTTTGGACAGGGACGGTGAACGAATGGGCCAAGTGGAACTGAATTAAATGAAGAGCATCAATCGTCTTCATAAACCATCCAAAAACGCCCACGAACCACATGCACAACTATACACAAACACACCGATATTCTCAGGCACTTGTTGTCACTTTCAGCACTGGACAGCAGAAGGGTTGAGAAAGTGGTTAAATCGTAATGAATTGGTTTGGAAAGCTTTCCCTCAGGAAAACATTTTCGGTCCGTTTTCAAGAATGCCTTTCAAGAAAAGGTGCAGCTTTCGAGTTAATGTAACTACACACTAAAAGGAAACTGTAGCGTAAAATAAAAATTTGGTTGAAAATTGATACATTGGCTCTCAGTTTTTTTTTTTCATTTGAATAACCTATGAATGAATTTTACTTATAACCATTGGAAATTCTCACTCCTTTCCATACATCAATGAACCTCCAGAGCATCGGATCCGAAAAACAATCGATTTTCCCACTTCCATTGGCTACGTTTAATTTCAATTGAAGCGTTTAGATTTCCAGCGAACAGCATAATAACTTCAGCTGTTTTTTTTTTGTCCTTCGCAATCGATCCCCCGAAACCGGTCATTCAAACACCAACCCGAGAGTGGAAAAAAGAAACTTGCCCGTGGCGTGGCAATCTGACCACAACAGCGGATCACCGACGGTACTTTGGCAACGCTCGGTGTACACGTTCTGCCTTTTTTTCCCGCAAATACCTCACTGTTTTGGTTCTAGTTTCACTCGCCGGAAAACGTTACTTCTGGCTCGGGGTGTTTGCAGACGATTGCTTCACTATAGTGCACCTTCGCCGAAACATGCCCTGGGATCATGTTTCCGCGTTTCCGCGGGGGGATTTTTCGAGTAATTTCTTCGCTTCTTGACGCTTTTCCTTGCGTCCGTCATTATGTTCACACGGTTGCGCTGGTTGAATGGAAAACCCGCCCAAACGTGTAAGCATCGGAGAGCTTAGAGTTTCTGCAAACGGCTTTCCAGCGGCAGCGTGTTCCCAGAAGATCTCAGTAAGGAATTGTCCTTCCGCTCAAGCTAATAATGTTGATAATTATGCAAAATGTAAAACATTACTCTCATTCTCTTACGGCTGTTTCAAACCTCCCCCCCAGTATTACAAGCGATGGGTATGCTCAAAACCCACCCAAGCAAAACGCCCACGAAACGGAAAATGGCAAGCAAACCGATGCTGCTGCGTCTGCCCATCAGGGCGTCGGGCGGAGGAAAAGGTGTCTCCTAATTTAGCAGTTGTCTTTTTAATGCCGCTACTTATGGTCCCCAAGAGCCAACGGGGCGAGCCGCTCGGAATGAATCTTTCAACAAACTACACAAAACAAGTGTACCACTTGTAAAATGGGAAAAGTTTGTGCGATCCTCTCGTTTCGACGAGACGACGTTTTTCTCCGGACGCTCGTTGGCTTCCAGTCTGTTTCATTAATATTTCCCCGGTGAACTGTGAACTTTCGGGGACATCGGAGCTTATACGAGGGTGTGATTAATATCCTTGGCCCCGAGCTGTGTGGAATGTTGCGAAGAAAACTTTCCTCTCGGTGAGGCTTAAATTAAAAACGCCGGGATGGTTTGAAGTCGTGCAAGAATATTTCAACCACCAAGAATTATTCCACTCTCCGCAGCCTGCGTTTATGCAAAACATCGGTGAGGGTAAATGATTTGACTACGTAAAGAATTATTACCAAGCATCTTCCCGGATGGTAAACCTTCGTTTGTGTACTCAACAAAGTATGCGGATTATTTCTTATACATGATGAAAATCTGGCCGGTGTTCGTTCCTTGCCTGCTTTGAAGGGAAATCATTTTTTCCATGATCCAACATCGGATTAGTGACACAAAATCTTTCCAAAACTCGATTGCGCAACACAAACAACTAATGAAAAACCTCACGGTTACGTGACGTTGATTAATCATTGAAAAAACAATCGTCGAAACTCAGATAACAATTTTAATTAACACCATCGTTTTCGCGATAACCTGACGAGAGAAAAAAAACTGAAACTGGGTGACGATGATGATTGAAACGGTGATGCCAAAATTTTCAATCGTTAGCGTTTAGGATTTACCAACTCCTTCAACTAGATGCTGCTTAAAAGTCGCGCTCTGATTATGTAGCACAATTTTCCAAATCCCCACCATTTCCCAATCT
This sequence comes from Anopheles atroparvus, assembly GCA_914969975.1. Taxonomy (NCBI): domain Eukaryota; kingdom Metazoa; phylum Arthropoda; class Insecta; order Diptera; family Culicidae; genus Anopheles; species Anopheles atroparvus. The sequence continues at coordinate 14,833,602 of CAJZCY010000002.1, forward strand.
GTTACGAGCTCGTTTCTTTGCAAAAAAGTTTGAGCTTGTTTTGCAAAATCGCCCAATTGCAATGATTATCATTTCGTTGAAGCAAAATAGTGGCACAGAAGAAAAAGTACTCATTAAATATTGCCTGAATAGACTGAAACGTTTTCCCATTATCTGTGTTACTAAAGTAATGCTTTCTTGGTTAGAATGTTATGTCACAGAGTTTATTCCAAGATAATAGGCTTTTCCTTCATTGAAACATAATTGAAGAATCATCTTGAAAAACATTGGCCGTTATTATTTTTCAGTCTTTACATTAGAAAAGTCCTATATCTTCCACTTTTCTAGCCAAGCTTCCCTACGAAATCAACAGCATAAATCAGCGCAGGAATGTTTGGTCTTTTATTCCCAATCATTTCCTTTTCGTGGCGGTTCATTGATAAAATATTTCCAAAAAAAAATTTACCGCAATCTTTGGAAGGAATGCTTCAAAAATCCGACGAGGGAACCTACGTGCTCCTAAGGGTCCGCTCACATCCACACACTACTATTCCGGTCACGTTCGCGAACAATGGTGACTAAGAACCCATTTTCATCACTCGAGTGCCGACGATGGCGCCGAAGGACATTTCATCGTATCGATCCAACGTGGAACCGCCGTCCTCTTCCTTTACCTTTCAGCCCACCGAAGCCCGGCAAATCCCCATTGCAATTGGTTCACTTTAAAGCTTGACTTTTGGTGACGTCTTTTATTTTCGCCTCTCAACAGTAAAGATGGAGAACAGTAAGGGAAAAAAGAAGTTTTCTTGTTAAGTCAGAAGAACAAGCAAGGGAAAAATTATCATTGAAAGATGTTTTAAACCCAGCCACCAACTGTAAGTAAAATATACCCAAACCAAACCATACTGTGAAGAAAAATCCTTGCACACTCACACACACTCTTTGATACGAAAATGGTTCAACGCTTCGCCCGGTTTCGAAGATGCAGAACACAAAAAAGGAACTTCGCTTCGTTCGCCTGGAGGCTGGAAAAAATCAATACTTTTCAACTCCCACGGTGGCTTTTTGTCGCGGCGTCAATTTTCTGCCATTTTGACAAAAGAACAAAAAACCGAAGCACACCCAGAACCGATTGCGAACCGAAAGCGCTTTGCAGGCAGACACACGCACAAGGGCAAAAAAAAAACAGCACGCTTCGTTAAAATGAACTTGAGGCTCGTGAATATGTTTTACCACCCCCTTCCATGCTGGTCTCCTCCCAGCATACTCCCTCAGGTGATGATCTTTCCAGCGTTGTGTGCAGCATCCGCCACACCCCCCCCCCCTCCTTTGTCTGCCATTCCTTGCATGGTTCCTTGCCACTCACACACAATCGAGTCAACTACAACATTCGCGAGACGAGCTTAAACGGTTTCTGCGCTTCGGCATCGTCAATGGAGCCTTTCGAGATGGCTGTTCTTGCCTAGTTGAAGTTCGCTCGCTTTTTGCTTGACGCATTTTCCCGCAATTGTGCTGCTCTTTTTTCTCGTCGCTTCTAAACTGCTCCCCCGAGGAGCGAAAGGAGAGATGAAGATCATTCACAGGGTGGGTTTGGTTTGAGGAGCACAACGTTTTACACGGCCTGAAAGTGGATCCTCCCAGTGCGAGTTGTTGCAAAGATTTTTCCTTCCCTGGCACTGGTTTACTGAATTTTCATTTCCATGCTCCACACCAAAAAAGATGTTGGCACACGAGGGCTCTCGTGAATTTCTTTGGCTTTCATCGCAGCCTTAGAGGTTCCTATTTTCCCCGGAGTACGATAAGAATTGATTATACGATTTATTGCAGTACCCGGAGGTTTACAACAACCCTGCTCTTTTCGGTGTGATTTATAGTATTGAATTGTTGCATAAACCATTTGTGAGGTTGCCTCGAGCTCATGTAAATGGAGTCAGACCACGTGGATTGAATTTGATGTGTTTTCTTCGCACTTTTTACCACGTAAACTTCCCGATTCACCCACGTACGAACTTACCTGGGCAGAAGGCGAGCCTCGGAAGGGAAAATGTGACATGGTTTTCTCTTCACCTGCAACTGCAAAGCCGCTAGAACGCCGTTCTCCTATCACTGTCTCGATCATTCACCGGTATTTTTAGGTATCACTTGCGCTTGGGAGTATTTTTTTGTTTTGCTTTTGGTTTGTCGGGCGATTCTTCCCACGACCGGGTTTTCGAAGGTTTTGGCTATCAAGCACCTGATATTCGTTTTCTTTCAATCAATTAGGAGCGGCCGAGGGCACGCTGGACACCAACCATCTGCACGGGGAACCCTTGGAACTTCACCCTCTGATTGCACCGATTCGATTGGACACACACATTTTGGTTGATACTTGTTTCTTTTTTTACACACAACCACTCGATCGTTTCTTCGTTCTTCGTTGACAGTGAGCGCAATTATTCGGCATCTGCGCAGGAAATCAAATTTTTTTCACCTAATCACGATCAGTATGTTTCAGTACACAGGTAGAGTAATCCACCTTTGTTTTCGGATGGCTTCGTGAACAATTCTTACTGCTCGGGAAATACACTGCAGCACTACTTGATCGATGCAGCACGGCTTGTTGACTCCAGCCGATCGTTTTCACAATAACACCGCCGCTAATAGATCAGCTTCCTTCAATCACCCAGAAACGGTTTGCACTAAGACGATTGCGATTTCGAGATGCATCTACCGAACGGGAGGAAATGTTACACTATGTGTTAATCTTTGCTTGTTTCGCACTCTAAAGGCCAAATGTATTTCGTGTTTGTGTTGTTTGGTTTTTCGCGGTTCACAAAACTTGCGCGATCGCTTCCGTTTCGCACCGATATTTCGTTGGAATAACTGACGCCACAGATCACGCCCGGACTCTTCCCGGCGCAAAATCCCGCAAAACCGAACGAAAACATAAATCAAACTCGGCCAAATCTCAGCTGCGCGGCGTATCAATCCGGACACCAACCGTCATCGCAGACACATGATTTGCCCCCCGGAAAAGCGTGTACGCGCTTGGCAGTTGGTCGCGGTTTAATCACTTGCCCACGCTGGGGCACGACGGTCCACTTCCAGCGGCGGAGATGGCGAGATTCGCGTCCGACAAAATCACGACACACGCTGAGCAGTGACGACGAGGACGAAGACGAACAAGACGTGCGCTATGATGATGAAATGCAAAGTGCGATCCTACGACGGCCGGCCTGAGCACACCTGAAGCCGGGTCGGGCGGCAATATAGGGCCCGCTTCTACCAGCTACCAGGGCGAGTGCGAGCGAGAAGGAGCAGAAGGGGGCGCGAACGCGGGTGGCGACGGCGACGGAGCGCGAGTAGAAGGTGTAAACGCGGCGTGGCGGAGGTGGCTTTTGCGCTCTCGTCGATTGCGTTACGGCACACGGCGGCACGACACTACACACCGCACTCGGTATTGCAACTGATCGTGGCTCGCGGACGCCGGAGCAAGAGGACTGCGTGTGCCGTACGTGTGCGCTGACGGCACCAACACCAACACCGCTGCCGTGGCAGCGAAGAAACGTACGTACGGAGCGATGAATAAAAGAGGACGAGACGAACCAGCGCTAGACACCTCCTCCTTATTTTTTCGTTCCCATCCAGCGTGGCGGACCCGCGGGTCGCGCCCGAGCGGCAAGAGTGCGAGCGAGAAGGAGAACGAATGGTTTCTTTTTTTCATCGCACACACACACACACACACACGCTCGAGTGCCGTCAGGAGGCAATATAAAACTGCGCTGCGACACGAACACAGTCTTTCGAACCGGTTGCGTTGCCGCGTTTGCGCGAGAGCGAGTAAGCAAGCGATCGTGGGGGAGGGAAAGAGAGAGAAATACGTGAAGCAAAAGTAAACAACACACCGCGGTTTCGGCTTGCGTACGTGATGAAAAAAAAAGAAAAAGAAACGAAACGAAACAACGCATCCTTCATATGCAATTCGCGCTTTTGACGTTTGGCCCTTTTTTCCCCCCGTTTGTGCGTGGGTATGAGTGAGAGCAGGCGCGCGGCTTGCAAAGGGTGTGTGTGCGTGACTGTGTTGGTAGAGCAATTGCGTGTAGGTACGCTTCTTTTTCGCTCCTTCGCGCAGCCCAATTTCCCCTACATTTGCTCACAGCTGTGGTGGAAAAACGGTTTAAAGGCGCGGAAAAGGTGAGAAAAAAAAACAGGACAACTCACGGCACGCAAACGTGACCGCGGGGCTCGATAAGGGGGGTAGGGGTGGAAAATGCACACAGCGCAAACGCTCGAGCGCACCAACATCAACATCGTCGATGTCGTCGAGCTCGAAGGATCGAAGTGTTCGAGGGCGAGTAGGTAAAAAAACAAAAACCCAGTAGGAAAATTCGCGCTAATGTGTGAAACGAGATGGACAGCAAGTGATACGCCGACGAGTGAGCAAAGGTTTTGCTTACTCGGTCTGCCCCGACGTATCGCCACCACTTTTCCGGGCGGACCGATTTTTCCACCTGCCTGCTGGTGCCGACTTTTCTCCGAACTCGAAAGTCAATTTTCCAACACTTCATCTACCGTCGGTTCGATGCTCGAAAACGGTTGAACTTCTTCCGAGTGGATTTTGTTTTCCACCCTTGACGAAAAAGTACTGTAACGAACTTACGGTTCAGAGCGCCAGTCAGTCCCGATAGAAATCACTCGTCGGAAAATAGACGAAACTTTGTCGGAATGCATTTTCCACTAACACGCTTTGTCGAAGATGCTTTTCTCGATCGTCCAACACCCGATAAAACACGGATGGCGTTGCTCCCGTTTGGCTTTGCGGTTTGGAAGGGGTTTGTTTTTTTTTTTTTTTTTTGGTGAACATAACCTTACATACAGTACATACGTTCACATTTGCGGGAACACGAAAAGAAGAATAAAACCGCAAGACGACATCCGGATCGGAACGAGGGAAGTTACCAGTGGCCCGGTTCGGACGGCAGCGTTTATTTATTTTCGCTCGTCCTCGGGGGGGTTTTCCTTCGGTTCGAGCATGGAACGGCCGGAGCCTTGTAATGCTCGTCCGAAGGGCGCACCCAAAAAGAGGGCCAACCGACCCCGGACGAACCACTACTAATCATTTTCTTGTAGTGGGGAAAAGATTAATGAAAATATATGTAATATAAAAATTACACCCGACTTACTACGATCGCCTCCTCGTCATGGACGCGTTTTGTTTTGCCTCTGTTTTCCATGAGTCTCGCTAGCTCTCTTTTCATCGGGCTTTCCTCCGTCTGCTTCTGCCGTATTACCGCCCCCCCGCCCCCCCTTGGTCATCTCCCTTGCACACAAATACACACCCGAGCACGCTGTGTACACACTATCTCGGGGATTATGCTGTGACGGTTTTGTTCGTCCGCTCGTTAATTTCTTCTCGTGTCGTTTTCAGTTTATTTTTTTATTTTTTGCCTGCCTGCCTTAACTGGCTTCCATTTATTTGTGCGATAGAATGAGAAGTTTTTCCTTTGTTTTTGCCTCGTTCGCGGGTCCTTTTTTCCGCCGAGGGGAGATGGCTTGTCCGTACGTTCCCGTTGTCACTGTTTCTGCGTTGGATGCCAGTTTTAATCCACGGTCCGATTTGCTCACCCAAAAGAGTGCCATCTTTTTTCTCACCTTTGTCGGCTCTGTCCCCTTCGTACTCATTGTGCGCTGGTTTGCTCTTTCTCTTCGTGGTCTCTTCTAAGTAGATGAGCCTTATTGCCTTTTTATTTAAATAAAAAAAAAGCAGGATAACCTCCTCGCGCTTACACAGGACAAAGGAAAAAGGGGTGTGCAAAACGAAACGACAGAGACAGCGAAGCAGAACTCGCTTGGGTTGGGTTTTGGTTGGTCTTTGTTATTAATGTTGGATGTATTTATTTTTGTTGTGCGCTGTTTTCGGGCGTTTTAATGGAGACCGAAACCCTGACGGAAAACGATGGTTTTAACGATGAGAGATTATTTACAGAACAACTTTTGATCGTGTTCTTGGTTTGGTGATTTCCCACCTCCCCTGTATCGTCTCTCGCAACAGTGCGGCTTCGCTCGAGGTCAAAGACGGAATTTAATCACATCTACTAAATACCCACATTAGTACGATTTCGAAGCCAACACTCGTTCACATTTCGGGTACAAGTTTGTTTGTTAAAGTCTATTTTCCACCTTTTCGCCAGCGCTTTCGTGTTAAGTCACGAGAAAACCGTTGGATAAATATATAATTGAAATAGAAGCTGACAAATCTCCAACCACAATTACCGACGGCTTGGGTGAGGTAAAAGGGAGCGAAGTGTATTGCTGTGTATTTATTTAAAAATTTAAATATTTTTCATTTAATAAATATTTTCATTTATGGTACCTTTAAAGCCCTAAATTTCATTTAAAACCGACGCTCATTGGAAAGCTACATATAACATCAAAACTATTAAATCTTGCTAACCTTAACCTTACCTAAAATTGTTATTTTCAGTATTTGTTAAAATCATTTTAAGAATGCAAACGAAAATTCAAATAGCCTATTATTTTAAAAATAGAAAAAGTTTCATGTCTATCTTAATTCATGCCTATTTAAAAGCAACCACAAATATGCTGAATTTTTATTTGGTTTGGTGTTACTTTAAAAATATTGAACCAATACGGATCGACAACGAAACATGTGTTCAACCACACTCATCTGCAGGTGTTCGACAGTACATGCACGACTAAATATAGATTGGGCTTAAAAAAGAAAAACCATAAACGAATCTATAACATATTTCACGGCTAATGTCGGTGGTACCGATGTTACCAATTACTATCTGACGTATTTCGCATTTCATTTGTTTCTCACATGCTGTTAATTCATTTATTTGTTTTCTCCTTCCCTCACCAGCGGCGAATGAGCAGTGAGCCGCCAGCTGCGTTCCCAAGGTCCAGGCTAGCTCGTATCTAATAAACAACATCGATACGGTTGGCATGTAACAATGTTTCACCGTTAAAATACGTTCCTGTCGTGCATTACGATGGACCCGGTTGCGTGTGTGTGTTTAGTTTCGGTTCATCCAATCGATGGTTTATCATTCGGTCGAGAACCCGGTCCTGGCTCGGTGTCTTTCAGCGGTTTTAATGATATGGGAAAAGAGAGGATGCAAAAAAAAAAGCGAAACACAACCCACATGCATAAAAAAGAGGCGACAAAAAAAAAACACAAACACAGCCGCCGAACGAAAGCCGGACCGAAAAATTTGCCGGCAGCAAGTTCATCAGCCAATCGGGCAACATAGGCCGACCTTAGGCTGGGATGGCAGGGTACGCTTGCAGGAGGGGAGCGGGTGCGCATAGTAATTTGCATAAAATCGACCTTCGCCGGTGCACTTTAAAATAATCGAAACCAATGCGTGCCAATCATCGAGCGGCGGCCGGTGTTTTTTTTTTTGTTGGTTCGATGCTCAAAGTGCAGTTCGCTGCCGGCGTGTGAACACGAACACGATTTCGCGACACATTAAACGAACGCCGCGGACATACCGAAACAGGCGGGCAGACCGGACGAGGAAGGTGCAAAAAAGTGGCAAACACTTTTACGAACCAAGTGCCAGCACACATACACGCCACCGTAGGCTCCGTTGGGCCACGTCTAGCCACGAAGCCAGCGTCCCCCAGGGCCGCCCCGTACGGGAGGTACGTGCAAAGAGCGTAAAAGCTTTAGGCAAACAACAAGAAACAAATTTTAAATTCTAATTCCTATTCATTTGTAAACTCGCCGGCCCCGCGGTGTCTCCATCTCCGTCTCGCTGTCCGCTGGCTAAAGGTAAAGGTCCGCCAGGTCAGACGCGACTGCTGGCGAGAACTCACACCAGTGGCGAGCTTCACCTGTGCGTCCCTTGTCTCACCCGGTCCATGGTTCGGACGGGCAGGCAGGCAGCACGGCGGCACCATTTGTTACGTGGTACAACATAAACATTTTATTCTAATACGTGTGTAACACCTCGCGCAACCATCCATCCCCCCCGGTTGGCTCATGGGCACGTCCCGGCGTTGGCACCTTCCTTCCGTTGGCCAATCCGTCGTTGAAGTGGACCTTGCAGCACTACTAGTTTACAGTGGCGAAATGGACTTGAGGGGCCGGCTAGCAAAGTAGCCTTCCAGCCCGTGGGCCGTGTCGTGGAAGAAGCATATATTTACGCAGCACTTCATCAACAAGCAAGGGGGCTGGCCGGTCGACACGGTGAACAAGTCGAACGAGGAAAGTTTTTGCATCACCACCACCATCCCCATCATCACGACACTACGATATCCGGTTTTGCGAGATCGTTTGGGACGCGTAGAGATGGATGGTAAGCTCGGCCGAAAGGGGGAAGGGACGAAAAGAATGGAATCAATTTGTTCTGTTGCTCGAGCGAAGAAATCTTAGAAGGCAACTTCATTGGGTCCTACAGTTTGTCCCACATTGCATACCTAGATGGCATTTAGTTTAAATTGGTTCAGTATTCTTGGCAATTAAATTACTTCATTAAATTTAACATGGTTCAAATCAATTACCCTTCTTAAAGGATATTTTATGGTCATATTCTTTTTCTTCATCCGTCTAGAATGCTGCTCTTCAAGATCAATTTTTCAACTTCAACAATACTTTAAAATTCGGAACTGATAAACATTACTTTAAATGGTTCTGCTGTGCGCTCATGACTTGTGATAAATGACAAGATTAAACTCAAAAGAAATACTCTACTACAAATTAGCAAAGGCGGGAATATAAGATTTCCAACTGTTCGACATAATCCCATTGTGCTTCGTCAATTTATTTCTAGTTCAGTTGAATCGTCCGGTCATCCAATCGTTCGTAGGTTGTTTTCACGCCCCTTCATTTAGCCTACCACAAATTGTGATTTTCCAATGCAGCACGGAAGTCCGAGGTAGAAAGAGATATTGTGCTGGAAAGGAGGGGTGAAGAAGTTAGATGTTAGTTAGTTGTCATTTTGAGCAATTTTACAACGGACAAAACGATACCTTTTAAATGTCCCACAACTTCCTACTCTCCCATTTCTGGATCTCATCCTTTCCCTTTTCTCACAGATTTTCATTTGCCCCTGGCTAGTTTGGCATGCTAAAGTTTGCACAATCGTTCCACCATTTCAGATGGGCCTATTGCGGAACGGAAAATTGGGCACTCCCAACCAGAGGCCTTTGGAAACTATCGCCATTTTGACACCAGCAAACTAACGCTTAAAACAAACGCGTGATGACCAGCACAAGCACAGCGAGGGTAGGTACGGAATGGGAAGCTAGGACAATGAATTTAGAAAAGGTTAAAATCATCCGAACGAGCTCCAACGGGACGCGCCTGCTTACATCGTGACCTTTTGGGAAGGAATCGTTAGAAGCTGGGCTCCGGGAAAAGCCATCACGACGCCGATGGAGACGACAACGATTGGCCACGGAAAATCCTCAATTTCATGCCACCGTGAGCAATAGTCGGCAACGTTACATGACGCAAATAATAAGCGCTCGGGCCGGTTGGAATCCTTGGGTGGTGGTTACACGGTGCTGTTTTGTCGGTGAGCCCTTGTCGCCCGTTCTGGGGTGTCATTTAAGATGACAGTTGGGAGAGAGCTCACCAGTTTACCCCTTTTTCGGGATGGTTCAAACACACGTCGCACGCGGCAGTCAAATCGGCATAAAAAGCTAAAAGCATTAAGTTGTACCATCGTCATCAACATTAAAGAGCGCGTCCCGGCCGAGAAGTTTGACAGCATCGTGGGCCTGGGCAGGGCGACGTCGTGTCTTGAGGCTCCGGCTTTCGATGTCGGCCGATTTGAGGGGGCTTTAATTTGATGAGGCGAACGTGAGACACAAATTCGACCAACAACACCGGGCGCATCGAAAGAAGCGAAAAAAAAACAACAGGAACAAAACGAAACCGACATCCATACAACATACGTCCATAACACTCTCGGCAGCAAACGACAGAACAGACACTCCGGTTTCTGGACGCACTCATTAACCACCGACGACCGCAGCCGAGAGTTCTGGCGAGAACGGCTGCCCCGTTTCACGAGCATGAAATTCGTTTAGTTTCGTTTGAATTAAAAACATGGCCCCAGCGTCTATTATCAATTTACTTTTTTACGATTATTTTATTCGCCTTTATTATCGTCGTTACTGCTTCCCGCACACACAGGCACACATTCGGTGGCACACACGATGCCGGGCACCGCTCACATCAGCAAATGGTAACGAGAATGTTTAATGTTCTGCTCGAATGGATTGAAAAGTTACCCACTGATGCTGAAGGCATCAAATGGATGCTCATTACAAGAGGATTATATTTCTCTTAGGTATTAAAACAGTCTCCTGCATGCAAAACCTTGCACAGATTGTTTAAATGTTTTAAATAAGGGATACAACAGTTATTTTCGGGAGGTTCGGGATAGCCAAGTGCGTACGCCGGTACGAAAATGACCCAGGATGACGTGGGTACGAATCCAGATCGGACCTCATCCGGTACGAAGAACTGACAATAAACGTACGTGAACATCTGTAAACCATCTTTAATCTACTGAGCATCTCTGTTATACTGTTAGAACATTTAACTGCATCTTAAATTTACTGTTAGGTTTCAATGAAAACTTAAGTTAGAGGTACCATGACGATTTATGTAAGTTAAAATAAGATTTTTGTTTTAACTTCTAAGTGATTTAGCTGTAAAAATAGAAACTCCATTTATTGAGGCAACTTTTCAACTGTCGATACCAACAGATACATACAAGCGTTCCATTTCATTACTTCCACTTTGGAAAAAGGATGGAAGCAGCGCGGTGGGAGCGGCTTCTAAACACGATAGAAACGAGCTTACCAAATTTAAAGAAGTGGCCCTTATGTGAAATGGGAAAGAAACAAAGAAAGAGGGAAACAACACACAGAAACAACACAGAAGTGAACATTCAATGAAAACCAAAACCATTTCATTAAACTTGGAACCTCACTGTCCGCGCGGTTGGCTCGCGGCTCTTTGTCTTTTACCGGGGGCGCGTTTCACCCATTTCTTTTTTCTTCGTTTTCGATTAGAGAGTTTTCTTTTCTGTTCTTTATGTGTGTACGCGGCGTTGTTTCTTCCCGAGGCGGCATCCTTTTTAACTACCGCTGGCCACCGCCACGCCGCGTGCCGAACCGTCCAGTTGGCGGTTCCCGTTTCTTGGATCCCGAAGCTCGCCCTCGCCTAATCTCGTCATGGTGTGCGCTTCCCCAGCGGTGGTAGAACGGTCGGAATGGGTCATGTTATTTGAAACCCTTCTGGTGGGTGAACCCCTGAGGTCCGGGGTCGGGGAACCGGGGAGGCCATCAACTTGAAAAACCATCCCGGGGCCGAAGTACCGAAGGGATGATGAGATTTTTATTTTCCTTGAGGAAGGGCTTAATTTTTGAATAATGCCATAAATTCGCTTGCTAATTTAGAAGAGGCTTTCATTTTGATGCTTGAACGACGGCTCGATGGCAAATTTAGGTGCATTTCACTAAAAGTTATTGCGCCACAGACTCATTCTGCTGTGTTTTATTCTCGTCTAGGGGCTGGCTCAATTCTGCTTTGATTTACACATTTAACTCAATGGTTTCCCAAATGGATGTAACGGAAAGAATGGTTCGAGAAACTGCACGTTCTTATCGTCTCCAGAAGAGATGAAGCAGAAGTAGATTAAATCATGCTGGACCGTACTAAAAAAAATGTATGTATACATTTTCGTTTACAAAAAACAGTAGTTCCGATTCTCGATTTTGTGCGTTTTATGACTGTTGCATTTGCTCTTACGACAAAATTTTCTAGTCTCGTAAACTATAAAATTGAACTCAACAAGTTATCGCTATACCACCAGCAGAATCATAGAAGACAGATTGCTTAAATTAATTGATCGAATGAGATTAACAACGGCCGGCGCAGACCCACACACACACACACACACCAATGGGAAAGCAGTGAGCAGCAAGAAGCCATCTTTTTTAGTTTTAAATTGCCCGTATCTTGGCGACGTTCGGCGTTCCATCGACACCAGAGCGTAGTTGGATCCAATCGGTTAACCCGTATCTAGTCCTGATAATCCTCCCGATAGACACAATGCAAAAGAGATAGGAAAACAGCCGGCGGGAACGTGAGCATGAGACAGACCGAGGGGGGAATGGTTAAGATGGAGAAGACATTCATGCTTCTGACACACGGACGTCGAACATTTTCAGTTCATTAGTTCAGCGAAAGCCGCGGGTTGCGCGGGCTTCGACGACGATGACGAAGAGTGACAAATTGATCTAGGTATATCTAATGGGATTAGCAGGCCGAAAACAGAAACACACACACAGACGAAGCGAAGGCTGCGTTTCAAGATCAGCTTCGCGCGCGAGCTCCGTTTATTGTCGCGAGACGATTAATTTGTTTTATAATTTCCGCTTCCCGTCCCGTTTCGTCGCATCGGTTGCTTTTTCGGTGCGATTTCCTCGGACGGTCATCGGTGGGCGCCGAAATGGGTTCCTTTTTTGCATAATAGTGCTAGCCCGTTCGACAAACGGGGAAGGATGGAGTTAAAACGGAGAACATAGTCTTCCAGCCGGACTAATGGACCGGTCAGTCAGTTTGGCGATGGGAAGATCATTTGGATGTCGGATTAGTGCGTATAGACTCTAATTTGGTTAGAAGCAACATCAAACCCATCGAAGCGAGTCTATTATTCTTATCTCTGAGTGTAGGCTACTATTGGCGAGGGAGAGCGAAGTGGCGGAAATTGGATTCTGCGTAACTCTTAAGTAGAATGAACAGATATTACGAAGGATCCAACACGGGATAACATTAATAAAGTAGATTACTTTCAGACGATGGTATATCATTACAGCGCATCTGAAGGAGTGCATCACGCTTTTTCGTGATTGTTCAACCGAGTAACAAAACCCTCATTTCTGCTGAAAACAGAAAAAGAATGTTGAATTTCTGAATCGAATTTCATAAATTTATGTAGATAAGACGGGCAATCAATAACATTTATATGCGTCAAGCTCAACCGCTTCTTTCTGTTCTCGGTATCATTGCTTTTTATCGATTAAATTTTACTTGAGATCTGCACAATAATTTGAGACTTTTAAAAATGCGGAATATGTTTTGTGAAAAATGTTATTAAATTTATCAGCACCCTTCAATTTTTCATTCAAGTCATTTAAGACTAATGATGTTTGAAGTTTTAATTTCGTTTTAAAGTTTTTAAGATCTATTTTTGTTGTGGCCGTGTGTTTGTAGGTATAATATGAAAAATTCAGATTTGAAGCAGTTTATATCTGAGAGCGATGCGTTGTCCATCGATCATTTGCTCAACCGAGTGTAGCTAGCAACAATTAGTGCTGCCCTGGAATCACATCAGTTGTTCGCTCTTTAAAAAGAGAGAATTTTATTTAAACCCTACCTAAACCTTTTTCTTGTTATCAGCTTACCTAAAAAGTTACTCGGCAATACGCAACGGCTCTCGATACTAATCAACTCTGCTTTCAGCTGGATCGTTAACGGTATCGACGTTGCAACATCCATTAGCACCTCTTATGCCCACAGATTAGAGAGAGAGAGAGAAAAAAAGAAACTCAACGCAATGAGGTTCTGCTTTTCGAGCAAATTAGTTTACAAACCACTTGATCGAGCATTTGGCTGAACGCAGACGAACTGTTAGCGCCGAATTACGAAACATTTATGCTGCATGGTAATGCAGGGAGTAAAACCGGAAAAAAATAAGTCATAAATATTTGGAAACTTGAAGATGGCACTGGCGCGATCTCAATTTTCACATCTTGTCAATTAGTGCGATTATTCAAATGCCCTCGACACGCACCGATTAGGTTGCGTTACCGGTTGAGGCATAGGAGTGCATTAACAGGTGCGATGAAGTCTTCACGTTGGTTTATGATGGTTTTCTAATGTGTCTCAATCCGGTGATCTGATTTGTGCTTGTGTTCGATCTCGTTTGTTTCGGCTGTTGTTTCCCGCCGGAGATGAGTAGGTTTGGACGGTTTGTGAACCGAAAAATGGGGCGATTTTCCGCTTTCACGACCATGGTGCGCTATGATTGGAGCCGCTTTGTTTATTAGAGGCTTGAATAAACTAATTCTACTTGCCCGACCGTAAGTCAACCACGTCCGAAGAAGTTAATTACTTTCTGTAAAGTAAAGCAAAAGCTCGCCTTGGGTGAAGCACATTGCGCACGGAACAACTAAGCACGGATCGTGACTTAACAGATAGCGAGAAATGGGTGCATAGGACGAGCATTTACAATCCAAATGAGCCTCCCCCTCGACAGCCCTCAACCTCCCATTAGCACCGATGGACTGATAAGTATAATTGATTAATGTACTCCATTCCGAAAGCATGCAGCTCCCAAAAACCAAGGGGAATTTTGACTCGGCTTTCCCGACCAGCCCGCACCTTCATTCGATCAAAGTTCAGCGGTTGATGAAGTTTAATTTTTCTTCCAAAGCGGTTACCCTACTGCCTTGGCACACCACCCGGAAGGGTGCCTGTCAACTTCTTATGAGACCATTTCTTTTGCGCCTCAGCCTAATTTCCTTTACAGCTGGATAGAATCCTGCTTAACGACAATCGGAGAGTTTGCTAGCGAAAGTGCGATGGAAGAAGGGGGAGAAAAGAAAAACAAAGTTGTGCGTTGGCTCATAAATATCGATCCACCACTTGACGCATTTTCCGCTTCTATAATTACACTCAAGTGAGCGAGAAGGGGCGGTACGAGGCGCGGGGGGGGGGGGGGGGATCAGGGAAAATCGTAAAACGAAAGAAACAAGCGGAAGATGTCCAGGCAGAACAGAAGTACTCGGGCCAGTAATAGGTCCTTGCCCTTTTACCGCGAACGTCGACGTTGGTGCGCTGTGTTTTAATTAATTCTAAGCTTTCTCCGGCTTTTCTTTCCCTTCTCTCCGGGTTCGTCCTACCCTTCGGAGGATCCCGCGAGAGTTAATGTGTTCCGTTTCTTTCCTGTTCTATCTAATACCATTGTACAAATACAGTGTCGCGCTAATCCCCGGGCCGTTAAATCAGGTCATTCGAGGGCCTTTGCCGGCTCGCGGGGTTCAATGGCGTGTTCGTAATCGCGGCAGCTCGTGCCACAGGCAGCAGGGAAGGGGAGGCTCGTCCTGGTCCGGCAGTAAGTGGTAAATGAGTAGTACAAAGCAAGTGTAATGGAGAAGATGAGCGGAGGATATCTAGGTCGTGTTCAGGTTGATTCTTATTAACTAACCGCATAATTTGCTGGAGAAAGTCGTTAAACGATTTTATGACTGCAGTTTGGAAAACGTCCAGTAGCGGCGAAAGCTAACATTTGCATAATGAATTTTGGTGAGGTAAAGATCTACCGTTCACGCAAAGGAAATTGGTTTAGCGGGAAATTGAAATTTAATCCGATATGTTCAAATTAGGTACGGTACATTACTTTAAATGATTAAAGCTGTTTGCGCAACTTGACAATGGCATTTAAACGAACAAAAACTGAGTGTCTCTTTTGAAAAGAATCGGCGCTAAGATTTAATCTCGGAGGACATGAAAAAAAACAACAAACGCTCCAAGGGCAAAATAAAACTGCAAGCGCAATAATATCAAAATTTACATCGCATTATAACTCTGTTCGACAAATTTTCAGCCAAAGTTTCCCGGGGGGAAAGAAATAGTGTTACTCATTCGTCGGTTCACAGTTGTCTACCGTCTCAACCATTTTTTTCCAACCTCATCGGGCACATGCCTCACCCCAGAACCTTCCAGTTCAACGATCCTGGTGGAGCCATCTTTGAAAATGTGCCCAGCAGCACGCAGCGACAAGTGACAACCGCCCACTTTGGCCGTGGCTGGGTGTGCGATATGCTGCGCTGTCGTAGTGGGAGTACCAATAAACACAGGGAGAGAAGAAAAAAAAAGAAAGATCCGCCAGCAAGTATATGTAGCTCACGAACTCCCCCTCGCGACCATCCGTGTGGCTTTGTTTGCAGGACCCGTGTAAAATAAGTAAAAGCTTACGTGCTACAGCAAAAGGAAAATGTTCCCGCTCCGACAACGGCGGGTTAAATGGCGAGCGAATGGAGCGAAGCATAAGGAAAACCGAGAGAAAAATAAAATAAAAATCCCTCAGCTAGAGAGGGGGAAAAACAGGAAGAGGCATTACAGGACGGGTCCCTCTCGTGACCACCCTGCATGAAGTCCGTAGTTCCCTTCGACTGCGACATACTATGCTAGCAGCAGCAACTGAACGCCCTGAACTCTATTAATATGAACATTTGTCGGTGTACAAATACAAATGTACTTAACTTCTGTTCCGAGCCGTTGTCAGTCGCCACCGCAGGCCAAACTCGCCAAGCTACACACCGTCGTCGTCGTCGTCGTCATCGTCGTCGTGGTCAGTTTCCCGACCAACGAAAAGCCCCCCAGGTTCACCCTGCTGTACGGATAAGGGTGTCCTGGGCGTGGAGGACAAGAAAGAGTGCAAGAAGAGAAAAAAAGGAAGAACCGAACCCGAAAGGCACTAAAGCTCGTTATTTACAAACGCGGCGTGTATTTTCTGTTCGGTGGCAAAGTTCGTCATGTCTTTTTCGCTCCTGCTGTTCCCTTTTTACGTTTTTTCCTTTACTTGCTGAACACTCGTTGGTTTGTCGTCTTAGCTCGCGCCGTCTTCGCTCGCTGGCGAAGGGTAGGGAAATGGAAGGGAAACCGCACGCGCTGCAAGGACACTACCGTCCCTCCTTCCCTTCAGAAAACTGCTTCTTCTCCATGGGACACTAATACATGTTGCGCCAAGGAAAGGAAAGAAAGAGACAGAATGAAATTGGTTACAGAAAATTGAACCCCCGTGAAGTGAATGGAAACTGCAAAGCTAACGGCAGGAGCAAGTATCAACGGTTACTTCAAAACGGAAGAAAAATGCATGGCTGACGTCAAGTGGAGCAGAACTGGTTTACTTTTCATTCCATCGAAGTCGAGTTTTTTTTCCAACGCTTCCCAAAGTTGGAATCCAGAATACGCGACTCCAACGGAACACCCATACCACATTCGCAGAAGTGTGTGTGATCGTCAAACCGCATTGTGCAACGCGAAGTTTGCCTTTTTTATTTTGGTCTACCGACAGTGTTTTATTTACATTTTTCCCCAGTGGTGAAAAGTGTGGTGAAAAAGGTTTAAAGTTGTCACGTCGGGACGTAATGCGACCTTCGTGGAAATGTTTGTAGCATGCCGTGAAAACTAGCTTGCTCCCTCTAACCAACGTAAATCATGGTTCTGTTGCGCTCGCTCGATGCAACCATGATGTCGCATAGCGCCGGTTTAGCGTACATTTCTCGCCTCACATTTGTGTGCGTGGAAAAAACAAACACACGACTGACACGCCTTGCGGGCGGGATTGTTTTTGAAAAAAAAAAGCAGAATCCCATTCTTGTTGGATCTTCCGGTTTGCGCAGAGTAAAGGAATGATGATGCTGCGGCGGGGGAGCTTTCCGAAGATGATGAATGATGGTTTCGCGAGATTCTCGCACCCATACCAACGTAACGGCACGCGGTTCTTAACGCGAAGGAAAAGAATAACAATAACGCCGTGCCGCTCTGCACTGTCCCTGTCCGAAGATCTTCTTCGCCATTCCGCGGTTGTGGTTTCTTGCTCGCCGTTATCGTTTTGTTTCGCGATTGCACCGCGCATCAACATTAGCTGCTCCTTTTCACTCCTGTTATCTTCTCCGTGCTTTTTTCTTCCTCGCTTTTTGTCTCAGGAAAAATAATCCTGCCTTCGGACGCGCTCGCTGATCTTTTGAGCGAGAGGGGGTAAGTTTTTTTATCTCCCTCTTCCCTCTCGCCTTTTGGGTGTATCGGTAACACGACCGGTTGTAAGTAGTAGTTGTTCTTCGTCCACGACCGTCCCCCAGTCAGTTCCGAGCAGCTAGCTAGTTCCTTTGCCATTGGTTCGCGTTCGTTTGATTTTCATCGCTGTCCTACGCTTGTTTTACAACGATTTATAATAACAGTATTCATATCATTGAATGGGGGAAAGGAGACCGGGGGGAGGCAGAGGGCGGTTTGGAGCCATATCGTTGGATCATGGTTTGTTTAACCGCAGTGAAAAAGGAGGAACATAAAAAAAGCAACACGAATAGACAGGGGAAGTTGAACTACTGGCTGAGTTTGGAGTAGGTTAAAGATTTTGAACCAGCCTTCCTGCTCAAGGCCTTCCTGTATCTTGTTGAACGCACAGGTTGGAAGGTAAAACAAGCTCGGTACAAAGAGCTAAGAAAGGGCCGAGGTTTTGTCTTGCAATCCTTCCTCACGAAGCTTTATCCCTGCTACCAATTTGCCCTCCCCGCACGATCGTTTAAGATGTTGCGGTTAAGGTGAAACAACTACTAAGGCCATTTGCCGAGAGCTGTCATTCCTCGCTTTTCCACCGGGTTTTGCCTGTTTCGTTCTACAAACGCGACCGAAGGCAAAACCCATCCCACCCAAATACTCAAGTGAAACACCGAAAAAACACACTTGCCCACGGAAGGATGAGTTTTCTTAATCAAAATTTGTAATCAGCGAAAATGGCTTTTCCACTCGCTCCATCCCTTCCCTCGGTTCTTCCCAGCGTTGTGGCAGGTTATTGTGCTGGATGCCTGTTTTTCCTTCCCACTCTTTCTAGGGTAATATTCGCACGCTCTCTCTCTCTCTCTCTTTCTCTCTCTTTCTCCTTCCCTCTTGTTGTTGCACTCTTTCGCTCCATTTTTATCTTGCTTGTCCAATAACATCGCTGCAATGTCTTCGTCTCCAGCGGGAGCTTTATGTACGCGCGTCTCCCCCAAGGCGACCCACGGAGCGCGCGCGCGTACACACACAAACACGCACACACACGTGTGGGGGTGCACCTCGACGAAAGGCCGACCGACGAAAGGCACCCCCCGTGGAAGCGATAAAAACCGAACAAAACAGGAACATAATATCTTTTTAGTTCGTACAACGCTAACAGCCACCCGCCGTCTTTTCCTCTAGCCACCCCCTCACACCTCGCCCCCCCCCCCCCCGAGGCGGTTTAAGTGTGGAACGCCAGTCGTCGAGGACGACCGCATCGTACCGCAAAAGCGTTTGTTTGTGATCGCTCGGTGGGTCTAGGGAGGTTTGGGAAGATTCCCGGGTGAAAAGCGACGGGGTTGAAGCGCCCGAGGGCGAAGGATTCGCGGTTGTACATATGTAAAGTTTGCTTTAACTGGCGTATCGAGGCAAAAACACACCATGGGTTGAAGACGCGAGGAGGGAGAGACAAGGAGTGAGAGAGAGTCCTTCGGAACACATAACACAGGCACAAGGTGGTTGTTGTAATGATGGGGAAAGAGGATTGAAAAGAAGGGTAGGAGGGATTGCGTGAATCAGGATAAACTTACAAGCGTTGTGAGGGTGAGTTTCTAGTTAGCGCCACTCGAAGCGTAACAAGCTGCGATGTAAAGGAAGATGGATCCCTCTGAAGACAAAGATAAGACAGAGGAAAACCCAAGAGACGAACAAAGAAAACGAAACGGAGGACGTTAGAAACGGAAAGCAAACAGCAACAATGATGACAGTATAAGAGAACCTAACACTGCGTAATACGTTGGTGCGTCAAATAGGTGAAATAAAAAAGCGAAATTAGTACATGTAGCAGCAAACAACCACACGAACACAACAAGGAGCTTCCTACAATGAAGGATGTTTTGGGAGGAGATGAACTTTTTCCCATTTGTGACCGTTGTTGGACACGATTGATAGTTCGGCTTTACTATGCGGCCCCAAGCAGCCGGTTTCGACGCGAGAAAAAAAACGGGGCCATTACGAAATGTTTTTTTATTTTTTTAAATTCAAAACACCTTCACTTGGATTGGACGTTGAGGAACATCTAGAACCGTATCCACAAAGGGAAAGGAAGCGGAGAAATGCTCTTGTTGCTGTCTGAACTCCACGAGTATCTTATAAGGACAGCGTTACCTGGTGGTGGGGTAATGAAGCTTCCATGGGTTGTTCGTTGATTTGATTTTGCTTTTTTTTTTTCGATATTTTGAATGTTGAAGCCGAGAGTACGATTCTTTCGATCGCAAATTCCACTTTGAAGCCGCAGTCAATTGTATGGGAGTGCTTCGTCCCCCTACTGAAGTCAAGCTGTATTATTCGTCAGGTACACGAAACGTGTGTGTTGAGATTATTTAAAAGTTTTAAATAATAAAAATCAAACGAATGATAGAATAGACCGATATTGTTGATTTTTTTGCAGCATGTATTTTTTAAGTTCTGAAATTAATATTGAACGTAGTAGATTTTTTTTTCAAATAGTAAAAATTGCATGTGCAAATCTGCTTTAAGCATATAGACAATAACTAAACAAAAAAGGCAACTAAAAGGACCTGTCTTGTTCATTAATCATTTCGTCACTCCATGCGTTTCTGTGTGTCCATTTTGTATTAAAATTATCCCCAAATGCTCCCCACATTGAATTTCTCGCATTGGAACACAGATAAAGACAGATGCGTTTGTTTGTTCAAAGTCGAAAAAGGGTGAACTCTAGCCCTTTTGCTCCCCAATTGGATTAATGATGTTTTTCTTTCTCGCTATAATTAACGTACATCCAAAACCGAGAATTTCCATTAACCAACCACTTGGGGTACACTTTTCGGATGCACCTGTTAAGCTCTCGCCTCACGCCACCGGAAATGGGTTGGGCATGTTCGTGAGCTTAGGCAGCAGAAGACCTTTTCTTATGGGCTGGGCGAAGGGGATGTCAAGTCCCTAGAATCACTTCAATCCATCAAATTGTCCTACACGCTCCAGGCCATATTCGGCTGGTCGGTTGCTGCTGGTAAAAATCCCGTATCGTACCGTAGCCCACAACGCCGGAACAGATGGAATAAATTTATAACACCAAAATTTGTCATGTTGCGTTATGTCGTTGTCGACGTCGTTGCGGCTACCGGAAGGGCCACGCATACGCTTCGAAGCAACTTTGCTTGTCCGGAGTAGTTTGCTCCAACTCCAGGCAGGGCTGGGGATAACTATCAGTAAATATCTGTCACCCACTTTGGCCCCAGTTTGTGGGGGAGTTGTTGCACCAGAGCCACTGCTCTACTTCACCGTGTCGTGTGAATGTTAGATAGTATTTTTTTTTTTACTCCTCTCCGTCGTCTACCAATCGGTGGGAGACACATTTAAACTGCCCCGAAACACGAAAATGTACTGTGCGCCCGGTGGACCGGTTCCAGGACGCTTGGAGATTTTTTGTTTCACCGGCATGAGACAAGGAGCATGTGAGCAGACGAACAGAAACCACGACGAAATCCCATAAATCCCGGTGATGCATAACGTCCTGTGAATTAGTTTAACCGAAAGAGGACGTGAAGGTGGCCGAGAGGCACAACCGGAACGGGTACGGCCGGGGTGGTTGTAAGTCGAGTCAATCGAGACGAAAACTAATTTTTTGGGGCACACTTGGGCGGGAGCGACAGTGGGAGACGGGCATTACAAGCACAAACTTAAAATTTGACACCCGGCATTTCGGCACACGGAGTGCGGAGGGAGTTTCCGGTCCGGTGCCGTGCCGAAATTTGCCAACCAGTGTTGCGTGTTGCTAACATCTTCCAGCAAAGCCTTCCTTGCTTCCCTCCACCCGCCAAGAAAACGAGCCCGCTCTTTTAGTAGCAGCGACACGAGTTCCGCAATGTTTGGAGGATGAGGATAGGCTCCTGCTCGTACCGTGATCTGTATCGCTCAGCTGGATATGTGAAAGTGTGTTCTACGGTTGCTGCGGCTGCTGCTGCTGGAGGTTTATTTCTAGAATGTGATTTTGCACGAGCACAGGAAGAGGTCGTCGTGTGGTCGTCCCAAGGAATACTTCACCGAACAAATTACACACATCGGTGTTGGGTGTGTTCTACGGTTTATCGTTCATTTCCCGACTAGGTTTTTTTGTAGTTCATTTGGGGACAAAAATTTGGTATACCAAACTTTTGATATACACGTAAAATAGTTGAGGAGAAAAGTTAACATTACACCATAAGATTGAATCATAAAATAAATCCGAAACGAATTTTAAAGCAAACATTTACAACGCGTATCTAATGATGCTTGTTCATTTTAAATCTGAATGATACAAGGAAGCAGCAATGAGTAACGTTACATCAATGATACTTTCGCGGCTCCGTTTGATTGCTGCTCCTTCCACTGTTAACTGAAGGATTAAATTTTGCGATTAAATATGCATCCACTCTGGAAAACATGCATTGTATATATTTGGAATAGAACGGATACGTTTTTGGATATATGTAAGGTGGTTTAATCGGTTAGGGGCATAGACAAGGAGAATAGATTACAAAAAGTGAAGTCTTAGTATTTATTTATCGGTTTCAAATGGATCTATGAAACGTTTCTAACAAACATAAAGGAGACGATAAATCTACCACACACGCTTCGAAATGTATGCATTCGTTTCATGCTTATAATTAAATTGGAGAAGCACAACCCTTTGGTAGGTTAATCAGAAGCCACCCTTCCACTAGCGATGGAGTACAACTCTGCAACCTTAAAACACTCTCGTGGTGCATAAAATGTTCTTAAAACATTACGATAGCACGTGCGAAAGCTGCCGGCTCGAGCCATCGGCATCCGAAGGGACCGCAAGGAACAGGACTTGCTGAAAACTTTTCCTCCCAAGGACACGTTTTCTCTCGCTACGACCCCGATAGTGATAGTGGTTTGCTGTGAAGCATGAAATAGTTCATGTCGAAAAGGGTGCGAGCGAGGTGGAACCCTTTTTCCGATGCGCCCAACGCCGGGGTAACAAATTGGAACAAAGGAGCTAATGTTGAGCGTGTACCTCTGCGGAGGGCCGGTGTCGGTGCCGGAACAAGCAAGCTTTATGTAGCGACATCGTTTTGAATCTGGGCCTCCCAGCGGAGCGGTGGGAGAAAGCATCCGGGGAAAGGTGAAATCATGATTCTTGCCAACCAAATGGTAAGTGTGCCGACATGCCGGGTTCGGGAACGGTTCGAGCGTTCCAGTGTGTCGGCGCAAGCATCGGCACTAAATTTTACACACATTCTCCTCCGGACCTGGGGGGATGCCGTATCCTTTTGCGCTACGATCACGAGGTCTTACGAGCAGCTGGATAGTTGTGTTAGATCTAAACGATGCCCGGCCGGCGGAAGGAGACTTCAAATTGCTTTATAATGAAGTCGTTGAGATTATTTCTTGTTTCACACAATTATTTCCCGGCAAGAGGCAGACTCCGTGGCTTGCTGGTGGGAAGAGAAGATACGGACGTCTTACTATTTCGTTCCCTAACCTCGAGACGAGCGAGATTTGAAGCCAGCTTCGCCACGCCAAATGGACACGCACGAAACAAAGTGTTGCCGTGCAAGCAAATGTTGCTTCAATTTCAATCAACTTCACCACGCTGGAAAACTCCTAAGTCAATCGCAATGGTTCGAGACTTTCGCTAGCATGGTATCGCATCCAACAGACGTGTTGAGTACACGCACTTCTCTTCTCACCCTCGCGGGCTACTCGTGTTAGCCTTCTTCTTCCCTATCCCCGAGCCGCGCCTATCCTCTTCCTATCCCATGGGGGAATTTTATCGCACAATGTTATCGTAGCGCAGCGTTGGCTGGGAAGTCGCTGGAGCCTGCCAACCCCCTTGAAAGAAGCTACAATTTTTTCCCTGCCAGTTCTGCGGTCTTGTTTCTTGGGGAGATTTTTATTTATTAATTAATTAAAATTGATGCCACTTCCATGTTGCAGGGGTGTTCTTCCTCTTTCCCTCCCCTAGGTTTACTGAATGCAGGCAAGCGTTTGACATCGGAGTTCACGAGAAGCGTAGGAGAGGAAGCTACGTTGTTCCCTTTTTTCTTAATAAACCTTTTAAACCTCCACCTGCGGGCTGCTCCACATCACACATTTCCCCAAGCGATACTTTTTCACCCCTTTTCTTGAATTCTTTCGCTGTTGCTGTTTGCCGAATGAGCTCAATTTTGTTGGTCTAGGTGGAACGCCATAACTTATATCAAACCCGTGCCGGAAGAGGAAAGGAGACGAGCGCCGGGAGGACTGCATTCAAGTGCCTTCCGCTTCGAAGCTGTCACCGTGATTTCATCTTCAAACCACCACGAGCCATTCATCCGTCCGCTCCGTTGAGCGTTTCTTCGTTCGTTTATTTAGCACGGCGACTCGAAGCCGGTGGGGGAAATGCCGGGCGGTGTGTGGAGTATGTTCCAACATAACTGTATGTTAATTCAGTCCAATTGTTTTGCTAACAATTTTTATTCAAATTAAAAATATAATATATCTGGATAAATATATATCCCTCATCCCCTCCGGTCGGGATCCACGCCTTGGTGGAGGAAAATTAAATGACAGTTGGACAGCATTGGTGCGGTGTGGAAAAGTTTTTCCCCACTCGGAAGTGCGGTGTATGACATCGGTTGGCTTGGCTCTTCCTTCACAGCGCCAAACGGAGCAGCTCGTCTCCCCGGGGAGAAGTTCTTCTTCCGGGCTAGTTGCTTGCGGGGAGTTTTCGCTGAATACATTTATATGTACGGTTTACCTTGCGGTTTTATTGCTAGCAAACAGTGTTGCTGCTTCTGTATTATTGGTATCTATGAGGGTTTTTTCCTCCCTTTCCTTTTTTTCCATTTTCCTTCCCGTGGTTTTTTTGTTTGTTTGTTTGTTGCGCCATACGACTGCCAACGGCTTCCGTTTGTTTTTTATTTTTGCCGGTTTTCGCGCTGTTACCATAATTTTCCCATTTCTGAGAGTCTTCTCGCAAACCAAAACCCGACCTATCTTCGATGCCATTTTTCGGCCTTCGGCCCACAGACGTGTCCGGAGGAGGAACGAGGAAAGGAGTTTTAATTAATTTTATTGTGATGAAGTTGTCTCGTGGCTGGCACGAGCAGGAGTAAGATGGTCGTACAGTAACGTTGTTTTAAATATCATAATTATCATCCACTGGCGGAAAAATAAATAGTAGGGGAAACAAAATGGGCTCCACTCCGGGGAAGAATGCTTGCAGATGAATCGTCGAGGATGTAATTCTCAAACTCGGCTATTTTCTTTTTTTCTGTTCTGTTCGGTTTTCGTTTTCTAGCGCTCCGAATCTGTACACTTCCGGCGGCAATGCAGCAATAGAATTCCGGCATCAGGAAGCACTGTTATAATGTCCGTATTGTTCTTTGCTAGAATTTATCTTTTAATTCGTTGCGAATTAAACGTAAGGATAATTTCCATTATATCTACATTATTCATAATGAAATTTGTTTTTTTTTTTATGTTCATTTATCTTACCCTCTATGTGTAAAGCAGACACCATTGTCTTCAGCTTAAAAGGAAATTTTTACTTAGTCGTTTTGCCACTGCTTCGAATATTTCATCTAAACTTTTCTTCATGCTAGTTTACATTTTTCTCCAATCCCGATCTATGAACCACGATTACAAGACTTCTTAATTATTAAGCACTGGTCTGTTGTTGTTTTTTAAAGTTGAAATGTGAATAATTTATTTAACATAGATATTGCAAATTTTCAACAGTCAAACAAAAATTCATGATTTTCAAAATGGTTCCTGACTCAAATGCATGAAAACCTGATCCACCATGGCATCAACGTAAAAATGTCAGCACGGCATGAATACAGTTTAGAGCATTACGCGCAGCATTTGTCACTAATGCGCGATTAAATGTGATGGAAAAGCTCAGCAAGCAAGGCGAATCCATCACAAAAGTGAATAAAATCAACATGAAGAGCCAGTCGTCCTCGCTTTCACCGAACTCATCTGATTAAACGTCGTCCTTTCAACGCAGCATTACATACTCTCCGGGGGGAGGCGAGACCCAGCCCGTCATTCGTTGGCACATCGGGAAAGTGAAAGGAAAAATCAATATCCCAGACCATTGCCGCCGGGCCGGTTTCGTCTCGTCGAGCCGTTTTTTTATTCTCGCATAGATTTTCCACAGCCTGTTCTACCCGGTGATGCCGATTCTGCTTCTCTGCTACATGCTACGCGATGTTTTGTTACCGTTGTTAAAATTTGCTTTGGTGTTTTTCTTGCTCCGAGTTTTTTTTTTCGTGCCATGCTAGTAGTTCAATACTCTTCGCTTTCCATATCCTTTTCCACGGTACGCAACCAGTTTGCCGTTGTGTGTTGTTTACGCAGCGCATCCTGACGGGCCACGACAATGTGCGTATGTGTTTTTTCGGTTTTTCACCCACCCAAAAGGACCCCTTTAGGAACCGGAGGGAACAAGGGAGAACCAGTGGTGGGAGAAGAAATCCCTCCACACCCATGCCAACCTCAAGCCACCTCAGGGCAGAGGGGTGGGTCGTGAGCTGGAGGGTGACTTTTCCGCACAGCCACAGCGTTGGGGTGATTTGTTACTGAAGCTGTTATTTTTCCTTTCCACCTTTTTCTTCCAACTTCAAACCCACATCCACTCGCGTCTCGAGCCACATTCTAACACCGCCTCCCGCCCACCCGATGGCTCTTCAGGCAACCTTTTTGTTGTATCCGTTTCAGTTTCTAGTGCAATGTAACCATTGTGTAGCACCCTTCAGCTGTTCCCGAAGTAGGAAGCGAAACCAACTCCACGGTTGGATAGGTTTGGTACTCGAAAAAGCGAGCGAACGGCGAACGGGAAAAAAATGGAAACACCACCGAATCTCACACAAGGACGTATACCAAAAAAAAGAAGAAAAAGCGTGGCCGTGAGTGAGAGCCTAGAGCCAGCCGAGGTGGCCGAGTGGGAACGAGAGGGAGCGACATCGTTTTGCACGGTATCGAACATGAATGCGACATACTCGAACATGGTATCAAACTAAACTACATCACGTTTGATGACGTGATTGAACGCGGGAACGCGAATGTGTGCGAATTTGTACGAGCCTTGTGGAATGGTCCCTCCACCATGCTCCGTCTCTTTCCCGTGCAACTCTGTTGGCGTATGTTTCCAGTTCCAGTGCAGGATGTACTGTTTCAATATTTCTTTTTTCTGTGCGTTGAAGTTGAACAAAGTATTTTTTACTTCCCCATCTAGTGGGACCATCAGAAACAAGTTAGTTAGACGTTTTGTATACTTTGTGCCAATACGCATACACGCTGCAGAGATTCGCTTCGTTCATTTGTACACAAAGGAAACCATTAAAAAAACAACTAAAGGCCAGGATGGGAAGCACATTTTCTTAATTAATTCATTTTTTCTCGTTTCTCGGATAGTTTTGTTGAAAACGACAAGTCAACTATTCTGTAAAACATTGTTAGTTTAGTACTGACGAGGACATTTTCATAATATTGTGAATTGCTTTTTTGCAATATATAATCGAAGCCGTGCAACCACTATTAAAGTTCGATGAATGATTTATTTTAGATTACAATTTAAATGCCATGTAGCGTGTTACACATTCTCCAGGCAGTGTATAATTAAATTTAATTGCTTTCCCAAACAACATCAGCAGAATAGTGTTCACAAGATTACCGTCTTGTCCCAGGTGTGTGTTAGGTCATAAGATGATAACGATCCGCGAAGCCACGCGGAGAACAAAATGTTTCTACGAGCGAAAGTTGCAATCCCACGATGATTTGTGTCTATAATTAGACATAAGCTTCATTCTATTGCGTGCCACGGCGAAACGCTTGTAGCGGGGTATTAAAAACATTGTTACACGAATTGTAAGTAACACGAGAAGCGTACGTGAGTCTGATGCTATTAGCTCAGGGCTTCGCCGGAGCGCCTTCTGCTCCACACCAAGCTGCATGGGGGTGGGGTTTTCATTTAAGTATGCTTTAAGAGTTTTATTTTACACAAAGTTTTCTTGTGCGAAAACCATCTCACTACGGCGTTCTCAGAAAAGTTTGGAATAACCGAGTCTTAACATTCTCCTTCTGTATTCCGTCGGACTTTTTGTTCCTTAACAATCGAGGAAATCTGAAACATTAATAGTTGCATAACGTTTTTAGCTAAAAATTCAAATGTGAATCCTTACCGAAAAAGGAACATAAAAAAAAATTTAAACTTGTTTAAAATAATATGAATTCATCTACGGTTCTGTTTTCAACATGTTTCAAGTTGACGACGGCAGTGTTCCATCCACGTGTTCTCGGCCGGCTGCAGATGGAAAATGAATAGTTTACGCCGCTGCCACGGGGTCCCCAATGGCGCTAGCGATGGTAAGGAGGTTTACGAGTGAAAATAGTTTTTTTTTCAATCAACCCCAACACAATGAAACAAATGTGCACCAACGCCAGGGTGGGGCGTGTGTTTACGAAAAAGAGAGCATATGAAAATAAATTAATAAATGTTGAATAAAAAAAAAGCCACCCCCGGTCGGGAAGCCGAACACCAACACAGACGAACGCCGCGCATCCGATTTGTGGGGTGAAAAATTAAAACCACCAAGCTCAACACCAACGAAGAGACTATCGCGAAGCATGCTCACTGAAGAAACGAATCAGGGCGGAGGAGAGGGACAGCACACAAATAAAAAAAAGAGTCTCCACTAGAGCGCCATCCCGAAAAGAGGGGAAACAAATGCCGATTCGAATCCGAGTTCCCCAACGTGGAGTTCCGCGACAGCCAGCCGAAAACGTGCCGGAGCCCACAGGTTGTTGCGCTCGGTCCGAACGGGAAATCGCATCAATGAAAGGCAATGTTGGCCCAGGACGCAGCACAGGACAGGACGAGACAGGATACCGCACGCAAAAGCTCCGAAAATGGAGCCGCAAGTTTAGTTCAAAGGTGAGCTTTCGGAATCTATTTCTCCACCAAACAACAAAGCGGGTTTCCCAAACAAAGCGAAATCCCTTCAGACGCGAGCGAGCGTTCGTGATGGTTAGAGTTTGGTTAGACTTTTTCCACTGCCTGTGCCGAAGTGTTTCCCAGCGAAATGTTTCCGATGTTTCAGGACGTGTCTGGGAATGTCTTCTCTGTTTGGGAAAAAGCGAAACGTGGATGAAGGACGAGGCGAAAAGATTATCATCCCTCGTTATGTTTTCTCATTCTTTGCCATCGTTGAAGGAGAACTTTTATTGATTTTCACCACAGACTTGAAACACTTTTTCGTTTTGGGCACAATTTTAAAGAGGATAGCGTCGTTCCATTGTGGTTTTTGTTGGCCCCGGAAGTTGCACAAATTTGAGGAGTTGCGCACTTCCAATAAAAGTCTTTTTCAATCAAATGAAAAACATTTGAGGGATTCGCCCTTTGAAGCAAATATAAGTGATTGAAAAGGTTTGAGCAATTGAAACAACTTGTTTAGAAAAAGTCAGTGAGTTTTTTTATTTCCCTTAACTGAATATAAAACTTGTCCATATCAAAATTATTTTATTTTATCTTATAGCTTAAATTGGTCGAAAATATACGCCAAGTTTTTGTTTCTGTTTTCCACCCAAACGTTTCTCTATCGCGTCGTTCCAGAAGCTTCAATGGCGAGGCAATAAATATCAAAATAAAATATCACCCGATGCAGTTGCACATAGATCATGCTAACCGCCTACAAACCATGTCGGGCGGCTGCATCCTACGCCCTTCCCCTCGGCTTGGTCGTCGGCGCTACCGGGCCACCCCATAGCACCGTCTCACACACATTTTTTGGTCAACCCCGGGGTCGAGAGATGGCATGCTGCTGCAACATTATCCCGTTACTGCCCGGTGGCCCCACTCTGTTCCCCGACGGCGGGCGAAACCTTATGCAACTGCGTGGAACGCGAACAGTTTCTCGCCCAGCGCACTGGTTTGCTTCGGTTTTAAAGGGGCAACATATGGACAACATAACGATCCGGTGCACCGATGCACCCGCCGATGCAATGCCGTTTTGCCGAGCGAAAGTTCGAACGCACTAGGCCGGCCAGGGAAGGGTCGCCAACTTTACCGGCTCGGCTTGAATTCGGGATAGGTAAAAAAAGGGCTGCCAGAAGAGAAGGAGCACCTGATGCCAGCGGGGAAAAGAAACGGCAACAACTTAGCGAGTCAGCCTTGTGCAATAAATTTCAAGTGCGTCCATTAGTCAAAGTTATGAATTTAGTTCACAGAAGTGCACATCACGCGAGAGCGTTGATCACAATCGGCTCGGGGGATGCCGGTTCTGCCGTGTGTTTGTGTTTGAATAATTCCTACTTACATTTGCTGCAGCTTGTTGCGTGTGTGCACCGTCGGGAGTGCATTTGTTTAATTTTAATGTTGTTTCACCCATTTTTAATCCATTGCCTCCTTGCCCCCTGTCCGCGATCACGTTCGGGTAAACCGCAGCAACACGTGAAGCCTCGTCGAACGAAAGGTTGGTTGCGATGGAAACACCTGTGTGTCTGCTCGTTGTGAATGGGCCAAAGGTTGGACGAAGGCACGGTATGTTTTCCAGGAACAACACTGCCGAGATCGTGGCAGGGTGTTTTCTCTTCGTTTACCTTTGGTTTTTGTTCCCTGCCGTCCTCTAGGTTCCGGGCGATCATCCCGGGGATCTGCGCTGGGCTATTCATTCGATTCGTTCCGGTTGTTTGAAACATGCAGTTGGAAAGGAAGTTGAGTCGAGAAAAAAAAAACCCCTCGTGTCTGTTCTGTTTCCTTTTCCACGCGGGCCACGGTGAGTGAAATGCAAACTCACATGTTTACAGTACTAGACACACATTTTGAAGAAACGTAGAATTTTTCCTCGATAATAAAAGGAAGATACGAATATAAAAAATAAGGGAATCGTTTTATTACAGATCTAGCATCTACTTAAATATCCTTCACGTTTGAATTTATTTTAATGTATAAAAACGTTAAGTTCTGCAACACCAACATTGTTGCAACGAGTGTACAACGCACGAGCGCACATCGCGAACAAATGGTAGAATCGATGTTCAATGTATGATATGATTTATGTTTTTTTGGTACAACACATGCATTGCCTTTCCGCATTTCGGTGCCGCTTTT
Organism: Anopheles atroparvus; assembly: GCA_914969975.1. Taxonomy (NCBI): domain Eukaryota; kingdom Metazoa; phylum Arthropoda; class Insecta; order Diptera; family Culicidae; genus Anopheles; species Anopheles atroparvus. The sequence goes on from CAJZCY010000002.1 coordinate 14,864,501, forward strand.
ATTCCGTTCTTCGATTGCACTCCTTATCGCACCGTAACATGATACGGCCGTGTGTGGCAATTATTTTGCTTATATGCTGATACGCGCGCAAGATGTTATGCTAGGCGATACGCGTTTCGTCTTGATTGAGTTCTGCGGGGAACAAGCTGGCTGCTGCTCAAACATTTCTTGTGCATGTGCATCCGACCGACGTTGGAATAAAATAGAGCCAGCGTGAACGCGTTCCAGCGGATACAATGTTGTAGAACGCACAAGAAAGGGGAACTTTGCGCTTGTCCCGGAAGTGAGCTATAATTCACAAGGCGTCGTTTAGTAATGTCTGGACAAATTGAATTATAGTTGTGCCCAAACATGGCCTTAGATGTGATGGGATAGGGACGAAAAAAAAAAGAGACCAATAATAAATGAGGAAAAACTATTTTATCTATTTGACCATTTACTGCTTGAGAAACCCTATGAAACAGAAATGGCAAAAAACAAGAAATAATTACTATGATGTCCAATTTCAAATAATATGTAACTAAAAAATGCTTCAAATCTCGTATTATTTAAAAAAAATGATGAATGATAACTGAACTGAAGAAAGATAATTTGATTTTTTTAACGTTTATGTTCCTCAATTTGCATCAGATATTCATATTCTTTAAGGTTCCATATTATCAAAGATAAATCAATGCACAAGAACAAACGTCTTGCCGTGCATCTTATCCATTAATGCAACCGCGAACAGTTACGAACTTTGTGCAACAATTTCACTGCGTAGCCTCCATTCCACATGGTCCACCACATGCACCTTCATTTGTCTCGAGAGCAAGACTTTATCGAAACCTTACCATTTAGCATCAACTCCAGACGGAAGTGATGGTGGACAACCAGATCGTATCGCCGTGTCACCACTACCCAGTCAATACCCTCGCACCGGAAGCAGAGTACATTAGAAGGCGAATGATTCGAAGGTCCTAGCGGATCATTTGTTACTTTCCGCACTCTGGCGTGGCTGTTCCTGCGGGAATCTTGTTGACATTTTACTGCCAGACCGTCCTCCTCCCGGGGGAAAAAAACCCAAACAAAAAAAAAGGAACAGAAAAAGAAAACCCTATCAGCATACCTTTCCAGGTCCGTGCGGTTGCAGTGGAAGTTTCGTGATCTGGTTGAACTGGCCCGGCGAGTCTTTTCCAACCAAGAAGCACCGCCCGGGGGCTGAGATCAGATCCGAATCGTTGATGCGATGCGATGGGATGATGTGACGATGCGGTTGAGAGATAAATATAAAACTACCGAAATGTTTTTCCATTAGCAGCCTGGCAGCTCCCTCTTCCACGCAGACACTCTTCCTCCACTGTCCACGCCATGGACAGTGCTCCGGCGAGGACGCTGTGGTTGAGAATATAAATCATTAATTGATTCCATTTATCTTATTACAAAGAAAGCCGAAACGTGGTGTCGACATGGTGGTGTTGTAGGAGGCGGGATGGGGGGAGCGGTGTTGGGCTTGAGCTAGAAGCTTCCTACAGTCGTCAGGATCTTCCAGCGGAACCGTGGAACGAACGGAGCAAATAAAGGAGTAAGCCCCGGGTGGAGATTAGTGGCGACTCAAGAGATAAATTGTGTTTCGGGTTTTTAATACGAACTTTGACAACTATAAATCCCACATAACAAGAGTGACGAATTGCTGGAACGAATCCATCGAAGCGCGCAGCTTTTTTCGTGTTCTTCGATCCCGTTTGTTCCTCGTACTCCTTCTCCTCCTACTACTCCTTCGGATTCCTACCGCAGCTTAACCGGGGTGTATATCGAGCCCGGTTTGGGGGATGTTGTTTGCAGCCTTTTTTTTAAATGTGGTCATTCTTTTGTCGTCCATAATCTTACGCCGTGTCGTTGCTACCTTCGTCCTGTCTCAGCCTTCGATTCCGATGACTTGCGATCGAATCATAAGCCGGCCGTTCTACCGATCCGGTCGCGATCGGGCAGGAACCGTCCGGGAAGAGGGAGAACAGGATAATCACCTGTTTGACTGGGTCAGGTAGAAAATAGTTTGTTAATAATGGGAACGAATCGAACCGAATGCTACTGGAAGTTTTTAATGCCGCCTGCGCCCTCGTCCGACGATCTCCTGCAGACTCCGCGCATAGCTAATCGTCCCGCTAACATGCTTAACACACATAACTGGAGCGGCAGAACTAATTAGAGAGGTGGGCCAATTATTAAAAGTTCCACCGTGTGGGTCGGATTCGGTGGGCCAGGGGCGCTTTATTCGGTTGATTAATTTAAATGAATCCGGCGCAGGAAGCGCCCGATCGCCGACAATCGACCGCCGGAGCTTGCTTTGTGTTGATGTTGAGGATGTTTTTATTGAGTGAATCAAAGCAACCGCCCGGGAAAATGTCACATTTCGTCCTTCGGGCAATGAGGTAGGGTAAAATTTTTGACAGAATGTCGTTTGTTTAGGAGGTGAGATTCGGTCTTCCACAATCTGCTTTGTAATGTCAACGACGTTCTTTACGTTGTTTGGGTTTTTTGATCAACTTTAATGAACTCTGGAGAAATTGTGCAAGCTTCAACCAACTTGCCAGCCGCTAAATAAATGGGCAATTATCAAGACCCCAAGGAAGCCACAAGCTTTAAAGTTATGGTTTCCAAAAAGATAGCAACAGTAGACAGAAAAAAACCAAAAAAATTCATTTAAAATAAATAGTTTAGCACTATACTAAAAAATGGTTAAGTACTATGAAACAATCATGAAACGCAGTAGATTCAATGCTAAAATAGAATAAATTTATGGTGTTTGAAAATTATTTCAAATGGATAACGATTTTGGTTTTGTAGTTTTGTGTTGGTTTGATTTAAACATTTCTCGCACTGTTAAACTTGGTGCGCATTAATAACTAAATTTATGCACTAACGCATAACTTTATGTTTAGTTCTAACACTATATCTTTGCATAGCTGCTAATGCGTTTTTTTTAGTTAAGATAATAAGAAAACTAACTTACACTATTAAGAATTTAATTTAATTTTTATTGATTGAACGGCCAGGCCGTCATAATAACTTACACTGTTATAGCCAGTAGATTTTTAATGAGAAATAAAATGTTTCTAAAGAAGAAGAAAAATTAACAAAGTAGTAAAAGCAGGTTAAATCAGGCACAATGAATGCAACGAATGAGTCTGAAGACACTTTTTCTTAAGATGCTTATAGAACTCTCAACAAATTATGTATGGATATTCAAATTTAACACCACATTTGAAATGCATCATGCACCGTGGCTCGTGGCGCCATTGCGTTTCCGATACGCGTCAATTGCTCTGCTCGGAAAGTAGATGGCCACTCTTTCATAAGTAATTATTTAAAAACGGAACGATGTGCTGGTTCCGTTAATTGAATTTTCCACCGAATGTGGACCGAGTGCTGAATAGGTGTGTGTTTTCTCGGTATTCGCTCCACGTGGATACATTTATTTAGGGACACAGTCCTTTACTCCACCGGCAATGAAAGCGCCCGAGTCGAGAGTTCGTTAATCAAACGTTAATAGGAACATAATCTTTATGATAAATGGGCGCTGGAACCGGAGCAGACCAGCATTACCTGGCAGCTTGTGGCAATGTAAATCGAAGGGCGAAGGCAAGAAAAAAAAGAAGGCTCCTAAACAATATGAGAATCAAGTACAAGGAGAGAAGGACTTGGACTCACAATAAGACATTAAGTGTGTTATGTTTCATTCGTGGCATTATTCATGAAACAAAACGAGCAAGAGAGCGAGCAGGAATAAAAAAAAAAAACGGAGTGAGAGAGCTCATAAAAGTAATGGAAGAAAGCAGAACGGAGTAACACATTCGATAAATTTATGACGATTACGATGATAAAATAATAATCATAAATCTGATCGTGGGCGCCAGCCGCACCGAGCCGGGCAAAAAAAGAAAAGAAAAAGGGATGGCCGCAATCCGGGGCCAACCCTACGAACCCTACGAAACCACCGCCGCCGCATCGATTCGTAATGACCGTTCGGTGAATCCGCCCCCGGAAGCAATTGAAGGCCGCAGGTCGCGCGTTCCGTTTGGCGTGAGTCTTTTTGTTTGCTTTTTGTATCGCTTTTACTCGACATAACGCGCCGTCGTCGTATAAATCAGAAGCGATTACGCCCGGGCGTCGATATCGGCCACATCCGGGCCGGACTTGGGGGGATGGCGTTTCGGCAACGGGCGAGCTGATTAGAATGCCGTGTCGACGATGAGGTGTTAAGCTGCTCACTTCCGGCGCCTTCCCTTCGATGGTGGGCTCACGAACGACGCGCCAGTTTGGACACCATCGCTTGCTTCCCCTCCGTAAAGGCACGAGCGCAGCTTGCAACCGTCGCGCATACGAATTATTTGATATAACATGCGCCTTTCCGGTGAATCGGGGCTGGTTACGATGGCACGAGTATCGTGTACAGGATGTGCAGGAGGACAGTTTGGGATTTTTTGTTCTTCGAGCAAACGTTTGCTCAATCGTATGAAGCTTTTCTTCCAAGAACCCCCACGGCGCGTGTTAAATGAAACGAAAAACATGAAAAACGTAAGTCGTATAAAAATGACGCTTAGACATCCTTTCGAAACCTTAATGTAAGAATTATCTAAATTGTTCTTCCGTTTCCGGTTAATGCAACGAATCTTCTCAAACAATCCAAATAATTCAAATGCGACGTCTGCCCCTCAAGGTATGCAATCCATGTGCGTGCATTATTTAAGACCCTAATTCATGTTCTTTACCCCTTAAATTTAGGCAACTCATGTGCGTGCTCTGTGCAAACGGTCTATTCTGTTTTTCTTAAAATAATAAATCTGTACTTTTTCATTTATGCTACAAATTCTTTAAAAAGGCAGTAATCTCAAACGCAGGAATATATCGTTTCAACACTTCACTTATATAATCAAATCCCATCACAGTCGTTTTGTGCAGTTCTCATCGATTTTGTTTTCATTTAATCTTTCAGTCAGTTGTTTCCCTTACAAAAGTGCTGTTCACAGTCTCCAAAAACGTATTGATGTTTTATAAGATCCCTCCGGACGATAACATCTCACTCCGTAGTGATTTATTTTGCCACTTACATTGGAAGATACAGAGCTGTGTGTCTCCGTATTACCGGATGTTTGCAGACAGGAGAAATGGTGCTCAGCCATCAGAGAAAACATGAATCAATTCGTAGTATCCCGCTGCTTTCTGAGGTCTCGCTATGGTCAACATCGTTTGGCAATGATATCCTCGACCCATACCCGGCTCGCTAGCCATTCCCAGCAGCGTAGCGAAGCGTTTGTGGGAGTGCTTATTTGTCCAGGCTTCCGTTGCGCCCACTCACACAGGTGCCATGTGGCTCCTACCGGCCGGACCGCTCGTAGTGGACGAAGCCCCTGTCTCGCCATAAGATATCCTGTCTGCTCCGTCACATGGCGTCACGGGACATACGGTTATCGCTAAAAAAAGGACGAAACCCCCGACGTAAAATCCATCCGTTGCACTTTCCTGGCCAATCCTGTGGGATCGTGTGTCCGCTGTCCGCCTCCCCGGAGCTACCTCCCAGCGCTAGGGTAAGGCAATTACCGGGAGTGTGAATAAGTTAAATGACTCGTCCTCCATCCAGTGGACTTCGGGAGTCAAAGAAAAAAAAACCAACAGCCCCGCAACGGTGTCCTGTGCACGGTCAAGGCTTAATGAAGCGAAATCGAAAGGACATCCTAATGGGCCGTTCAAAGGAATGAAACAACACAAAAAAATAGTGGCGCAAAAGGGAACGGGGAAAAAATGTCGTTCAATTCGATCCCTCAAATCAAGGTATGTAGGGAGCGTAGCGCTGCGCCTAGGAAGCGATAAATTGTCCGTCCCTCAGTCTAGACACGCTTATCTGTGTGTTGCGTCCTGTTGCGCCTTCGCTGGCCTGGCACCGTCTTCGGTGTCCCTTGCGGCGCGACCCTTGGCTGCTCGTCGGCGGATCGATAATCTGTGCCGTCCGGGTCGCAGGACGAAGGATGCAGCGGATTCCGGAGCGGATTCGTTATCACCTTGAGAACGCAGACGGTAACCGGTCGAGCGAAACGGCCCGGGATGCGGTAAGGAAAGCTATTTTCCGTGTCGTGCTTTGGAAAACAACCTGTTAATGCCAGGCCCGTTCCCGGGCGTTCGACGTTGTCTTTTTCCATCCTCCAGACGCCTTTCGGTTCGGTAGCGGTGGATATTCGCAGGTCACGGGACTCCAGCCAGCGCCTGTCCCGTGAGGATTTCCTCCGGGCAAGCTGGCAAGGAAGCGAGACACGAACCGGTCCGTTCGACCTGCCATCCGCTGTATTCCTCCCTTCTTGGCACTCCAACGCCATCCGTGTACAAAAGGGACTCATCCATTTCGTCGTTTATGCGCTGCAGTCATTGTTTTTCATAAAACTACACAACCAGATACATGGTTAGATAACGGAGCCCGAATGAAAACATATCGATGTCCATGTCCATGTAGTTGCCCTTGTTGCTGTTGTGAATGCCGTTGTTTATTCGTCTCGCCTGAGAAAATAAAAAAACGAAGCATATTTTATTGCAAACAAAAAAAGAAAGATGGAAAAATACTGTGGAGTTTGCTCGGGGCAATGAGGGTGTTGCAACAAATGGAAAAGTATGATTGGAAGGATTCCAAATTATCATAAACAGAAAAGTTGGACATTGGTCAAAGCATCCGGTGCATTGGACTGCTGGTTAATAGAGGTGCTACCAAAATGTTGAGACAATGTTCCCAAACGGAATTATGTTTCCTTATGAGCAATCATAACATAGGCAATTATCATTTCCCATTTGTAAGGTTTGATCATTCAAATATAATACCTTTTAAATTATGTTTCTTTAAAAAAAGAATTATTTATCCAAACTTTATCCTTTTCAAAACCTTCAAATCTTTCAAATATAGTTTTTGCCACTAAATTACAAATTTATTTCGCAACCAAAAGAGGTCAACATTGCCAATGATATTTTTTTAAAGTTTAGCTTATTTTTAAGAAGGTTTTTTGTGTAGTAGTAGAAAAGGAATCATGCTAACAAATATATTTATCCGTACTATTGTGCGTTAAACTTCGGATGAAAAAAAAAAATATCCGAGACACCATTTTTCCACATCGAAGATTGACGCATGCAATTTATGATAAATAATTAAGCTCCACTTAATTGCCATTGTGATCTGAATGAGACTAGTTTCAGAATTAATTGCTACGCCACTTTCGACGCAGCTAACTGATCTGGAAGCTCTAACTTGGCAGATGCTTCATTAGGAAAGGATTGGCACATTGATTGTATTTGCCGAAAAATCGAACTCTGCAAAAAAAAAACAACAACATCCGACCGTCGAAACCGTTTGCGTTGAGAGATGCTTTTCCTTCCCTTTGCTTCACATCAGCGCACACACAAACACATACGCTTGTAAAGCTGTACACCCTTGCACCCATTTCCCACACTTCCGGAATAGAAGCAACGTGATTCACAGCAATGTGTTCGAAAAGTAGCTAAATAAAACGAATCAGACGACCGATTCGTGATTTTGTTGTCCAAGGTGGCGGGGTCGGGGAAGGGATGGGAGGCGGTTAGTGGGGGTTGCTTTCCTTCTTTCATTTAGCATACGGCAGCATCGATAAGGTTTGTACATGCGACAGCCTTCCCTTGCCCCCTGCCCGATTCCCTTTTTTCCCTACACACACTTTGAGCGTATCGCCGAATTGCAAGTGCTTTTCCGCCTTCGTCATCGTCCCCCTCGCTGTTTTTCCCATTTCCACTCCCCCCCCACGTAAATCACTTTCATTCGCCCATCACCTGCTTCTTCCCCCACGCAGCGTGGAGTAGCCGGGCGAAGTGTGTCTAATTGATGTGTAACTTAACGTTTAGTTGATTTCAACAAGATTTGGCCATTAAAACGATATCTCTCACGTATCTCCAATCAAATCTGATATATTATGTACACCGCATCGCATCGCACCAGAGCGGTTGAAAGCGTTGAATTTGCCATTGCCTTGATGGTTTGCCAGTTCAGTTTGCAGTTTTATTTTGCTTTCTTTGCCATTCCGGCGTGAGCTGCGAACGTAAGGCGTTCTTTCCATCGATTGCCTTTCGTTTGACACACGACGAAGTGGGCCTCGCTTTTGAGGCGACGAAGGTTCCGTCGTTGGATCCCTCTGCTGATTAACGCTCCCAGGACGGTTGAATCGTGGCTTGGGCTGATTTGTCCCGACCTCCGTTCTTCTCCGTGTCCGCTTGGCAAAAGGATGAAGTGTGAGTTAAAATATTCGAACAACGAATCCTGCTCTCAGTCCCTCTCTTGAGTCGCTTTGTTTTCCGCTCCAGTAAAGGAGCAACCGCGACGCTTTTTTGAACTGGATCATCTCCAACGGCTTCCCTTGTAACATTATGTTGCAGGGCGGCAAAATGAAACACTTGAACGAAATGTTGCCAGAATGTGAGGCAAGCCCAAGTCTCACATAAATAAAGCAAATCATGGAAAAAAATAATGACTGAAACGGTCACCTTAAACATTGCAGATCGCGCGAAGAAGAAATATCAACATAAATTTGTGCAACTCACAATAGCGAGGCAGAAGGAACGAGATGGAAGGATGTTCAAATGAAAAAATGAAAATAAAATTAAAAGCGAGAAAAAAGCAGCAAACGCAGAAACAAAAAATAGCAACCGACAACCAAACACATGCCATCGAGTGAGGTAAATACATTACCGAGATAAGATTGGTTAAAATACGAGATGGGTTGGGAAGTTTGCATAAATCCTTCTGTGGGTTTTTGCAGTTCACAACGTTTGTCTTTTTTTTTCCCTTCTCTCCTCCCGGTTGCCAAGTTAAACTTCATCGAAAGCACTGGGACATATTGTGGTTCGCTACAGCGAACCAGCAAGGGAGGCCTTAAAATCAAACTCACCGACCGAAAAGAAATGGTAGAACAAAAAATAAAAAAAATAAAACCCTCCCGTCGTCGATTCGAAGATGGCTTCGATTGTGAATTGGGTGAGAACGTTTGCCGCATTCGTGAAAGCATTCGCTCTCGTTCGCTCGTACAGTTTATCACGTGTATTTTTTTCTTTTTTTCTGCTCACCGCTTCGTTGAATATTCGCTAATTGAGGCAATACGTTATAAAACTGATAAGAAACGTTCCACGGTGTCGTGAAATGGTGTGGCGTAGTTTCGATCGAAACGAGCAGGAAGAAAGAAGAACGTCGAACGCTTGGATGGCGAACGGGAAGCAAGAAAGTGCGAGGCAAAGTTCGTTCCCGAAAGGCCTGGTTTAAAACAATATTTAGTTAAAAAGAAAAACACCCCAGCACATGGAGTCCCGGTGGAGCTGGCAACGTACTTCAACTCCTGGTACCCCAATTGTGCCGCAGGAAGGTTCACATGATGCTCGCAAGCTCGCTCGGGCTCCTTCACCAATCTCACCCACACGTCATAAACAAGCGTATAAAGAGATAAAAGCGTTGCTTATTAAACCCCAACGCGCTCATTCGCCTTTAAGTGATTAGATTGTAAATTAAGCAGACGCTCCCTGGCCTTTCAGCGTCTCCCTTCCCGCCTTTTCTTGTCATCTTTTCGAACGCCCGCGATCGTGAGACACGCGGCAAAATACTCTCTGCTGGCCGATCGACGGCGGGCGAAGCTTAACGGCGATAATATAAAATATCAAATTAATTGGATTCCTGATAATAATATTTGTTCAATTTACATTCGCCCGATCGCCCGAACGCAAGGGCTGGCGTGACAAATGTCGAAGAAGATCTTGCCCATGCTACTTGAGCAGCGTCGCGGCCTTCAGCCACTCTTAAACTCCCCTTTCGCTCGGGAGGGTTGGTGTTGAAATATGTTTTGAAACGTTGTGCGCCAAAAACGACGACAACTCCGGCCCGGCCAATTATCGTTCGATAGTGAGTGGACAGAGTGATCCACGGGCGTGAGACTTTTTCGGCCGGGTGGATGGATTAAACCAGCAAACCTAACGGAAAAGAAAAATAAGTATGGGAAAAAATCCCATTCCCTCATAACCACGCATCGAAACACGCATTCGAGTGGAGCTTGGTGGAGGCGTGAAAAGCCAGCCGCACCGTGGCTTATCACGATATTAAGGCCTCATTTGAAAGCTAATTTCATGGGAACGGCCCGTCGTGGCCATCCGTCGAAAGGAACCGGCGTCAAGGACGTGCGGCTTGGAGCTGGAAGTTGCAGTGGAAAGTGCCTTTCCGAACACATGTTCCGGCGATAGGCAGGACTATTATTCTACCTGTTTAATGGGATGCGGTCCGAAGATAGTGGACAGTTTTGTCATCATCGAGGGAGCAGGTTTTGGGCGAGGTGGTTCGGATGATAGAAGAATGGCAAGTCGTGTTAAGTTCTGCCAGACACGCTACACGCTGCTTTAATATTCCACCGATAAGCGTTGTTCAAAAGTTATCTGGTTTGCCCCTGCTGCAATAATAAAACTTCGACCCATATAAAGCCTATGAATTTTATGTACGATTACAATATCTTGAAAATAAGCCGACATACGCAATAATTGGAACGATGAAGTTGGACAATTTAATTTGATATTTGTTTTTAAATCGCCAGCTAAACTGTTCTTCAAATCATCGCTGAAATTGAGGAGAAATACTTTGCATACTTTTAACTTTACATTATACTCAATTTTATTTCATACTCAAACACTGTTGATAAGCAGTAAATGTGATTTAGATATAATTCTTGATTTTGAAAAAAGTGACATAACAAAAATCATTGTTGGAAAATAAACTAAGATTTTTTCAGAACTATGAATTAGTTTAATTATTCAGTTGAGTTGAACTAATAAATATAAAAAAGTTTCAAACAGATTTTATTTACACACGTGTTTCGCGAGGCTTTTAAAAAAATGCTTCCTGTAAATCATTCGTTTTGAATGATTTCACTTCCATGTACGCTCTTCCGTATTGACGTATGCCAAATTGATGGTCAATCTTTTGCAGCACATCAATCTTTTTCTCTGGATGCAAATAAGTCGTTATAAAAATATGTTTAAAGAAAAACAGAAACAAAATAATGTACGACCACTGCTGAATCCTTGCTATCGGTAAAAATGTCCTTGTCGTGCATAATGATGGATGATTGACGCAGCAAGTTGATGTATCGTCCGTTCAATTGCAATACCGGTTGCGTGCTGAAAAATTGGGAGGACTATTCTGTCAAACCCACGAGTGCGGTGAATCCGTGGAACTCGTTAATATATCATGCAAAATGCGTTTGCTTGTTGGCCTTTATGCTCGCTCCTCTCGCATGGCTTGTCGCTGCAATACGTTTCTAGTTGAGTTGTTTTTTGTTACCCGTAGTTTTTGCTTTTCCTAAAAGGCCCGCGAAAGCGCGGCAAATCGGGGTCGAAAAGGTGAAGAATCTTATTTTCACAGTAATTAGAATGTAATTTATCATTTTACATACACAACTTCCACCCAGCGCTCCCCATGGTCGGCATGTCATGGCCAACTGAATATGTAATCAGCAGCAGAAGTGGCAGCACGGCATGGTTCGTTCTTTGGTTCTTTTTCGAAGAGATTTTCATCCCCTTTCTCGGCGGTTGCAGTCTGAAAGGATTAATACGGCATCGAGCTCGCCCCTTTATTTTCCTGACCGACCGGCTCGGGAATGGAGTGGAAAGATGTCTCGCTGTCCTGCTTCTTAGCGAAATTGATTTCGAATCCACTGCTGCTATCGTTCTGCTGGCGCTAGCTAGTTAGCATGGTCCTGCATCCGGGACCGGGAGGGTAATGTTTTTGTGTGAAAGATAAAATGGGCGATTGTTTCGTTATTTATCATGACATTTCAGTTACAGACTTTTAGGATGAGCGAGCCAATCTCCTTGTAGAATCCTGTGGGTTTTCGAGGGGATCTCGCTCGCTCGGTCCGTCGGACACTTTCGGGATGAGCGACCAGCAGCACGCTGTTTAAGCTACCCACCGTCTCCGGGCGAGGCGCAAGGACATCCCTCATTTTCACGTTGTTCCCCTGTAATGCAAATGATGTGGAAGATAAATCTATCCGTGCTATTATTTTTAAATTATGATGAATCGTTAGCTTAATGTATCACCGTGGTTCGGGTCACGAGCGGATGGTGGCAAAGGTGATGATAAGGATGTCTATTGTCCTTTGGCCGCTTGGCACTATTGGTACGGAGATATGTCTCGATTCAATTTTAACTGCCAAGATCAACTTAGGATGTGAATGATGATGATGAGAAATATTTTAAAATCTGAAAAAGAAGGTAGAAGTTATGTGTTGAATGATAAAAACATTATTTTCATTTTATAGCGATTAATAAAACAATTTTGTCGCTACAATATCATAATTTGTTAAATGGATTATCTCATGGTAGAAAATAAGAAATACTACTCTAAAAATAACCTCTTAAAAACTTCAACTACTTGTTTTTCTTTAAAGCTTCGCTACTTTTAATTTCGTTTTAAATGTTTCTAAATATTCGAGCTTTTAATTTCGAGGATAAAAGAAGTTAAATCCGCGAACACACACCACTGAAACTGGTGTGCATTCGAAGTTTATTTGCAGAATGTTCCCACAAAGAATTGATGTTAGATATGTATCGAAAAAGATTTTTGAATCACTATTACAAATTATAATTGATACAAATAATTTGTTCATCACCATTTGAAACATCATCATCATTTCATCTTTATTTAAATTCGGCTTCAAAAGAAATTACGAGCTGGTTGTGTCGTGATCATCCAACGAAAGCATTTCATTGCTTACGCCTGAAAGTATGCAATACGCAGAACACGAGGTCTGAAAGCCGATTCTCTGCAGGATATTTTTGGATGATTGAATTTTTAGAAATCACTTTAAACAAAGTGCATCAAATGTAAATAATAAGTAACACTGTTTCAATTTTGTTTTTCATATTCGCTTCTATTTTCCTATATTTTCTTCATCCGTTAAATATATGTTCATATATGTATATTATTATTTACTGTATTTTTGGGTGTGGATTTTTCTGCGTGTATACTGTTGTCGGTTTTACTGGTTTTACCGGGGGAGTGTAGGTGGTGGTGGTGGTGGTGGTGATGCGATATAATGCGTACTGTTTATATGCTGTAGAGTTTGCCGTATTTGTCGTCGAAATGTCCCTCAGTGCAAATGTTGCTACCGTGCAAACATGTTCGTCCAATTTTGCGGAGTAGACAAATTACGTTTGAATACTATTCTGAGCGATCAATAACAAATTGTTCCGACTTTTTACCCTTCGCTCTTCATCGTATTTGTTTGTTTAGAACTTTCTTGTTCATAGCGGTATGGAATTCAATTGCAGTAAATCAAAGAACATGAGGCTCCGGTGCAGTGTGACTTGTTTGATTTCCGATTCAAATGTTCCAGTTTCCTTTGCACGTGTTTTTACTAATGTGATGTAGCAGTATAAAAGTAGTTAATTTTACAATACTAACGCATGCCGTTGCCTAGCTGCGATCCGTGTTAGTTTAACAGAAATAATCATCAATCTTAATTAATTTGATCTACACGTTGCTTCTCCTTCTTCGATAGTGATCGTTTGAACGAGTTACTAGTATAAATGATGTTGCTTTCCATTCTATACAATGTTGGCAATGCTCAGTTTGTTGGTTTTGCTTGTTTGCCCGCCTGGATGATTGGACATCCCTTACGAATTGTTCTATTTACATACATTGAATCGAGCGGAAAAAACTCCCGTGTGCGCCCCCTTAACTGTTCTCAACGATTGAATAAGTGTGTGACGTATGCAAATCTTCTAATTATTTACAGTGATCATATACACCTCTCTGTGTACGTGTGCCCTTACTGCTAAACATACTATGCATGATCATATAGATGCCATCCTCTGTCAACTTCGTTTAACAAAACTAAACCAGTAACGGTCGTGTGTAGGTAAGAACAAATCTGAATTTTTCCACCGAACGTCCTCTTGTTTTTTGCTTTTCCTCCATTTTTCTTCTCTCGCAGTTTTTCGCTCTATTTTTTCATGCGGGACATTTTTTGTTTGTTCGAAATCATCGTCTTCTGAAGGACATCTATTGCGGAAGGAAATAAATTGTGAAATTGTTTCCAACTTAGTAACGCATTTTTGTTATCCTTTTTCATGTGGATGTGTTCGTCGATCACTACCGATCGTTGCTATTCTGAAACATGATTTGTGTTGAGCTCCACCCTTTCTTCTCTATCGATCGCTCTTTCGTGTTATCCCTTCCGTATTTATCACAGATTACAAATGCGTTTCTCAACGAATTGTTAGTTGTTTTATCTTAAGGGTTCTCCAAATTTCCCCTTTCGTGTTTTTCTTATAAATAGTGGTTCATGTTTCTTTCTGTTACCCGATAATTCGCAATGTTTGAAAGAATGGTTTGCTCTATTCTACTAAACATCGGGACACATAGGGGAAGGAGCTGATTTAGTTCTCCTGTGCATACGGACCGCTGCAAACAAGGACTTTCGTTTCATAGATATCCGTTTGGATGAACTGCTTCTTCGCTTGTCTATCTTCCTTCCCAGAAGCGGTCGTTATGCGTATGAAAAATTGCACATGCTTTACGGAAAACAATCCTTACGCTTCGAAACATAACATGGTACTCGGAACCGTGAAGCTTAATAGTTTTGTTTCGAACATGAACTGGTCTTTAACGACCACCTTTAATGTTGATCGTAGTTTGGGTCTCGGCAGATAATTCTTTTTCTTTTGTTGTATGTTTTCTGTTGCACGTAGCCCGCTTGCTTCGCTCCTCGATTGTTCTTTATAAACTGACAATTCCCTCTCAAATGATCTTCCTGTTCGGCCTTATCTAGTGAAGTTCGTTTGTTTTTTTTTCTTCTAACATCCATCTTTAACCATCTTAATTTGGATTCATGTGGCTGCGGTTACGCTCCTTCCATCCGTTGCTGGTCATCGTATACTTTCGCAGGTGTTCAAGGACCATCCCGTAACGTCTTCCATAATGCTATGCTTCGGCTGCTCGACTCGGACAGCATTTACCAAACGTAGGCCGAAGTCGCCGAGCGGCTGTAGGTTGTTTGACAATTTGTGCGATTTCCTGAAAAATACAAAAAACAAACGGCAATTAACGAGAGGTGCAAACTGTGGCAAGCCAGAAGCCGTTGCAGTCGTATATATTTTGGGGCGGGAGTGTGGTGTTAATCGATTGGAATGAGGTGTTAATGACGGGAAATCGTTCATAAAAGCTGCACGATCTCAAGCTCCGGGATGTGGCGATCTACCAGTCTTTCCCGTCTTCCATTGACAAAGGCGCCCCAGTCGGTACGCGTCATATAAACTGTATCCGCTGCGATATCTTCGATCGTCCCCATGGGGATCCGTGCTACATCAGCCATTTGGATCTTGACGAAAAATTCACACATTTTATGACGCCTCCGTGTCCTCCACGCCACCAAGGCGGTGAATAGGAAATTATGATCGTCTTCCAGATCGACATCCAAACCTTCGCCAGAGGGTAGGGGGGAAAGACAGAAACGACTCCCCGACGCAGCCGCTTTATCAACGCCGTTGTGACGCATAGGTGCAGAGATGAGATGAGATTTATGATATTGTCGCGATCGTCTGCATTAATCTCGGCTCCAGCTTCGTCCGATCTCCTCTTTGCCGGCATCTTCATTCGGGTCCGCCTTTAATGGGCTCGAGATGCTTTTGCTTCTCCCCAAAACAGACCGACTGCTGCCCAGCTCCAGAAGTCTCCGTCCGGCCGGCGTGAAGCATTCGGTGGTGTTTTCATCTTTCCGCATGAGACCACATACTGCTTGGAGAAAGGGGCAGGTACGATTGGGATGGCACGTCCGGATCGCCAGTTGATTAAGATAGACGATCGCTCAGTACCGATAAGCATCATTAGTTCGAATGTTTATGAATGAATTAATAAAACGCTGCTTGAGCGGAGAAGCGCGGCCGTCCCGGGGCGTCCGGTTTCGGAATGTTGTCTTGGACATTTCGGGCGGCTTTCATCGTCGCTCCGGACTGTCTCCCAGTGTCCCCTATCAGTGTCCCGCGCAGGAAGGAAAATGCGATTACATCGGTACGATACTGTCTCATTATAAACGCTCCTGCGCTCGTTGTGTGTCTGTTGCTCCAGCTAAACCATGCCGATCCAGGAAAGACGCACCAAGACGCAAAGGCGACTTGGGCAACTTTCGGTCCCAGACTTTACGGGGCCCCCTCGAGCCGATTGTAGTGAGTGAAAGAGAGGAAGGAAGCGCAACAAAGCGCAAAGAATATCTCGAAGACCGTGGTCGACGGCGATCTTCGCCCCGTGTCATTCGTCTTTGAGGCCGCGGGCGCGTCTTCTTTGACACCCATCCCGAGGCCGCCTTCTCGCGCGGCGGAAACCAGAGAAGGACAGAAAGAGTGCGAACGAGTCAGGCAGAAAAGAGTTGAAGAATCGAAAGAAAGGCCCGAGCAGCAGGACAAATTTTTCTTTTATTCATTCCCGAGCTAAATAAATAAAGCCCACGCGCGTTTTTGGGATCGGACCGTCGTCGTCGTCGTCGTCTTCGTTAACCTTGAAAAGCCAGCGGCACGATCCGGACAATCCGTTTTCTGCAGGCCACAGCGGTCCGCTTTTTTTTTCTTCTCCACGGGGACGGTGGACTTTATCGGTCTCCCTTCCCCCTTTTCTTCCAGGTGCGCTCTACTCTTCAAAATCATCGGGGTTTTTTGTTTTACCACTCGAGAAAGGGTGCGGCATTTAATATGCGATCAAGAAATTTATTCCCGAACGTCTATAAATCAGGAGAAATATATCCCGCGTCGCTGGAACCATCGCCCGGCAACCGGGGATGGGGGATAGATCAAAGCGATGATCATCGCAGCCAGTAGAAGGAGACGAGAGTTGGCGTGGCAAGGGGAAGCTGTAGCCCGTTGAACGGGTTTTTGGAACCAAAGGCTGCAGCAGGACCAATTTGTGCTAGAGACGATCCACCTGATCGCTGGTGAGCTGAGCTGCGTTCGGTCTGGGTTTATGTAGCTTCTAGAGGAGGCTAATTAAATGTCGTTCTTCGCCAGCCGTGTGGACCGAAGAAAAGAGGTAGAGTTCCATTCATTTTGGTTTATTTTCCTTTCTTCGGCCACGTGATGGTCGATAAAATCCGTCCCTTCGAATGCGCTCTCGTTGAGAAATAGAGAATTAGCAACAACGTTTCGTTCTTCCTCAATTTTTCAAACGCCGAACACCATCTCGATGTCTACCAGCATCCCCAACACCCTGTCGGCACAGCCGGTGACGGATAATGAATATTAAATGGAAAGGACCGAGGTCGCGCACGTGATATGGACACAAGGAACGCAAACAAACGGCACGCCGAACGTAAGCTGACGCACACTCCGCAAAGCAAACACCGAGCCGTTCGATACATATCGTTCCTCGTTTGGCGCTGCAAAGTCCGCGGTGCAAAGCGCATTCATAGGGAGGGAATCTCTCTCGAGTGACGACACTGGAGTCAGCGCAAATTGTTATCTTTCTGGTGTAAGATATCATGAAATTGCGATCGCGACAAGTGGCCGCGGCCATGAAAACATCCCAAGTGTGCCAGTCAAGATGGGTTGATTTTGTGAGTGGCTGCAGAGGTCGACCAGAGTGGGGCGGTCGGTTACGTCCCTTGGGAAAAGCGCCGACAGTGTGTGATACCCTGATGATAAGTCGCCGTACTCGCACGAGACTTCTCGACCCATTAATCCTTCCTCCCGGCCGTTTGCCCACAAGCAGGCATCAAAGAAGAAAGTCATTCCTCCTCGTTTTGGACCGAGGCTGGTTTTAGTTTTTTTTGGTAAAAAGTTTTTTCAACATTAATTCTGTCACGTGGATGAACGATGGTTCGCTGTCCAAACATTTCCAACACGCCGGAACACGTGCACCGAATGCTTAAGTGTCGGGATGAATGTGTGATCCTAGAACATTGTTACTCCTGACCGAGTCCGGTGGCGGCCGGAGGCTGT